>CM053597.1:1751370-1795555 GCA_028646575.1 Pseudocheirus occidentalis
CTGGGTCCTTCACAGCTGCTGGAGCTATTAGTGGGGTGCTGCAGCCCCCCCAGCTTTGGCTCACTGAAAACTCACCCCAGGATCACCACTCAAGACCATGATCCAGATCCAGGCCGCTCAATGCAAGAGCCCTTGGCCCTGATCGATCACCTCAGTCCCCCTGCTATCTGCAGGCCAGGGGCTCTGAAGCAGCCCAGTGGAGGCCGCTGCTGCTTTCAGCCATTCCTGCTGCCACAGCCGCCTCCCACTGCTTCCTTGCCCTGGGAGCAGTTTGGCCAGACTGCTCTTCTCCCCCAAATTTAGCAAAATCCACTGACTTTTCTCTTAGACTTTTTTTCTTCTGGCCTGATAAATGTGTTAACTGTGCCTCCAGTGCCACCAATCTGCTCTCCTATAGACTCGGCTCTGCCTGACTGCCCTGGGGCCTGGCGGGGCTGGGGTTTCGGGCTGGGCCGGCCACAGCTCCCAGACTGCTGTGAAGAGCCCCACCTGCTCAGCTGCCTGTAGCAACAGATGTGTTTTCTGTATTTTGGAGAGTTTTGGAGATCGAAAATTTGTTTAGATTCCCATTTTATGGGTTTTTAGGGTGGTTGTGTGGGAGCTGCAGAGCTTTGCTGCTTCTATGCTGCCATCTTCATCCAACTTGGTTCTAACCAAGGTTACCTAAGGATGATGATGATAACAATGAGCATTTTTTTCTTTTGCTTTTTTTGGAAGGGGGAAGGCAAGGCAATTGAGGTTAAATGATTTGCCCAAGGTCACATGGCTAGTAAGTGTTAAGTTTCTGAGGCCAGATTTGAACTCAGGTCCTCCTGACTCCAGGGCCAGTGCTCTATTCACTGCACCACCTATCCACCCCAATAGACATTTTAAAGGTGCTTTATAAATCTGAAAA
Organism: Pseudocheirus occidentalis; assembly: GCA_028646575.1. Lineage (NCBI taxonomy): Eukaryota > Metazoa > Chordata > Mammalia > Diprotodontia > Pseudocheiridae > Pseudocheirus > Pseudocheirus occidentalis. Next base: position 1,752,266 of record CM053597.1, read on the forward strand.
ATCTGGTATATACATGATGCTCTATAATACCCAGCACTAGGAAGTAGGTAATAGAGGTAATATTTGCACTCTCACTTTACAGAGGAGGTAACTGAATTTTGGTGATGTAGCATGCTCAACCAGTGGTCATTCACCCTTTAATTGATGACTTCTGATGAAGAGGAACTTGCTACATTCCCAACAGAGTCCATTACACTTGGAGAGAGCTCTAATGGTTATCAAATGTTTCTATTCCTGGAAAAAGCCCTAAATTTACCTCTTTATGATACCTACTTATTGTTACTTTTTCTGCCATTTAATCCCGGAGAGAATAGGTCTTATCCTTCTTCCCTTCCAACATTTGAAGACATCCATCAATCATCCCCGCATTCTCCTCTCCCACTGCCATCTTCCTTGCTCCAGGCTAAGCATGCCCAGTTCTTTCAACATCTTCCTGTGCCATAGACTCCTGGCCTTTCACCACCCTGGCTGCTCTTCTCTGTCTGCATGCTTTGAGGCTTGTCAACATTCTTTCTAAAATATGGCACCTGGCCAGAACCGAATACAGTGATTGTGATTGGGGCTGAACAGTGTTAGCACTGGCTTACAGTATTCTAGGGATAATGTGCTCAGGACACATCAACTTGCCATCTTAGAGCATGATGATTTAACTCTTGGCCGTTTTGGGCCTTTCCGAATTCCCTCTCTGTTGTTTTTTTCTTTATCACACAATTGACTTTTCCATTCAGTAGGTGAGCAGAAAGTAGGAAAGATCCTTTCTTAGCTCAGTGTTCCTGCAAACACTGTGCATTTCTTCAGCACCCAGCATCTGCCAGTGTTTTTGCTGATAAGTCCCTAAGAAGGGCCCTATTTGATGGAGTGCCTGGCATAGCAGAGTATGTATGTAGGTGTCTAATAAAAGTAGCTTTATTGAAAACAATAAGCTGAATCCTTATGAAAAGGGGAATGCATTTGCATCCCTTGGGGACATAGCTGTTTTCTTCCCTGTGGATCACCCAGATCCATCCCGCTCCAGTGTCTGAAGGACCTTGCCCATTGTGTGCTAGATAAACTCGGCATCATTACCAAATATGAGAGACAGCAGGCTCACCTCTGATTGCGTTAATGACCAAATGCTTTTCACACCTAATACAAAGAACCACCTGCCTGTCCTGTAAGCTTGTGCCAATTCGAACTGGATGGGCATCTTTCCTTTTCCTAGAGTAGAAAATCACTTCTGAGGGTGGGGGCTCAAGTGGTGTCTGAGCCAGGATGGTGTGCCTCACTTCATCCTTTCAGATCTCTCCTGTAGCCCAGCCACCAAGCAAAAACGACAGGTGGAAGGCATTGAGTAAGAAGACAAGGGAAGCTTATCTCCCTTTTGCAGAGTCCAGCTGGTTTCCAGAACCACAATAATGGCAGCCAGCAACTCTCCACCTCCCATCCCTTCCTGTGAGTTAGTTCAAGCCTCAGCCAAATCCTGAATAGAGCTAAACTTCCTTATCAACCCCTCCGTCCAGGTCAAAATGGTTTCTGGCAGCCAAGCCTCACCCTTGTTCAGATATAGTTATGATTGCAAGCATTGGAAATATCCAAATGGGTGATTTTCAGGACTTGGTACCCTCCCGTATTATCTTCCTTTGCCTCAGTACCCAACTCCATCTTTTCCTTTCCACAGAAGAGTGAAGTCCAGGGCATATTCATTTTCTCAATGCAAATTGAGGACTTTGCAAAATTCTCAAGGTTCAGAGTAAAAAGTATCTAGGTCCTCTGCATGAATAAATGTATCAGAAGAAATATAAAACAATTAAGGCACCATAGCACCAGTTATGTTGGGCAAGACCTTTCTTGCCAACATTGGCCAAAGTTGGGTAGAAGAGCTCGGAGAAGTCAGGAGGGAAAAAGAAAGAATTTCTTGGCATCATCAGTGGGGGGAACTTTTCTGAACATAGTTTGGAAGATGGAGTGTAGTATTTATGCACTACTCTGAACTCCTTGTCTGCTGAGGCAAGGGGAGGCATTCTGGCATGCCAAGTTTTAACACATAATCCAGATTTGGGAGTCTTTCAGTAAGCCTCCAGCTGCTTGGGATATGCCAAAGTCAGACATTTCCAGTTGCTTGGAATATGCCAAAGTCAGACTTCTGAAGGGTAAGCATCAAATAACTTTGAAGAAGCTAAACAGAAATTGATGAATATTAAACACAAATCCACACAATAGCCTAGTGGGGAAAAATATTATAAACAAAATCTGTGATGAGGGTTAAGCCTTATTTTCCTTACTTTATAGGCCAATGGCAAAATTCCAGAATTCCTTCTTTATTACCTTTGCATCACAAAGTCATACACCACCCAGTTTCTCCCTGCCCCCGATTGTACAAATAGGCAAACGAAGGCCCAGAGCATGTAAGAGACTTTACCAAGGTCACTCCTGGTTTGTGAGCTTGAAATTTGGTCTCCTAACTGTAAGTCCCATGTTTAATGAGTGATATCATCTCTCTTTCCCAGTGAGTAGAAAACTAGTATTTAAAGTCTAGACCTCAACGCGCAGTGTGAATGACCAAATTATGACTGCATTGCTAGAAATGCATCATGGTTCAGGTGAACCAGGTTGGAAACCCATCCCTGGTAATCACATTCCATGTGACTAGGGGGAGGGGAGCAATTTTACAGCTTTTATTTTCAGTTTCCTCATTTTTAAAATGGTCCCAACAACTCACTTGTGATTTATATCATGTACATTCTTTGAGCAAAGTGCATGGAAGCCAGAAACACCATTGAAAAGTGAGTTGTAGTGACCTATGATGGCAGCAGTGAGGTGGCTCAGTAGAAAGAGTGCTGGGCCTAAAGTCAGGAAGACCTGAGTTCAAACCCATCTTGGATACTAGTTGGGTGACTCTTGGCATGTCACTTATTCTCTATTTACCTTACAGTGGACAAGGAAATGGTAAACCATTCTAATGGCTTTGCAAAGAAAATCCCACGGATAGCATTGGCATGTTATAGTACATGGGTCACAAAGAGTTGAATATGTCTCAATGACTGAACAGCAACAATAATGATGACGTCAACACTGATGATGATGATGATGATGATGATGATGATGATGATGATGATGATGATGGCAAGTGTAGGCTTAGGGCCTTGGTGTGTATTAAATAAATGACCTCTTATGTTCTAACTTTCTGGCTTTGGTGGATTCATGATCAGATCAGTCTGGAGATCCCTTCTACTGGCACAGGTCTCATGGGACCCATCCCACCTTTTTAGCCTGTGAGATTTCCCTCCATATCCTCACATCTTTCACAGGGGTTACCCCCAGTGTACTGGGCTCAGTAACAGTAGATCATCTCTCTGCCCCTGAAAATGGTGATCTTCACACCTCTGTTCCATATAGGGAGCATTTACTCATGTTTTACACCCCTTCATTTCAGTCTATTACAGTGGTTCTCAACCTGTGGGGTGCGACCCCTTTGGGGTTCAAACGCCTCGTTCACAGGGGTCACAGGGGTCACCTAATACCATCGGAAAACACATATTTCCGATGGTCTTAGAAATTGAGACTCCACCCTCCTCTGTCTTCAGGTGGGTCCACCCACATGCATTCATGCCCACATCTGAGTATTAAAGGGTCATGGCATTAGGAAAGTTGAAAACCACTGGTCTATGTAGAAGCATTCCAAATGAGAATGTGCAACATAGGAAGAGGGTTATCATTCGACTTTTTTGGAGGTATAAACAATACTGAACTTCTTGGATTATAATAACCAAATAGTTTTTAAAATCAGCAACCATTAATGACTTGAAGCTTTCTTATTCTTCTTTTTATTCAAAGGAGTGACTTTCTTGGTTCTTACAGCAAGCTTGGCCTCCATGGAAGCTGATGGAAGCACGAATCCCTTTAAAATCCCAGGATTTTAAACCATAATAGATTGAGGTCATGTGATCCACATCTCACCTGATTCCACTGCCCCCTATCAGCCCCATTGGGGAGCTCAATGAGGTGATACTTTTTAGTTTGGGCATTTTTGGTGGGTCCAGCCACAATGTGTGTCCAACTCAAGGATATGAAAGCCCAGATGGAAGATCACCAGTGACTTGCTTTTAGAAAGTTTCAGGGTTGTTGGTGGGGGAAGCACAGGGCATTTTAGTGAGCATTGGCACAACACCAAGCATGCAAAAGAAAGTAAGGATGAAATCCCTCACTCATGGGCTTACAAGTGCCCAGCATTTTTTACATCTTATAGAGGAAAGTCTGAATGTTTGTCTTTTTTCAGTTTTCATTGGATGTGTATTAGGGTGGAATTCCAGCCTCCTGTAGCCTAATGGCAGATTCTTAATAAGCCTGGATATGGTGCCTCTCATTGTAGACATAAAGAGAATGGGAATCCAATTTGTTAACTGCCTTTGGGGGATGACTAAGGTAGGGCTGTGCATAAGCCAGTGACAAGTAATGGGAGAGGTAGTGTAACTCATGGACACAACACTGAACCTATAGTTAGGAAAGATCTGGGTTCAAGCCCTCCCTTTGACAATTTTTATTAGCTGTATGATCTTCAACATGTTATTGTATTTCCTTGAACCTCTATTTTGTTTCCTGTAAAATGAGGATCATACCATTTGGAAAAACTTATTGTCATAGAATAAGGAAAACATTTTATAATCTTTGAAGTGCTAAAGAAATGTCGATACTTGCTACTTGTGACTGCTTGGTCTTTGTATCTCTAGCACTTAAGAGAAGACCAACGGACTGATTGATAGCCATTTGAGAACCATTTCTTCATTTTTTGCCCACCCTGTGCAGCCCTCTCTGTGTGCCAGGGGATGCAGATAAAGGTGATGGAGGCCTTGCCTTCAGGAGCACCAGCTTTTCAGTGTGGCCCCTCTACCCTAATGCTTTCTTTGTCATCATCATTGTCACTACTATTGTCATTGTCATTGGCCATGTCATTGTCATCATCAGCAGCCACCTCTCACCAACATTTCTGTGTGATCTCGAGGTGGCCCGTTGCTTTACATACATATACTCATTTGTACCTCTGAAACGGGACCGTGCTGAGGCTGAGACAATGTGAGCTTCTAAATTTGGAAAGTCTTTTGAAACTTTGTCACCTCCAACTCTGCAATTCAGCTTGATCTTTTCTGGTTTTGCATTCTGCCCGGTGCTGTCAAAACATCACTTCCCATGTCAACGGGAAAAAAAGAAGAAAAAAGATGTATCTCTCCTTTCCCTGTAGCTCAAATAGCACTTCTTTGGAGAGATGGGGCGCTAAGTGTAAATGAATCAGAAAACGCCCCACTACATAGTACTTGAAATAGATAAGGTTTTTATAAATAGGGGCAGAATTGTGCTGAAGGTTTGAGAGAGCTAGTGAGGCTTTTTTTTTAATGCCAGAAACCAGCAGTCATGCCTGGTTCCCTTCAACATCTCAGCAAGAGTGGGAGATGTTTTCTAAGATCAGAAATACCAAATGCCTCTTCCACTTATAGAAACACAGGCTGTGAAGGGTGCTCAGAGGGCATCCAGTCCAACCTGTCCTTGAACAACAATTCTTGTATGTACAACATGCCTGATGGGTGGCCACCCAGAGTTTTTTCACCTCTGGTGATGGGAGCTCACTTCTTCCCAAGGTAGACCATTCCATCCCAGGATAGCTTAAGAAGTAGGAACTTTTTCCTTACATTAATCTCAAACCTGTTTCCTTACCTCTTTCATCCATTACCCCTAATTTTGTCCTTTGAAATCAAGCAGAGTAAGTAGAATACCCTTTGCATATGGCAGCCCTGAAATATTGAAAACCCTGAGCTTTATGTTTTGTCGAGTATGTATGACTATTGCTGTGAGATGGTCTGACATGGTCAATAGTATGCAATTAGTCAGAAAGAGCAGAGCGCACATTATGTCTTGTTGATTGACCTTCACTTTCAAAGAGGACCAATGACATCACAGGCGATGTCTTGACTCCTATGTGAATTGGATTAAAGTGAGGTAGAGTTGCATAAAGTTATCAGCCTTTCCCTCTCTTCCAGAGTCATTGAAATCCAGTGGCAAGACAAAAGTCAGGAAGACTGGAGGTGGGCTGGAATGTAGTGGACGACCTTGATGCCTTTGGTATCTGACCAAGTGCTAAGCACTCCACAGAACCTGCTTTAGCCACCTCATGGCCACTGGAACACATTGTTCTCATCCATGCATTCCACCAGGAAGCCTTCACGCCCTTGGGGCAGGCACCGACCTAACTCATGGCTGGGCTTGAGTTCTGTCATTGTCTTAGGTAATTGTTGGCTGTGCCATCCCAAGCAGAGTGCTTAACCTCTCTCTCAGTTTTCTCATCTCTGAAATAGGCAGTCAGGTGTCATATTGGATGGAGTCAGGAAGATCTCAATTCAAATCAGGCTTCAGACCAGAAATGTGTGACCTTGGGCATGTCACTTAACCTATGTTATCCCCAGTTTCCTCAGTTGTAAGGTGGGTACAATAATAGCATCTACCTCTCAGAGCTGTAAATATCAGATAAGACTGCAGCATGTATATGTCTATGTACTATATGTCATGTAGTAGGCGCTGTATAAATGCTGCTATTTGTCTAATTAGAAAAAGCATGATGAGGGCACCGACCATACAGGGTTGTTGTGGGGATCAAATAAGGCCACTTTGCCCTTCTGCAAGTGCAACACAGGTGTGGGCTGATAAGTCAGGAGAGTGAATCTGGACAGCTTCCAGGCTCTGAGGGCCACTTTAGCCATGCTGTTTGGCACAGGGTCCAGGGTGCAGCTTAACTCAAAGACCCATAATTTCATGGACTTTACTTTTGCTCAGTTTAAAACAAATAAATCAGGTCAGTTCTTTTTTATGGCAGAAAAGGGGAAAAAAGCAGTTGCAAGTTCTCCAACTCTGAGTTCTTTTATTTTTGCACTTCTATAACTAAAATGTCTCTTCTCTGCTTTAAATAAAAGTTGGCAGGTCATTAATCTTTAATGTGGATTAGTACCTCTGGGTATTTGGGGAGAAAACTCATTAAAATTCTTTTGTTTTATGGGCTGCAATTCTAATAGGACGTTGGAGCTCATGTTTGGAATTTGCTGAAATGAAAATGAAACATGAAACCCCTTTCAAGTGGGTTTAAGTCATTGACCTACCTTATGGGCACAGGGAGAGCTGGGTGGAGGCCCCTTTGCATGTACTAGGCACAGGGAGAACTGGTAAGGGATCCCTATGGATATGCTGGCATGGGGAGAGCTGACTGGGGGCCCCTTTGGATGTGTTGGGTCTCAGTGGAGCAGGGGTCTGGGTTGGTGAGGCTGCTCTAGCTCTAGCCTGGACTGGCCCAAGAGACTTATTCCTCCTGAATGTGAGGCTTTCACTTGTAAGGAACTTGTGTTATGCTCACCCATGACATCACCAGAGAGAACATGGTCTAGCATTTCTGGGGAACAAGGCAAAGAGCTAGTCCACCTGAATCTTTACTGAAGCTCAGTTTGGGGAGCAGAGCATCAGTCCAGCTTTACACCCAGAGAAGCCAAGGCTCTCATTGGTGAGAGGTTTATTCTCCCCATTTCTTTCTTCTCTCCCTCCCTCCCTCCTTCACTTTCTCTCTCCCTCCCTCCCTCCATCCTTCCCTCTTTTCCTTCCTTCCTTCCTTCCTTCCTTCCTTCCTTCCTTCCTTCCTTCCTTCCTTCCTTCCTTCCTTCCTTCCTTCCTTCCAGTCATACTTCCTCCTATCTTGATTCTCTATGGAGAAAGCTGAAGTTGGACTCAAGTTTTGGGTTGAAACCACATCCTTTCTTTCTACTTAGTATCTGTGGGACCACAGGAAAATCCCTTACCTGGAGTTTTACTTTCATCTGTAACATGGAGATTGGAACTTTTCCAAAGAATTGAGAATGAAAAGATCACCCAAATCCCAAATGGAAACACATAGCAGGTATGATGAGACTGCAATATACTAGAAATGAAGAATTACAAAGGAGCATTTGAGTGAAATATATGAAAAAATGTATGAGTGGGAAAGGAGGTGGGCTGTTTGGGGAGAGAGACAGAAAGAGTGAGAGACAGAGATACACACAGAGAACAGAACTCATGCTTCATTGCTATCCTTGTGATATCAGGAGAAAACAAGGAATGGTGGGTAGGCCCTGTGTGGCAGACTGATGGGAGAGTGGGGAAAAGATGGGTACCCCAGGATGAGTAGGCATGGAATATCTGAGAGACTACTGACCTTTCAGGGGTGTCATGGAACTCCTATGAGATATCCCATATCAGGGACTTGGCATACTTTAAAACAGTACTGAAACATCCTTGGTTGTGAATCAGTGGTGCAGGGTGGGGGCAGGGGCCTTCAGGTTCCCAGGGATGGTTGGTGCAAAGGATGGCTCAGATCCCTTTCCATCCAGCTCCCGATGCACCTTGAATAGACTGAAGCAGTGGAGAGTATGAGGCTTCACAAAAGGTCTTCATTGGCACCCGGCCCTCTGCCATCCAACATTTCCTTGTCTGTGCTCCTTCCTAACATTATGGTCTGAATGCTCAGAGTGTACACTCCTCCTCTCTGTTTGTTTCCTTAGATTTTGAACTCTGGGAGGTCAGAATCTGTGTCTTTGGTATGGCAGGGGAGTGAGGGGGGGGGAGACCAGGGAGCAGCACATTTCTATAGCTGAATGCCATCAATTCTAGTCCTTTGACTCCAGGGATGGTGCTGCCCATGGCCTCCCTTCTTCCTTAGAATGTCCTTCATTGTTTCATGGTCACCATTCACATATTTACTACAGTTCTAACAAACTGTCAAAAACATAAGCAACGAAAATCCAAATCGTTACTATTTCAGCATTGATGCAAACAAAAGGTCTTTTACTGAAACTTTCTCCAAACAGCTAAAAAACAGCAGAGTTTAATATATTTGTACAACGTCCCTGGAGGCAGAAAAAAATTCATTTCTGCAAAAGAGAAGGAAAAGATGCACCGGAGACATCTTTGCTAATTTTAATTTTAAAAAATGAATCAACCAATCCCGATGTCCACTTTGAACTTCTTTCTTTTTAGCTGGGATGGGGAGTTGAGTCAGTTTACATGGCAAAGGCAGTGAAACAGGATGGAGTCAGGAGAGCTGCTCTACTCTTAGATTTCTTGTAATTATTGGGGGACCACGGGCCCTTTGACCCCTTTAGTTCTTGGTATCACCATATGTAAAATCAGCAGGAAGGGTAGAGAAAATGACCTTTAAGTCTGTCTTAAGCCTAACATTCTGCGATGCTATTGGCTTTCGAAAGTCTTTGCTCAGATGGTCCCAAGTTTTTCCTAGATAATTTGGGAACTTATGTGGTTCAGAAAGGACCACAAACATCTCAACTTTGTACATTCCTTTGGATACAAAAATGACCTTTCCATGTATCACATCTCAGGTAATGCCTTGGATGGAGTAGATGTCTAGTAAATCAATATTTGTTGACTTAAATATCATGGTAGATGAGGGAAATGAGTTATTTGTAGCATTTCTGGGGGTATTGCAGGACTTTTTGTAATGACTTCTATTATCCTTGTGGACAAGAGGAAGGGATGAGGGCCACATGAAGTGGGTTCAGAGGAGTGGAATGGGGGCCCTCAAAGGGCCACAAAATGAGTTTTGGTCATCGTAGAGGGTAACCTCTAATGAAGTGGTCAAGAAATCCATGATTGGCCTTCCTCCATTGAATATTTTAAATCAGTAACTGGGATGAAGACATATATGACTGCCTATCAAACTGTAGATGAGCCAAGAAAGGGCTGGTTAGCAAGCGAACTAGATGGCAAAGACAGGCTCAAACAAGGTCTCAGTGTTGAACTGAGTTTAATAAGAAGAAATTTAATAGTGATGAATGGAAATTCCTTTATAAAAATCAACTGAAAAAATTCCTGGTGGGGAAGTGTGGCCGAGGAGCAAGTTAGGTAGAAAGATTTCATGTCCTGCAAGCTCAGGATGAATCAACAGTGTAACATCACAGTAAAATTTTAAATGCTTTTTTAGGCTTCATTGAGGTAAAATGTCCAAAATGTTCCAAAATGATCATTTCATTGTATCATGACTAAAGAATACCCTCAAGAAGGTTTGAGTGGGAACAACTGGAGGGGATCAGGGAGGGTCTTAACGAAGAGGCAGTGCCTGAACTGTGCTTGGAAAGAGGCTGGGCATTCTGGGGTTTCTTGAATCCATGTCAGTGAAATAGCCTCTTCTCCTACTGTTTGCCCTAATGTTAAACTGAGACAATCCAACCAAGTCACAAGTGACTTTGTTCAACAATTCGAGCAGCTCATTTGTCAAGAAAATTCAGTGACAGAAGGCCCCGGATGAACTGAGATCAATGAGCTTGCAAAGCCTTGAATCTTTTATCTGGAATGTCTGATGAGCCTTTCTGTGACTAAGGGAAGGTCCTCCAGCACCTTGTCATCTCTCTATGAATAAAGGCAGGTCTTCTGGCCCCTTATTCCAACAACAGTGACAGCTCCCAATTAGTGCTCAGAGAATGAGGTTGCTTTGAGATGGACTGGCTGCTTTGGAGTCATTTTTCTGCCCCATTCTAGGCTGCAGGTCTCAGGAATTGGGGTGACCTTTTCCCCCCATTGTACCTATATGAAAACAGCAAGAGTGAAAAGTCTTGTTTTACATTTTGTGACTTCCTTTAATGTTATAGCCAAGAACGTCTATCTTTGAATGAACAAATTAAAAAGGAGGTGCCTCCCAGATGCTCAGCTTGTATGTTCAGAGGTAGTTTGACATCTGTAAGAAGAATGACCTTCAAGTTCAGGTGCAGTCTGGCTGCTCTAAAGATCCTGGGTATAGTTGCCTGGAGTGCCAAAGCTCAGTTCCTGGGGACATCATCTGGGCCTGGTTTGTGTTGGTTTGGATTTCTGTGGTTGTATGTTTGGTTTAAAAAGCTAAGAACCATGCGTTGGGGAGCTGGGATGCTACTTAAAGAGAGGACAGGTTAATTTCTGAAGGCTTTGTGAATTCAGTGAGTATATAATTAGAAAAAGTGATTTGGGGCATATTGCTTTTCTCTCTGGGGAAGTGTCTTATTATCCATGGACAGGACAGGGGAGCTCTTTGCATGCCCTTATCACCATCTCTAGCCCTTTGCCCTCTGCCACAGGTGGCATTGGTATCAAGGTTAGTGGGATGAAACTCAATGCCAAGTCTATCATTTTTAAAATAAAATCGTTTCAGGTTAGCAATGCAGAAAAAAGAATTCAGAGCAGGTTTCTAGCGGAATATTGTTTGCTTGTTTTCATAAATAGATTTTAGCTCCCTAAACATTTCTCCCCAACTTCTGGGATGTGGAAAGAAGCATGGTATGTGAATGAATATTCTATAAAAGGGGAGTTATCTCAAAGTTAGACTCCAGAAAATCAAAAGTTGGGCTGGAATTGATCACAGATGCAGGGATCACAGTTGAACAATCTCTTCTTAGCAGGTCAGGGAAATTCAGGATGTCTGGACTCAGCTTCTGCATCTATAAAATGAATAGATTGCATTAGATGACCTTGAAGGTTCCTTTCCCCTTCAGATCCTGTGATTTGGGGGAAGGGGAGCTTTGGTGACAGAACCTTCAGCAACAAGGTTTTCAGAGGTTAGAGATAAACTCTGCTATATCTCTGGGTGGGTGGGGAAAAGTCAGGAGCAGATACAGTCTACATCTAGATAGAAACTCTTTACTGCATTTTTCTAGTTCCAGCCAACCTCAAACCTAGAATTTTGGATGTTTGGAGACTGGATGGCTTTGGTGAAGAAGCATGCTGTAGCATGGAAGGCATTGGTTCTGGAGTGTGCAAAGAGGTGTATTCAAGGGCTCACCTGACATTTTCTAGCAATACCAGCAGTAAGTTATGCTACCTTTTTGAACTTCAGTCTTCTGTTTGTAAAGCAAGCAGGACATCCTATAGTGTCTACTTCAGAGGACTGTAGTGATGGCCACATGGACTGTTGGATAGGAAGTTCTCTCCCAGTCTTAAAAGACTGGAAAAATGTGGTCTTATTTGTGGAGATGATTGAATCTATTCCTTTCACACTGCAGAGGATGAGACCAAGAGCAACACCCAAGTTCACAAGGTTGGTTTGTGGAAGAACTTGAATTGCCAAGTGGCTTTTCTCCTCCCTGATGGGGCTTCTTGCCACCCATGCTGGCCTTTTTCTCATCTTAGTTTTTTTTGGCTTTTTTTTAGAAGGGTAAAGGCAGGGCAATTGGGGTTAATTGACTTGCCCAAGGTCACATGGCTAGTGTTAAGTGTCTGAGGCCGGATTTGAACTCGGGTCCTCCTGACTCTGGGGCTGGTGATCTACTCACTGCACCATCTAGCTGCTCCTGCTTATCTTCATTTCAAAAAGCTTCCCACTGGAAAAAAAATCACCCCCAGAAGGGAAACTGAAGACCTGTGGGCCAAGGAGGTACTCAGATATTCACAGAAGACTTTGTGTGGTAGCAAAGAACAGGAAGTAACTTAGGTGCCCATCAATGGAAATGGCTGAGAAATCTAATGGGATTTGATTGCATTATAAGAAATTATAACCACGGGCTGTTCAAGCAGACATGGGAAGGCTCATTCACGGAGCAATGCAGAGGGAAGTGAGTCCATCCAGTAGAACAATATAGTCAGTGATTCCTGTAATGGGAATAAAACAACACCAAGAGAAAGCTGAACTCTAAGTAACCATAAAGACTGGGGCTGACCCTGGGAAAGAGGTGATGAGGTTCACGGTAGAGGGATGAGGGGCAGCTGTGCAGGGAAGAGCAGCAGGCTCTGGTGCTTGTGTCAGTCATTTGTATTTAAGACAAAAGAGGCTTCAGTTCTTGGGTAGGTGGGAACAACTGCTTTTTCCTACTTTCTTCCTTCTCCTCCCCCTTCCTCCTTTTCTCCTTCCTCACCTTCTCCTCTTCTTCTGCCTTTTCAACCAGTTAATAAACATTTTTAGAATACCTTTAAGTATTACCCCCAGCATTTGAAGGCTCTCCCTGATGGAATGGACCTGTGAAAACAATTTGCTCCTATGGGCATGAAGGCAGCTGAAGCAGATGCTGTGGACTGCTTAGAGTTTGGTCATACATCAAAGACACCAAGGTCATCCGATGCATCCCAGAACATGGGCAGTTGTCCTGACTTTTGTCCTGCCATTGGACTTTGATGACTCTGGAGGACAGAATGAGACTGCTGACTTCAAGCAACTCTACTTCAGTTAAACCCAATTCATACAAACGTTAAGACTCATCCATGATGTCACTGGTCCATTTTGAAAGTAAAGGACAGATGGTAACAACAAGAATTAAGTACCTACTATGGCCAGAGCACTGGGATAAGCTACTTAGGCTTCCTCTTCTTTCTGATGTTCTTTGTCTGCTTCTTCCTCCTCCTGCCTGTATTTACAAACTACCTCATGGTACTTGCATAACTTTGTGCAAGTCCCTTCCCCTCTGACTCTGTAACAGGGCCAGATAATACTGGATGGTGTCTCTATGAGACTATCACTGAAACCAACCCAAGATACCCAATCAATGACACTTCCAGAAACTTCCTCATATTTGAATCTCTGGCTTCTGACCCTCACTCACAAGGAACTGAGTCCAAAATCCTTGGACCAAATCTCTTTGTTTCTTGTAGGGACTCAGATTACTTAGGGTATCAAACATCTTCAGTTCTCATTCATGACTCAGAGTGACTTCTGCCCAATATCAATCCAGTGGGTATTACAGATTAGGAATGGTGAATTTTGTCCGTTTTTTTTTCATGGAATAGGGTGGGTGGGGCATGATATAGGTTGGCAATCCGTTCAAAGGCAATTTAAATCCAGAGAGAGAAGGACTTGGCTTCTACCATCATCCAGGCTTCCTAGTTTTCCTCTGAATCTGTCTTAAGAAGTATTTTGTGGGGCATTTGGCTACCTCCTAGAGCAGAAGAAAGAATGCTGAACTTGGAGTTTGCATGCCTTTGGGGAGACTTATCCCCTCTGAGTCCCAGTTTGAGCCCCTGTCAAATAGGTATATTTGCCTCAGTTACTCTGAGTTTGGAACGAACACCAAAGTGATGTTGTTTGTGTAGCATTTCAGAAGTTTAGGGAAACAAAGAAACATGGAGTCTTTTTTAGGTTTCTTACTCTTTGCTCATTCCTGGTTGCCTTTTGCTCTTAGGATGTTGTGTATCTTCCTTCCTCAATTTGTTTCCAATAAATGTCAGGCTTATTACTGAAACCAGATCCATATGCTTGGCAACACAGTTTCCAAAGGGCCCCATTTGATGAGCAGAATCAGACAGACAGAAGGTATGCATAGGTTCAGTGGTTTATTATTTTCCATGCCTCATCAAAAAGGAAAGTTATATGAAAGGACATTTGTCAAGAAACCCAAGGGGTATCATTCATGAATTCTATCAGGGGAGACAAATGTACATATCTTGGCATATTCAAAGCATATGTCAAATTCCACAAGGTAATTTGTTGGGGTTAGCAATGAAGAAACGATCAACAGCAAGGGAGTGAGGGTGCCCGAGAACTTGCATATGTGGAAGGTATTGCATGAATTTAGTTTGGAGGTGAATTAGGGATAATGAGAGGTCAAGATGACAAGAGAGTCTTTTCCCAGCATAGGGTATAGCTAATACAAAGGAACAATGATTGAAAATAGAAGGGCAGGTATGAGAAAGGGAATGTAGCTAGATTGTAGTGTGTTAGGGGAGTCATGCGTAACAAAACTGACAAACTCAAAGTGGGGGCAGCTTGTGAAGCAATTTGAATGCCACATAGATGGGTTTGAGTTATTGGAGGCTACTGAAAGTTATTTATTTGGAGAGTAATATTGTCAAATCTATGCTTTAAAAATCATATTCTTTTGTGTGGAGGGTAGACAAATGTTGATGGTATAAAAGGATCAAATTCAGTAGGGAGGGGGGCATCTTAAACTCCTTCTTCTAAGATGTCTTCCAAGTTTATATTAAGATCATAAAAGATTATTTGGAAAAAAGTCACAAGGGAAGTAATTTTGACAACTGTCTGATTATTCATATTAATTGAGGCATAAATAGAAGATTTATGCTTGTGAAAAGATTTCCTTCCCCCCACCTCTCCGCCGACTCTGCCCCAGAATGGTGGATGTCCAGTTCAGAGCCCAAGGGGAAGAAGGATCCCTTATTGATGGAAAAGCCTTCCAGATAATCTGGTTTGTAGATGTTATGTGCTAATTGTTTTAAACCTGAGAAAAATGAGAGCTTCCCTATTGAAATTCGTTATCACTCAAGAGAGTTTGGCATACCTATCCACACAGGAGAAACCAAGTGGATGCAAAACACTTCTTGGCAGGAGTACACTACATACGCAGGAAGGAACAGAACTCAGAGCTGGCCCATGAATATACATGTGTTGGACAGACACTGGGGATGGATGATAAGCTGGGCCCAGAAATGAATATGAGGAGGAGAATAGGCTGGGTTACCTTTGGGACACTGTGCAGTGCTTTCAATGACATCAGTGCTTTCCCCAAAATAAAATTGGTGTTTTTTGTAAAGCACCAATAGTCTTAGCAATTCTTTATGGTTTTGGTTCATTGTTGTTCAGTCATTTTTGGTTTTGTCTGACTCTTCATGACTCCATTTAGAGTTTTTTTGTCAAAGATGCTGGAGTGGTTTGCTATTTCCTTCTCCAGCTCATTTTACAGATGAGGAAATGAAGGCAAACAGGGTGATGTGACTTGTCCAGGGTCACATGGCCATTAAGCCCAGATTTGAGCTCAGTTTTTTTTCCATTAGGCCCAGTGTTCTATCCGCCATGTCACCTAACTGCCTACTTCATAGGGTGCACTAACTTCTGAGGAATCAGAATTACTAGTCACTCAATGCCATGAGATTGTGAGATCTTGGAAGGCAGGAACTGTCTTTTGACTTTCTTTGTGTCCCAGCACATAGTAGGCCCTTCACCTGCATTTTTGTCTGGCTTAAAAGGCAAGGACTGGAGGGAAGGTGAGCCTGAAAGGAGTGTTATTTGCTTTTGCTCATCACCAACCAATCATTTTGTGGGGAAAGTGGCAAAACAGATTCTGAAAGGGACTGGAGAAGTCAGTGGGTTGGTGTGCAAGAGAAGGGATGGCAGATGGGTAGCCTGTGAATGACTTAAGAAGCATTAGGAAACAAACACCATGTGCCAGGTACTGCAGTTCTTTGCAGACAGAGGCAAAGGTGAGATAGCCCCTGTCCTTAAGGAGTTCCCAGTTCAATAGGGGCAAGAAATAATGGATTCCAAGATATGAAATTTGCATCAAAATTTGACTTTTGGTGCTTCCTTTGGTGCATGACCTTAGACAAGTCACTTACCCTCTTTGGGGTTTATTTTTCTCATCTGTAAAATGGAGGATTTTGACTTGATGGCCCCTGCGGGCCCTTCCCATGAACACATAGGATACTGTGATCTTCATGGCCTCAGAGTTTCCTTTCAGCTCTAGGTCAATGTCCCTGTGATACAGTGATCATATGATCATTAGGGAAGTGACAATCAAGGAAGGTAGGAATGGTTAGGGAAGGGAAGCTTGGTCTGGGGAGTCACAGGCATGGGAAGTTGATTGATCCATATGGAAATTCACTGGCATAGCCTTTCCTTAGCAACATCCACATTGATTTAATTTTGGTACTCATATAGGGAGGTGAAAAGTATTGGGGATTGGTGGGAGTCAACCTGGCAAGGCTGATGGCAAGATGGTTAGAAGGGGGATGGCTAGAGGGGGTGTTCAGGAGGGCTAACACCTCTGGTGTGAGGGCTTGCCAAGTCCTTTACAGGGATGCTCATTCATTTTTGGTGTCCACCTTTTCACCCATCTCTCACCTGTGGCACCAAGAAGTTACAATGTGCACAGTGGCCATACTCTGCGAAAACCATCTTGGCAGGTTGAGGGCAACCAACAGGTTTCAAATCCGTTGATGAATAGGGGACTGTCTACCCCCAAGCAAGTGCAGGTCTCCCCTTAGCAGAATGGGTGGATGAGTATAATTTGCTCCAGTGGCTCCCAAGGTGGCAGAATCAGGTGCTGTGGAATGCTTAGAGCTTGGTCAGACATAGAAGACACCAAGGTCATCCACAACATCTCAGTCCATCAGCAGTCAACCTCTCTTTTGTCTGTGGGGAGCCTGATAACTCCAGGAGCAAAATAGGTTTCCCTTGAGTTTCTCCTTGTGGGGAAATAAGGTCATTATCCAAAAAGGAAAATGGAAAACCATTGGAATAATTTTTATGAGATAAGTGGGATTATGGACAAGGTGAGTGAAAGAAAAAGCATGTTAGTCCCATTTTGTAGATCAGAAAACAGAAACTCAGAGAACCTTGGGAAGTTAGATAGCTCAGTGCAGAAAGCACTAGGCCTGGAGAAAGGAAGAGTTAAGTTCAGATCTGACTTCACCTCCTGTCTATATAACCTCTGTTTGCCTCAGTTTCATCATCTGTAAAATGAGCATAATAGCCCCTACCTCCTAGGGTTGTTGTGAGGATCCAAGGAGATCATGTTTGCCTGGCACATAGTGGGTGTTACATAAATGCTAGCTATTTGTATTAGAGAGGTTAAGTGGTGTGCCCAAGGCCAAACGGCCATCTGCTGAAGCCGACCTCCAGCCAGATCACTGGCCTCCAGCTCTCTCCTGGATGCTCTGCCCATTCATACTGATCATTTCTCTGGTGGAGATTTCTTCTTCTCCAGTTGAAAAATCCCTGGAAGGCTGGGTCCAGGCTCTGCATTAATTGTCCATTCTCCTCACATCTCGAGCCTGGGTGCCCCAAAAGGACTCGAGGCAATGGACTGGTTGACTGTCCTCCAAACTTTGTATCTGAAAGTGACTTTGGCTTGCAGTGTTTTGGAAACATCCAACCAGCTCATGTAGGTTACCAGCATAATTTAGCTTCCTCAAATGTGGTCCCAAAGAGTGATTTACAGCATGATTAAAATGCTTGGTGTGCCTTTCATGTGGCATTTGCAGAATTAGGATCACATCATCCAGTTTCATATGCAAATCTCACCAATCACAAAAAAGACAATGTCTGCTTTCTTGCCGAGAATTGCCCGCCAGTCCCTAAACCCTGGGGAGGCTTCATTTCTTGTTTGGAGAATTGTGCCTCTGGAGTCAATTAAAGGTGAATTGAGGATTTTTAGCTACAAAAAATGAGTAAATAAATGGGAAAAGCTCAATGAGATTCTTAATCATTATCACAATATGGGGGAAGGCTCCTAAGACAAATATTTGTGATAATGGCAAAGGAGGAGGGGCAGTGGAGGGAACTGAAGGCATCCAGGAGCCCTGGGTTTGAATTCTCCTCTGTCAACGTGAATGGTTAATCATTATGTTGGTCTGGAGGGATTTTTCAAAGACAACCTCAAGGCTAGAGCAAGCTTGGAGTCACTGAAAGGTTCCATGGCCTTCCTAAAGCAAGAAGGAAACTCAAGCCTGGCATTCCTGCATCTGCAGCTGCTTTCCAGGCTGGGCTTGGCCCTCCAGTCCTCGAGGGCTTGTCCCACCAGCTGGCCTGCCATTGGAAAGTGCACTCCAAGCTTCAGCTTGGTTCTTGGGGAGGGGGTTAGCTCCACTTTAAACACAAAGCCTGATTTTGTCTTTCCCTCATTCCAGAGTCTGAAAAACGAAGCTTTTTCCCACCTGTTGTACTTACTGGGAGGCTTATAGCTCTTGTTATTTATTGGGGCCATCTCCCTTTCTCTTCATTGGTGGGCATCTGTAGTACATTGGTGATCATTAGAAGTATATCTATTCGAAGTGGCCCCTCTGAGGCCTGGGTGACCTCGCACATCCCTCCTAGTATTCCCCTTGAGTTTCTGTTTGCCTGGCTGAAGGTTCAGACCCGGAGAAAGCTGCCTGCTGGGGAAGTCTGCAGGGCAGGGTCAGCTTCTCTTTTCTTGGGCTTATCTCTTGCTTGAACTCCCTCTAGTCATATCTTAGGGAAGGGCTCAATTGTGGAGGAGACATTGTGTGAAAAGGACTGGGTTATGGCAACCTAGTCCTGGCCAGCCTGGTTTTTTCCCTCTTGGTCATGATGGATTGTAGGAACCTCTGGATGCCTCAGTTTCCTTATTGTGAAGTGAGAATAAAAATTGTGTCAATCTCTCAGGGCTCTTGTGAGGATCAAATGAGATTCTATTAGCTGAGATCTTTGCCAATCTTAAAGGCCCACCTGAGTACCGGGCAATGCTGCTGCTGGTGCTGCTGGTGGTGCTGCTAGTGCTGATGTTGGTGCTGCTGGTGCCGCTGCTAGTGCTGGTGCTGGTGCTGGTGCTGCTAATTTATCAGGGGACATATGTTTGACTTACTGCATATGCAAAACTCTACTTTGAGCCCAGATGGGGCACAGCTGATGTTTTCTGAGAGATCAGTGTGAGGAACACTTGGATCTAGTTGGGAATGTATGATCAGCCTTTGTGAATGAAATGGCATTTTAGGTGGGCCTTGAAGGGTGAGGAGGAATTTGAGAAGTGGCTTCGGAGAGGATATTGATGAGAGTTGTTCTAGACAAGAGAAGTAGCATGAGCCAAATTGTAGAGGTGGGACAGGCTAGGGTATACTCAAAGGGAACAGTAATGAGTTTAATTGGATTCAGTCCTGGGGTGCCAACAGGTGACCCGTCTGATCTATTTGGCAGGCAGGTTGGGACCAGATCATGGGTGTCTTTAAGGATTGATACAGACATGCCTTTGGGATTTACTGAGGTTGACCTTTTTCTGACATGATCTGAATAGGGCTTCAGGGAAAAATCTTCACTTGAAGGAATTGGTGTTTTCTTGTAAATTTGTAAGCAGTTATAGGATGGATGCTGGAGGCACGAATATTGCATATAGTGTGATGATCTAGCCAAGAGGTATTTAGGGTCCCAGGGAGGCTGTGCACCATTTTGTTCCCCAATATTCCATTTCCCTGGACAACTGACATTTGGTCAAAGTATAGGTTTCCTCAGTTTTGATCAAAACCAAGAGTACAGATTAAAATAATAGAAATTGGGTCAAATTTTCCCTTTGTTCCAGTCTCCAACTGAATAGCAAGTGTCCCTCTTCCCTTGAGCCTGGTGCCCCTGTCCCCACACCCTCAGCCACATTGCATGGAAATTGGGAGTGGATTTGCACAAATTTGATTTACACTAGCACTTCTTAGGAACACATTCATTTCCTAAAATGTATTAATTAGTGGAAAAGTTGAAATCAATGTGGTGTTTGTCAGTCTCTGAAACACAGGCTGTTCTATGTGTTAGATAGGGAAACTGAGGCTCAAAGACCTCTCCCACCCTGAGCTATAAAACTGAGAATGGTTCCACATCTCTTATTTCCTACCTCAATATCCAGCCGTTCAGACACTCACTCCTAAGTTGGTTCTGTTGGCAGCCCGGCTTGCAGACTTGGTATGCCTTGAATTTCCTGGGGTAGAGGTTAAAGCAGAGGAATCTGAAGACTTATAAAGAAGCCTGAGGAAGAAACACTCATGCTGGGGGCATTGGAGAATTTTTGCACGTGGCAACCTACGGAAGCCAATCTCCAATACTAACTGAGCATCTCCATTTCAGAGTATGTTATAGTTGAAACTGGTGTTTGCTAACAGCAGCCTTGGGTAAGCCATGGACCACGCAGCAATTTTGTGATTCCAGACTGTTTGGAAAATTGGCCCATATGAGGGGTTGTGGGAATGTCACTATCACTTCATCTGGCCTGGTCTGGGGATTTAGGCATTCCAAATTGTCAGCTAACTGGGTCTTCAGGGTAACCTAGAGAGGACACTTTATGGTATGTAAGGGCTTGCTTTTGGGGATGTAAAGTCACTTGGACCCAACACAGAAAGTGATGGGCTGAGGAAGAGGTGATTAAAATTCATTTCTTTTTGAAGTTGACCAAAGACTTTGGAGCCAACTCAACTTCCTAACTATTGGAGCCATCCAAGCATTGAATAGGAGGCTGTGGGAGAGGACTCCTCTTTGATTGAAATACTTAAGCAAATGCTGTCTGACCATTTGGCCTTTTCAGGGAGTGAATGGACAATCAGTTGTGTCCCTGATTAGATGGGATGGGTAGTATGGCCATTTCCATGTAGTCAGTGAACATGGAGGAGACTAAAACCTCCCTCTGGGTTGCAGAGAGTAGACATGCTTTGGCCTATTATTATGCAGTTTTCTTGTCTCTCCCTTCTTTGATAGAGTTAAAGGCACTAAGGCTGGAATCCTGCCCATACTGCCTGAAATTGTATAGAGCGTATGTCATTCTGGCCATCTTTATTGCTGTTCATATTGAGGTCAATTATGAGCTGCTGCTTAATGTCACCATGAAATTGTCCCATTATTTTTTTCTCAGCATCTAAGCAGCTTTCTGTAGAGGGATTTGGGAGTAGTAGTGCTCCTAGGAAGGAATTCTAGGGAAATTATTAGGCTTCTATGGCCCTTCTTTTGTCTCTCATGTGGTGTCCATTATGAGTTCTGGAATGTCTAATCAGCTGTTAATGGATGTCTTAGCCTGCGGTCTCCTCCATGATATATCTTGAGAAAACAGACTTAGTTCCTCTCACCTTGGTGGAAAGTCAGAATTAAGAAGCGATTTCTTGTTTAATTTCTTGCCTCTCATAACTATCTGAGAACCCCAGAATCTAAGAGTTGGCAGAGGCCAGATAGTCCAGTAGAAGCATCTTTAGGTTCATGGTCCTTCTTTGGCCATCTCTGTGGCAGTTCTAGAATGTGGGGGCTTCCTTTGTTTTGTAGAGAGACACCAAGAATCCCGAGGAGGTTAGAGTGGGAAAGAACCTGGGTTTCATCTCTAGCCATGGGCTTTAGGGTTTCTAATTCTATTTCTATGTTCCCTCCCTTGCTGATTGTCCTAACTATATAGATGTTTCCCCAATCATTCAACTGTCCAGTAGAATTTGAGCTCTTTGAGGGCAAGGGGACTCTTGTTTTTGATGTTAGATCTTGAAGCTACTCCTGGTGTGTAGGAGGTCCTCAATAGATGTAGTTTCATTGAGCTACTGGTCCGCACTCCCTCCTTGCCCCCTCTCCCAAGCCTCACCCCACACAGTGCCTTTTCCATGTCTGTAATTGCTAATTTGGCACCTCCATCTTGATGGAACATCTCAGTCTCAAATGTTTCCAGCAATGAACTCACCATCTCATAGGACCATAGATCTAGAGCTGTAAAGAACCTTAGAAGTCAACTCCTCCAATCCTGTCTTTTCACAAGTGAGGATACTCATGTTCAGTGAGGCAGAGTCTATTCCATGGTCACCCATGTGGTAAGTGATAGAGGTAGGATTTGAACCCAAGTCCTTGGACTTTGGAGTCAGTATTCTTTATCTTATGCCATGTTGCCCCTTACTCAGTTCTTCCTCCAACCCTTCCTATTTCTGTTGATGGTCCTACCACCTTCCTAATTACTCAGGGAGCTGGGAGGTATAGCCCTTCTTCTCTCTTTGTCTCCTCATGCTCTATCCATAGCCAAGTCCTCTGTTGTGCTCATATGACCACTCCCTTTGGTCAGGCCCCTATTACTTCTCCCCTGGCCTTCTGGAATCATGTCCTTAGTGCTATTCTTGCTTCTAGCCCCTCCCCTCTTCTCTCATCTTTCATTCATCTAACTCTGGGATGGCACAAACTCCTGTCCATGTTAGTACCCAGTTCAAAAAACTTTGGTGACTCTCTACTGCCTTTGGAGAGAAGGCAGACTCCCCAACTGGACCTTGAGTCCTACTGGAAGTGATTTTCCTTCCATCTCTAACTTCACATAACTCCCTTTTAGACACTTAATGTCGGCATGTGAGATTCAAAGGACAGCATGTTTTGACACCTCTGTTGTAGCCCATCCACAGATAAGAAACCTGAGACCCAGAAAGGGAAAAGCTCTTGCTCAGCATTGTTCAGATAATAATAACATAGTTGGGATTTGAACTGTGGACTTCTGACTTCTAGTCCAGATTTCTTCCCACTATCCTATGTTGCAATGAAAACATTGTAAGTCTTTGGGCTGGCATCCCAGTGAACAATGTATTCCCATTTTGCACAGTCATATATACTTTTTCAAATGTGGACCATTTGTCTTGGAAGCAGGCTGTAGGTGAATGGACATTTTGTGAGCCCCTGTGGCCTGCATTGAGAGAGGCATCCCTCATATGTTCCTGCTGCTGGGGATTCTGTTACCAGGGGCCTATGAGGATAGCTGACCCTTTCCAGACTTTCTTAGAGAAAAATATTCATGTATACCTTTACAGGTGCAGCAATTGCAAGAGGTGGACACAGATACAATGATATCCATTTGGGTCAGTAGAGGTGACACACCAAGGAATGCCTGGCATGTCACTCTATGGTAGCACTGGACCAGAGTCACTTTGTAGCAATAAATAATGGTTCTACATAGACTGTGGAAGTGGACAGTCATAGAATCTCACCCAGTGACCTGGGGTCTTAGAACCATTGGATTGATTGTCTATGGGAGTGGCTTAGGGATTGAATATGGGATCACTGAGTGTTATCAGCTCGTTCTGTTGTCTAGATAAGGCTCCAGAGAGTAGGGAGAACACTAGGCCTGGAAACAGGGAGTCCTGGCTTCATATTCTGCGTCACACACCTACCAACCAGAAGACTGTGGGCAAACCATTTTTCTTTTCCACATCTCCAGTTCCTCATCTGAAATGGAGACAATGAAAACTGTATTGCCTGCACAGGACAGTCATGAGGCTCAACTGAGCTAGGGTGTGTAAAATTCTCTGCAAATGTTAAAATGACAAATGAGCATGTATTTCATTCCTCTCTTCGTATTTGATGGAACTCAGATAGAAATGGGTTCAGGAAGTTGTTATTGGCTTTTGACATTTTATATCTCTGGGCTATTGAACTGGTGGATGTTTAGTACTTTTGTGCATAGTTCTGGCAGAATTATTAATTATTATGACTCTCATATCATTCTTCTGGTCTTTTTGAAAGATTTCAGATAGAAACGGACCCAGGACATGTTGTATATTTACAATTCATATTGAAAACTTTTCATTTTGTGCAGTTTGGTGATTGTGAATATTTAATATGGTGTCAACTGTTGAAATTTTGTGCCTAAATTTTCATGGACTAATGTTTTGTGTGGTCAGTTGTGGGAAATAGCATTGTTTTCAGTGAGGATTTCTTTCCAACATGATATAGTATAAATACAAGCCCCAAATACCCTTGAAAATTCCATAAATATAGTATGGGGACTTGCTGTATGTTAAGTTATAAAGGACAACACGTTTCTTGTGTAGGCATATAGTAGGAGCTAATTTTTGTTGTAGTTCCAGTGGGTATTTATCAGTAAGCACACGGTCTTTAAGGATAACCTCTCTGTAATTTTTAATGACAATAACCTGATCCTGTATTTCTATCTTAAACCCCATTACTTCTATAAACAATGACTGTTGCTCAAAATTATGTAGATGTTATCCATTGGGGAGGATCAAAATTTATTTTTGGCTTTTAGCCATTACATGGGCAGCATCCAGAGATAAATCACTCTACATTTGCTAAATCTTTTGGTGTATGTCTGTTGTTGATGCTTATTAATGTTTTTTTGGAATGAGGTCTGTTTGTTTAGAAAGCATTTCTGTCAATGTTTAATGTGTTTATTAAATGCTTACAGGACATCTGTTAATTTTCTTCAAGCTTTGAGATGAAGAAATGTTAAAGTTTATAGACCTTTCTTTGGAGTGAAAAGTCCTATGTTTTATTAACAATGTACAGATTTTTGTTTGACTGCCTTCTAGAACTGCTGATGTCTATTTTATTGTGCCCAAAGAATATGTTAAGACTAGTATTACTTAGGTTTTAGTTTTTTTAAATGTGTTCTCCCATTCTGCTTTGACTTCAGCATGCCAATCTGTCTCTTAACATACACGCTACTAACTTTTTTCTTGGTAGCCTCGTGCTTAAATAAACTCCCCAAATTTATCACTTTCATTCACTGATTCAATTTGATCCCTGGATTCAAGCTTCAAGTCTTCATTCTTTATTCTTTTTTGGCAAGCATTAAATTTTTTTTTCACTCATTGAGTTCAAATGACATTGTGACATTGTTGGAGGAAGTTTCCATGAGATGCAGAAGCTATTTAATGTGCGCTTTAATGTAGCTATCACACTTGATGTCATCCATGTATATCAAGTGATTAATGTTGTGTTTTGGTATGACTCACTCTTTGACATACAGTTCTATATAGGAGTGATGATAATGGATGTAAGGCTAACCATAACTGAAAATACTTAAACTGTCTCCTTGGAAAATATGAAATCCTTCTATGAATCATTTTTGACATTATTAAGTTGGTATCGTGTTTAAAACAGAGAACAGAACTACTTTCCATGTGATCAACAAATATACTAGTATTCTAAGTGTGCCTAAGTCTATTTCATATTCTGGCAGTACATGAATAAGTCTTGAGTTCAAGACATTCTCTGAAGCTTCCTAGTATTAATCGCTATTATGTCCAAGGAGGTGAGTGGAAGTCTTCCAGATGGGGCCAGATAAGAGAAAATGCTTCACAGAAGCTTGGGAATTACTAGAGAAGCACTTTCCTAGTTTCCTCTCAAATGCACATCTGACCTCTTTCTTAACAAAGGGCATCACCTATCTCTAATACTAAAAGATGACAACATCTATGAAACAGCCAAATGGAGGCCATTTGCGCTTTGTGAACTTTATGCAAAGCATTACATTTTTTTTCTCGCTAAAATAATCTAGAGTCACATAAGAAAACATCGCATTGGCTGAAGATCCAAAAAGGTATTCCAAATAGCTCCAGGAGTATACTGGACAAGTGGTTACTTAGAATAGCCAACATTCATAGAATGCTTAAGGTTCGTGAAGTATTTTTATTTATTACAGACTTATTATGCTTATCTTTAGAACAACCCCGTGAGATAAGTCCTATTATTATTTCCATTCAATAGAGGGGGACGCTCAGGGGGACAGAGACAAAATGCCTTCCTGAAGGTACCCCATTAGTAAGAGTTTGAGACAGGATTCAAACTCAGGTCTTCTTCTATTTCTTACAGCCCTGGATTAACTCTGTATCTGTAACTGATCTGGCAGTTATTGAATCAGCACTGTTATGCACATCTAGCCCTTATTAAATAGTTCTTTTCTTCTCTCTCAGCGCTGCACAGATAGGCATGACCTTGAGAAAAGTCAATATCCATTTTTCCATTACGTGTGTGTATATATGTATGCGTCACATATAATATTTTAGGGACAGTTGCCCAGATGAATAAAATAACTGCTTTTTCAGTAGTTGAATAAAAGTGTCAGAATGTAAACCCATCTTCAGTACCCACCAAAGGTGTCCTTGTCATGAGTCAAGGCAAACAAGCCACTGCAGACAATATGTACCTCCTTCTATTTCCACATAGTTTTGATCTCTTTGGGCAAGATTCTGTTCTTGGAGTGGTGATGTATATTGAAAACATTGCTCTTCAGGTTTTTAATGGAAAAATGTAATGTCTGGGGGACTGTGGACTCCAGTTTGGGCTATGGTAATTGTCCAGCTTCTCTACAGTTTTCTTGTTGAGTGTTTAAGGATGTCTTGAGGTTTGTTTTTGTAATATGCCGATGTGATATCTATCAATACATGAAAGGCAGTGAGCTTCTGATGTATCTTTCCTACCATGAGGACACTTCTTGCTGGACATTCTGAATGTTGGGTGAATATAGAGATAAGTAGTTGGTTTGATACTTAGTGCTAGACATGGAGTCAGAAAGACCTAAGCAGGAATTTTGCCTCAGACACTTACTAGCTGTGTGACCCTGGACAAGTCCCCTCACCTCTGTTTGCGTCAAATGAAGATAATAGTAGCCCCTCCTTTCCAGAGTTGTGATGGGGATCAGAGGAGGTGATATGTTATCTTCCCAGTTTGCAAACTTGAAAGCATGATGTTAATATCAGCTACCATCTTCATGTTCATTATTAATTATATTATTCTCTCTCTTTTGATGGAGTTCAGAGAGAAATGGTGTTTGGGCATTTGCCCTGCTGCCAACATTCTTTCATATTTAATGTTCTTCAGATTCTTTCACAGATGAGTAAAATGATTGCTTTGTGTCATGGGGGATGTGAGTCCATCTTTTGGAAGTTCGCTCACATTGCCTTTGGACTGCTTCGGTCACCACCAGGCTGACAGGACTCACGCAGACCCCATTCTGCTCCCACGTAGTTTGGATACCTTCAGTGAGGTGTCGAAATATGGAAAGCTTTTTGTTCCCTGCACTTTGGAGATAATGAGCATTTGGCATGCCCCAATCTATCCAAATCATTCTTTACTTTCTTGGTTTGTGTGATTGTAAGCAACAGGTTTGTCTGAGATAGCAGTGGTTGGAGACCAGTTTGTTGAATTTTTGAGGATATCTTGAGGGCTATATTGGTGTCATGGGGATTTTTTGCCTACTAGTTTCTGAGAGATAGCAAGCCTCCCATATCTAAATCTAGCCACCAAACCGTAACTTCAGGGCACCCTGTGCTGTTAGTAAGGAATTCTGGGTAGTAGGTAGGTGCTCCATTTTTGCACATTGTAAAGGTGTGGTGCAGACTTTCTACCCTTTCCTTGAATTAGCTGCATTGGCTAATCTTGCTAGAGTTGCCTTGTAATGATGAAACTTGTACCTTGTTAATACCATAAATGAACTTCGCATTAGGTTACTTATTATTATTACTCACTTTCAAGTCATTCAAACTAATCAGAAAAATCCAACAGAAATTGGCAATTGATGTGTCACGGGAAGCAAAGAGCTTACAGGAGATAGGAGCAAAGGGATGGACACAATCTATGGAAGAAAAAGTTGAGTGACAAAGGTGATTGCCCAGGGATTGGGATAAAGATGGAAGATTAATGCCCTGCCAAACCTAGAGCTGTGGCACTTAGATCATAGAACAAGGAGCATTTCCTAAGTCTGCCAGTGAATCCTTGTTTTCCAAGCAGCCAATGATGAGGATGACAATTATTCCTTGAAAGCAGCCCCCTCTTTTCTCTATCTTAGGATTCTTAGCCTGTGCCCAGTGACCTATGTGTCACACGTGTTGAATGTTTCTTGATTTGAATTACCAGCCAACTTAGAGATTGTTCTTATTGGGTGTTGATTCTGAAACCTTCCTAACTTGAGGCTAGGCCTTCCCTACTCCTCTGACTTCCCACTGCAATGACTCTCTTCCAGTTCCACCTGGGACCAGAGGAACCATTGTTAAGACCAAGCTACAGGATTTTTAGGAAAGTAACCCCACTGCCTCCTGCCGGCCACCAAAAAGAGCTTGACTTCCACCTATTTCACTTAACATCCTACCAGAAAATCCATAGCTGACAGGTGGCTGAACCAGAGTTGCAAGACTGCTAGGCATCTGGACATTATCCTTCTTCCTTGGTGGAATGGGTGCTCCCTGGGAGAGATGAGGTTTTGTGTGTGTGTGTGTATGTGTGTGTGTGTGTGTGTGTGTGTGTTTCTTTTCACCTCCTTACATTAATAAGTGAGTGATTCATAGGGCTATCTCCTTACTGGCATTTCTCTAGAACTTTGGACTATCTGAAATATTTTCCATGTTTTCAAAAATACTCTTCCCTTGAGGCTTCTTTAGGAGGTTCTGGAGAAATCTTTATTCAGCATGCCAGACAGTAGCAAATATTTGTGGTGACCCTTCAATTGCCTCCTTAGTGACTGACTCTTCCTAAGACATAGTTATGACAGGAAGGGTGGCTGGCCTCTTGGCCATGTTACCCAAACTGGATCTCCATTGGCTGTGAGCTGTCTTCTTGGCAGAGAATGAGCTCCAAAAGGCAGGTTAGCCCCCAGGGATCACCCACCCAGGCTGGTGGTCATCTTCAGGGTCCCTCATTCACTGTTCTAGGATGCCTGATTCTGTTTGTTTTTCAGTGATTTCTACTGGATCTTTTTGTTCTATTCGACTAGGCTTTTTGATAGAAAAACTCTTTATTTGTCTTGGCAGCTAAGCAGTTGGTATCTGCTTCTTGGGGGATGCTGTTCCCTCAGGAATATTGATCAGCACATGCTATTCCCAGGCTCTTTCTGAGAAATCTTCAGATTAGCTTTCTTGGCTTTAAGGGCTTTTCTTTTAAATGTTCACATCACACCTGGTTTGATCTTTCTTTTTGTTATTTTGCCATGCTACCTACTTGAAAGATTGTTCTCCTTGAAAAGGCTAGAAGGTTTTCTTGTCTAATTTGTTTCTGACTCCTCTGCTTCTGTCTTCTTCTGTGGCCTCATCTTGTTGGAGAGCTGAGTCTGGATCCCAGTAAGCTTGGCGGGTAGAAATAAGCCCTGACAGTTCCTGGCCAAGGAACAGGACTTAGGGTGCAACGCTGGGAGAGACCATGAATATGATGTGTGAGGGGGAGTCTAGTTAAGTTCCAAAGGTCGGCTGCCTGTCTGGTGGTGAATCTTCTTAGCCCCAGGAGCCCTTGGAACTTATGCCTAGCACAGTGCCTGATGTAGTGAGCAGGCTACATTGTGTGTGTGTGTGTGTGTGTGTGTGTGTGTGTGTAGACATTCTCATAGGGGTCATATATATGTACATATTATGTAATTTTAGTTTTGTTTAATAGACAACCTGACTGCATTGCCACTGGTCTTGTCCTAGCAACACAGAATATTGAACCAGAGGGATCTTAGCTCCCATCCAGGCCCCAAGACTGGAAGGGGCTTGCCTTTCTGCTGTGGGCATGAAGAGCCAGAGCTCGCGTGCTCTCTAACAACATGACCCACTGAATATTGATGGTGGGCATCTGAAGCTAGCTTGTGACTGAAGCCAGAAGGGACCCAGCTCCACCTCCATAACTGGGGGGTTTCTGCTGTTCTGAATGTCCCAGGTCCAGTGGCCTAGCCACTGCACTGAACTGACCATTGTGCTGAGAGCTATGTTGACTATTGGTTTTTTAAATCTTGTGACTTGTACTTGACGATTTCAGAAGACATTTATTGAGTCCACTTGACTCTATCCTTGATGCCTAAACGCTAATAGAAGCAATGGAAGGTGGCCTCCGGGTGTGGAGACTGGATGTCGAGCCACAGGTGCTGAGTGCAGGAGGGGCAGTCACGGGAGCTCGGCTTGAGCGCAGTTGGAGAGGGCAAAGGCTAATGCCTCCCAGATGGTGCGCTTCTCGTCCCTGTAATAATGGCCCTGGCTATTTTTATTATTGCCATTTGGTGACACGTCCAGCAGGGCTAGCGGTCTGGGTTGGCTCACCTCAGTCATTCTGCTCCGAGGGCCAGACGCCTTTCTGCCGACGAAAGGGGTGCTGGGGTGTGTGGGCTGAACAATCTCCCCATGCAACCCGTTTTATCACTACTGGGAGGAGGGCTGCTTCCCTGTTCAGTAAAACCAGAAGAACATCTGTTGAGACGGGACTGAGTCTTTCCATCCTCTCTGATTTGGGCTGTTATCAAGCGCCTGAAGACAGTTTGCAGATGTTCGGCATTAGAGATCAAAATGCAGAATTGGCCAACAAAGGGCTCACACTGGCTCTCCCAAATCGGCGCCCTCTGGAAAACGGGAAGATTCAGAGCTTTGTGAAGCCCCCAGCCCAGGGAGCAAAGGCCCCCGGGAGGCTGGTGCTTGGCTCACGGAGGCGCCGCATCGCCCTTTCCAGGTTTGCCAAACGAGCTTCTGTTTAATTATTGCCTCCAAAGACGCCAGTTGGGGAGCGCTCCCCTCTTCCCTCCATCAGCCCCAACCTGAGGGAGAGAACGAAAGCCATCTCTTTTCTGTCAGGAGACAGATGGTCTTTCTGGACAATTATTTAGATCACGTTTGAATGTTTATATTTTTGCCCTGCCTAACTATGCAAAAATAGTTCATACTGATTGCCAAGAGGGTTCACAGCAACCTACTTCGACCCTATTAAAAACCTCCTGTGGCCCACCAGCCCGGTCTGGAAGATGTTCGTTAAGGACTCCTGCCTGAGCTCCTCCACACAGAGCAGCTGCATCCCACTGGGCCCAGGGGGAGGGGATGAACCAAGCTGGAGGGGGTGTGCATATGCGTGTCTGTGTGAGTGTGTGTTTGTGTGTGCACATGTGTCTGTGCTTGTGAAAGTGTGTGTATCTGAACTGTGTGTGTGTCTGTGCGTGTGAATGTGTGCTTGTGTGAGTGTGACTATGTGCCTGTGTCTCTGTATGTATTTGTCTGTGTGCCTCTGTGTATTTCTGTGTCTGTGTCTTCATATGTGTCTGTGTCTTCATATGTGCCTGTGTCTCTGTGTACATGTGCGTCTCTGTGTCTCCGTGTGCACATGTGTCTGTGTGTGTGCCCATGTGTCAGTGTCTGTGTTTGTGCATCTCTCTGTGTGTGCACATGTATCCCTGTATGCCTGCGTCTCTCTGTGAGTGTGTATGCATGTGCAGGTGTCTGTGTACCTGTGCCTGTGCACACACATACATGCATGTGTACCCATGTGTCTCTGTGTGCCTTGTGCATGTCTGTGTATAAAGGGACCTGGCTTGTTTTTGCCTAGTAAAAAGAACCTCTAGTGAGTCCAGGGATCATTGTGGATAAAACCTTAGCTCTCCTCCATCCCCTGGCTCACCTTCGCCTGGAGATGCTGATCTCCAATGCTATGGAGCACAGATTTCCTGGTGAAGCTCCCACCAGCTGCCACTTTGGTCTGGAGGATTGTCTGCAGGGTGGCTTTTCATTGGAAGAGTGTTCTCATGTCCTTGTTTCTGCTCTGGCCTGACACCTGGGAGGTCACACCCACGTGGGGTCTCTTCATGCATCCTGATGACTGGATCTGTTGTCTTGGCCTTTCCTTTTAGAAGGTCAGTGCTCTGGAAGATGTGACAGTGGGTGCTGAACATCCTCTCTGGTTCTCTCTGTGGAGTGCTCTCTATGGGCCTGAGTCGGCACTAGGGATCGGTTTATTTGTGCTTGATTTTTTGGCTGGGGAATGTATCTGTGGGATAGCCCCTCACACAAGGCTTGGTGTGGAATTGGTGCTTTGTTAATGTTTGCTGAGTGAATGGTCTTCAGATCACATTCTGAAAACCCCAGGAACCTCACGGTTGGGTCCAGAAGCTGGTGTTTGCTCCTGAGAGTGATTTCAAAGCCTAAGGGGATCCGAACCCAGATTTAATCCCCATTTTCCACTTCCTCTCTTATTGCTAGGGTCATACTCCCCCCCTTGCAAATCTCTCTAGCTCTTGGTGAACTGTGTTCACTGGACCAGGGAACATTTGACTCTTCTTGACCAAGGAAGAACACCACAAGAATCATTTCCTTTCCCCCCTTCCCTCCTTTGTCCTGGGGTTCTGAGATGAAGCGAGATGAAGTGAGATGGAGCTGCTGCTGAATCACTGTCTCTCAGTCTCCTCTCCTGGTGGCAAAGGCATTGGAGAGGGAGACAGGCTGATGGCTACCTACCCCAATGGCAAAAGAGGGACAGGAAAGAGCCTGGGGGCTTGGCCAGGGGATCCCCAATAAAAGCAGGTGGGAGGATCTGGGGACACTGAACGGGGCTTAGATCATGGCAGCAAAGCACTTTGGGCTTCCAGACAAAGGATTTACATCACAAGGGGCAGAACTGTCTGCCAGAATGAAGTGTGCTCTTACTGGTGCCAGGTTTTATAGAGATGCCTCTGACCCACGTTACAAAGGAGAATGCTTGCTCCAACCCATCCTCTTCTGGTTAACCCCCATCCAGCAGCCTGGGAGCCTGCTGGGGGAGCATCAGTGTCCCATGAGGAATTACCAAAAAAGGTTTTCTTGCTGAGCTCTGGAATACGCACACATGCACACACATGTGCACATGGAAGGATGCACACACTTATGCCTACTTACACACATGTAGCACACACACACCAGCTTCGTATCTGATCCTAACGCAGCAAAGGTCCCGTGATTGGGCTTTTTACCCCTTTGGCCAAGGGATGTCTCAGGCTCCTGCTTCCTGCTGGATTTGGCAGGTAAAGAGAGTTTGCAGTGATAGAGCATAGAAATTTGCTTCTTTCCGCTACTCTGTCTCCTCAGCACTTTGTGAGGGATGTTGTTGTGTTATTTAAATTTGCTGATTTGATTTTGGGAGAAGCTGTGTTGAATGTGGCCCCTGCTTGGGGCCTTAATCAGGAAGTATTTGCCTGCTGCAGACATAGTGATGAATCCAGAAGACTGCATTTTAAATAGAAACTTGCTAATAGAAATAAACCTGTTTTTTAATTTTTCCTGAAATACGTTTTTAGTTGCATTTGGGGACCTGACTAAGAACATTGGGGATGAAGTTTTCTCTAAGATGGTGGCCTGACATTTCAGGTTGCTACCTCCAGATGTGGCCCATGTGCCTGCTCAGTCTCCTTGGAGCTGGGAGGGACATGACTGTGTGATTTTTTCCCAGGCCTTGCAAGCAGGAGTGAGGATAGACTTTCTGAGGCTTGGAGGAAAACTTCCAACCTGCCATGACTGGATGGGCCCTGCATGAGCCCCTCCACAACACTGGAGATCTTCCAGGTCCTAACGTTTCAGGACAGGGCATTACAGTTAAAATATGACCATTGTCTCTCACCAGGGTAATGCTTGTTCAGCCATTTTGGTCATTACAGACACTTTAGGCTCTTCCATCTCTTCCTCCACCTTATTGTACAGAAGAGGAAACTGAGGCAAAGAGGGTTCAGTGACTTGCCCAAGGTCACACAGTTAGGACGTGTCTGAGGCCAGATTTGAACTCAGAAAAGAGTCTTCCTGACTCCAGGCCCACCACAGTTCACTGTGCCACCTCACTGCAGGGTAACACAAGGAGAGCCTACTAGCTAGATCCACCATCCTGTTATGCTTGGACCTCTGAGTACAAGGCATTAGCTAGATTCTGTGACAGGGAGGAAGACAAGGAAGAGATGGGGCCAAGGACATCAACAGTGTTGTTCTTGTGTTGGGTGTATGGTCTGTATGGGTCTACTGCCCCAGGCAAGCAGCCCTGGGTGAAGTGGTGGCCCAATGGAAAAGGGCTGATAACCTCTGGGAGAAGGAGGGAGAAGAGAGAAAGGGAGGGAGTGAGATCCCTGAAGACCAACTTATCCTGCTTCCTAATTTGACCTGTACTCCCAAGGCCCAGGGGCAGGGCTCCTCCAGAGCAGAGACTGGCCTGAGCCTTCCAGTCTGGCAGGGCATGCCACCACTGAGTCTCCAAGCATTTGGACCCAGCTCAGGAAGGTTGGGAAAATTTTCTGTGTGGTGCTTATGTAACATCCTAAGTGCCCCTGAACCTCATTCAAGCTGTCATCTTAGAAATGGGGATCTGCCTGTTGAGCAAATGCAAATGGATGGTAATATTAATCTGGACAGATGAGAGGGAGGGAAGGGGAGAGGGGGGAGAAAGAGACACAGAGAGAGACAGAGAGAGAGAGACAGAGAGAGACAGAGAGAGGGGAGAGAGACAGAGAGAGACACAGAGAGAGACAGAGAGACAGAGAAAGAGAGACAGAGACAGAGAGGGGAGAGAGAGACAGAGAGACAGAGAGGGATAGAGAAAGAGACAGAGGGAGACAGAGAGACAGAGAGAGAGACAAGGAGACAGAGAGAGACAGAGATAGAGAGAGACAGAGAGACAGAGACAGGGAGAGACAGAGAGACAGAGACAGAGAGACAGAGACAGAGAGAGACAGAGAGAGGAGACAGAGAGAGACAGAGAGACAGTGAAACAGAAAGAGACAGAGAGAGAGAGAGAGAGAGAGAGAGAGAGAGAGAGAGAGAGAGAGAGAGAGAGAGAGAGAGAGAGAGAGAGAGGAGAGAATATATGACCCTGTGTTCCTGGGTAAAGTTACTGAACCAAGTGAAGGTGCTGAGCTGCATTGCTTGAGGAAGTCCCTTCCTAGGATCCTCCAACCCAGATAAGATTACAGGTTCAATCAAATAGTGTTGTGTGTTTACGCTATGCATAATCTAGGTCTATCTCTTTCTATGGTTACAATGAATGCATGGCATGTCTATATGCACATATACAAGATAAGAGCTGTTATATATGTATACATGCATGTGTAGAATGCGAGAAGCCCCATTTGTGATTTTATCAGGGTAGAGGAATTCTGTGTCAACGAAGCTTGGCACACACATGTGTGTACATACACCTACACACATCCTTACACGCACACATATCTCATATATGTCTCTATCCCCATCCGTCATGCCCATGCCCATTCCCTTCCATCTGGAGGCTCCTGCCGGCTTGGCTGCCGTGTGCTCAGCCCGCAGTGTGCAGAGAAGCCAGTCTGCTGTCCATAGCACTGACTTTCTCTGCTCCCATTTTCGGTTGCCAGACGCATTTTTAAAGACGTGGTGACATTTTCTTTCAACTTGATCCACACTATCTTAAATGCTCACATGTCCGATGAATTAAACTTCTCCCAGTGTCCAAGTCTTTCATGTTGGCCTTTAACAAAGAGGATTTTTATGTTCCCTCAATTTACAAACATCTGGAGGAAAATAAATGTGATAATTAGTCAGCAATGTGGGTTCATGGAAAACAAATCCTGCCGAGCCAACTTACTGTCTTCCTTTGATTCCTGAATAAAGTGGAGAACAGCCTACGGTGTGTGTGTGGGGGGGTGGGCTTTCTTATTGGAGGTGTGCCTTTGGCTTAGGTTCCTCAGTTTATTCTCAAGAGGCCCAGGGAAACTGCCCAGTGGATGGATTTTCCAGCTGACACCTTGACATTTGAGAGAGAGAACCCCGGCATCCTGGGCTCTGGTAGAGCCGTATCAGCGGGGGTGGCTGTGCCAAGCATTCTTTTGTCTGTCAGCCCTCGGTAAGCCACAACCTGACTTTTTCTTTCATGAGTCTATATAATTAAAATGACAGTAGATGATGTTTGCTAACTGGCTGGAGGGAGGTGTCTTGGGGTTTTGCCTTCTAGGTTGGGCCTCAGACTTGTGGGAGATAGCTTTTTTTTTTTAAAGCTAAAGAAGATGCCTCTTGACAAATCATGGGATCATTTCCCCTAAGACTCCTGAAATGTTCCCTGATTCACATTAGGAAAGAAGATCTAAGAACTCCCCAAGTGTCCTTTAATTGGGCACCTTTTTGCTCCCTCTTCCCTGTTCCCCACCAAGGGTTCTCAGAGAGATAGGCTCACTTCATGCCCATTGTCAGTCTTCCAGCACACCCAGGAGGAGGATTCTTCCTCTCCAAGGCATCCCAGATCTTGTTTTTGTTTTCATGGAAGAGAAAGAAGCTGGACGGGCAGCCAGGCATGGGGGTGGCCCCCTGCTGCCCCACTCATAGACTAGGCTTTGACCAATTGCTCAGTCCTCCTCAGCCTCCCTTTTCTCCTCAGGAAACCTGGTCTCCTGCCTCACTCACATCATAGCTGAGAGGAAAGTGTGGGCCACGTAGCACTAGGTGCCTCAGCTCTGGAAGTGAGAGGCCATAATTCCGCTGCTGAAGTGCTCTTTTGCTTTTCCCTCCATCGTTGTTGTGTTTACTCTGGAATTTTCAATGACTCCAGAGGATCCCAGCTAGTCATGGCTTAACAGTCACAAGTGCTATCTCAAAACGGGGCAGACTGACTTCTGAGGGACTGGGCCCTCCCTAGGCAGCCACTTGTCAAGTGAACTAGAGGTGGGCATGCTTCTTTAGGAGTGGGCAGGACCAGATACCCCTGAGATCTCCCACAACTCTTGAGCTTCTGAGATTTTAGGAAGTGACCTAAGGAATCCAGGGTGTTCCATGTGCCTCTGAAGTCAGCCTCTGCTTAGATCTGAGGCATTTTGGAGGTTACCAAAAGTCTGTTGATGCTTCAGAATTTTTTCCAAAATTTCTTCATTAGGAAATGGCATTTTGTTTCCAAGCTACATATTCTGGGGAAAAAGGCACATATGGATGTGTGACTATACACATGCCTCTTTTCTAAGAAAGTCTTATGGTTACCTTGCAAAAATGATATATTGAATATGGTGGAGGGAATTCTTGATCAGGTAAAGACAGGAGGCCCTGCTTGCTGAGATTTCTTCCAGTTCAAGATTCTGTGGTCCAATGCCTTCTATTTGGATGACTGTCAGCACCGCTCCAGTGCTGGTGACTATTAAACAGTGAAAGTCTGCCTGTTCTGAACTATCTGTAGATGATTGATAATCCACAAGAACTAGGCACTCGTCTTCCACCAGATCAAAGCAAACATGGGTTATCTGCCTGGGTAGGGGGGCTTCCACTGCTTCTCTTCCTGGTTACTTTCCTCAATACATGTTTCCACTGCTAAGCAGAATTCATGAACCATACTGTGCTTGATTCATATATCACTGGGAATAATTTCTCAAAAAAATTATTGTTCTATTAGGTGACTTAAATGAATCTCTGCTTCCACGGTGCTCCTCCCCTCCCCTCCCCTCCCTTCCCGTCCCCTCCTCTCCTTCCCTTGTCTTATTTCTCCACCACAACTATAGTGTACATCACTTTCAGGTACAGGTTTAGCTGATGCTTTCAGTTGAAGTAATGTTACATGATTATGGGAAAAGATGACACTTTTATATTAAAGTTATCTAAAGTCTCTGCGACCCTGTATCTTGGAAAGAAATAACATCTCTCAACAACATTAGGTGATAATGCAAAAAAACCCCTATCTGCTCTCCTTAATATTCATTTTAGCAATGTCATAATAGAGAACAAAGGTTTTCCTCTTAGTATCGGTTAGCATTAAAGGGTCCTCTGAGGTCTTGTTGGTCAACAAATCTAACAAGAAGCAAGAGAAAAAGAGTTACAGTCTCTTTTCAAATATAGTTTTGAAATATATTCTCTTACTTCTCATCTTTCTGGGTTCAGACTCTGGCTTTTTGTGCAAACAATCTCACCTTAGTTTGTGGTTAGTAACCAAATTATCATTTACTATGATTTGGTAATTTATCAAATATGTCACCAAATCATAGAGAAGTTCTGGTGTCCATGTTTCTCCAGTTATTAACCTAAAAGTGCAATTTTTACAGTCCTTCATATGTAAATTACTGAAGTATAACATCTTTCTATTCATTCCAATATTATATAACATGTCACATCCAAATGAGCAACTGCTGTCTCAGAATTCTGAGTCAGATGTAACCTTAATAATACCTTATGAGCAGACCTGGGTCCCAGACAAATGAATTGATTAAACTTAGCAACTACTTTTCTCAGAGGTAGACATGTTTCAGAAAAAAATCAAACAACAAAACCATGAATTGTTATGGTCATTCCTTCAAAGGATCGTTCACTTACATAAAAGGATTTATTTTTTTGTCTTGGATCTAGGATTTCATTGGTATAAGGAACTTCATAAACCAATGCAGATTTGTATCCACTCTTTAATTTGCTGTCTCAGAGAGATGTTTAGAGACAGGGAGAAGTAACTGATTTGCCCAGGGTCACTTCTGAAGATGAATACAATGGAGAAGGGGAAAATTGGACCAAATAACTAATTTCTCTCCCTCCCTTCTCCCTTCCTTCCTCCCTTCCTTCCTGTGTTTCAGTAGAAGGAAACTGCCTTCTTGGCTCAAAAAGAAGGATTTGCTGTTGTTTGCCTTTACACTATTATTTTATTTGAATTGATGTCAGCCATAATAGAAATACATGTTGCCAATTCTTTAATATCCCAGGACTGGTTCTACAGACCATGGAGGACTTAAACCACTCCAGTGACTCTCATTCTTGGTTCTTTGCCTGCTGGTTATTTTTCTGTTTATTTTGTGGTGAGTGGGGTCATGGAAGAAAGATAAGGGACCCAAAAGCTTCTTTTTTAAACTTTACATGAAGAAAATATCACAATAAATTTAACATTTTAGCTCCCTCTTGTTTCCCTCTGAATTCTCCTCTCCTCTCCTCTCCTCTCCTCCCCTCCCCTCCCCTCCCCTCCCCTCCCCTCCTCTCCCTTCCGCTCCCCTCCCCTCCTCTCCCCTCCCCTCCTCTCCTCTCCTCTCTTCTACTTTTCTCTTCTTCTCTCCCTCTTCTCTTCCCCTTTTCTTCCCCTTCTCTTCCTCTTCTCTTTTATTAGCTAGGATTGCTTTAAGATTAGTTTAATGATGAAATGTCTCCAAGAAAGATTTTGTTACCTTTCCACCAAGGCTGTGATAGATATAGCTCATTGGCTGGTCTTTTAATAGAGAACAGAGGCTGTTTGGCATCTTCAGATGTGCAAAAGGCCTAGTCTTTCAGCCTAGTTTGGAGGCTTTAGTGGAGCTCCCATTGCCCTGGGTCAACACCTTTCTGATGTAGCATTATTGGTTGCTTTAATGAGTGCAGAGGCAAAGGACATAGTTTTCTTGGACTTCACCAGGGATGTAATAATTTTAAATCTTATTTCCATTAATGCCTTTATTGCTTTTTATTATTTACATTCTGAGCCCGAGCCCTTGACTGGTTCAAGTTAGATCTGGTCCAGGAGAGTAAGTGGCCTGTATTTTATGATTAAAGTATGCAAAAGTCAGAGAGCAGGTTGGGGGGTTAATCAATGGGGGCCATCCATGCACAATATGGTAGTCACAATGTGGACACCATTGAGTCTTCAACATAGAAGATTTCCTTACTCATAAGGCTAAAGCAGTAGTCATCTTAATATCACAATCCACCAACACAAAGCAGTTTCAGGAATAGTCAATATGTCACGGTTATCTCAAAAGCCTAGGCTACACTTCCTCATATTTCCACACAGTCTCTGTGACAAGTTAAGAGGCCGCTCCACCCAGAGGTCACTACTCTTCCTACCACACCAGATATACCTTCAGCTGTTCCACTTCTCCACAGAGGTCATATTGGTAATGCCATTCAACGGTCACTATATTTGCAAAGTGTAGCTTGTTGACTACTAATATGTGTGTGCATAGATTTATCTGCACCTGTCAATATGTATCTTGAGACTTGAGTCAAAGAGACCAATCAGGAACCTATTGCAATAATCTAGGCAAGATGTAATGTGGGCATGAACATGGTGGGAACTGTGGGAGTAAAGAAAGAAGCCAGATGTGAACGATATTGTGGATATAGAAAAGGAAAGAAGAACTGACAATGAGGCTTGCACATGAAACCACAGATCTCTTCATACAACTTTTATGTTAAGAGACTATAAATTTCACTTGTTAGCTTCCCTTTGAACCTTCTTTCTTCTCTTTTCTGTGTTAGCTAGGATTACCCCACTCCCAGCCTCCACCACACACACACACACACACACACACACACACACAGGCACACATGTATGCACATACACACACACACAGAGTTTCCTGCCCCTCTGGAGGGCTAGCAAAAGATGCCAGGGTGGGAATTTGAAAGTTCCCTGTAGACTGTGGCACCATGATGAGATGACAGGCTGGGAATGATGAATCCCTTCTCCAGGCAATTAAGCACTGCCACCACTTGCAGTGACTAAAAGCAATGTGGTGGAACATCCTCAAGTCGACTCTAAAGTCTATGAATTGCAGATCTCCCGACGAGGCGCTTGTTCTGAGAGAAGCCTCCAAACTCCTTCTTACTCGACTGTTTCCCATTTCTCAGAACATTTACCAGAAGCTAGAGAGGGATCTGCCTCATTACCAGGTGGCTTTGACAAAGCCCTTGGTTCCTGGTTATCACAGAAATGGATAAAATGTCTCTAGTCCTCTGTGGGATTTGGGTATCATCAGTTATCCTTGATCAGTGTCAAGCTGAAGAGTTTTGCAAATGCTTTTGGCAGAGCATTGAGGATTTGTTAACCCCTAGCACCCTGGCAGCCAGTTTCATTGGAGAAGGTGCCTCAGGAGGAGTCAGGAGTCTAAGCATCCTTCTCAGAATATAGCTGGGTCTAGATGGAGCAGTGGATAGGACGCTGAGCCTGGAGTCCAGAAGCCCTGAGTTTAAATTCTGCCACAGATTCTTACTAGCTGTGTGACTCTATCCAGTTCTCTTACCCCCGTTTGCCTTGGTTTCCTTCTCTATAAAACTGGGATATAGCGGCACCTACCTTGCTGGGTTGTTGTGAGGATCTAATGGAATATTTGTAAAGAGCTCTGCACAAGGCCTGGCACATAGTAGGTACTACCATGAATATTAGTTATTATTGGTGAAGAAATATTTTAATTGCTACTCCTACTACTATTGGTGTTGGAGCTCCAAGACAGTGGTCCTCAGACGCATGAGGGGTTCCATATGTCCCACTGCTGGACTAGGGGAAGTTTCCCACTGTTTCAAGCCATGTCATCATAATGGGCCGCTATACTCAAGGCTGTCCACCCTTTGACCAGTGGGTAGGGTAGCCCAGTGGAGGAGGTCCTAGGAAATCCATACTCCTCACCACTCCTTCTATTAGCAGACAGACGTGGAGGGGTCCCCATGGGAAACCAAAGTTCTTGAGCAGAATTGGAAATTTTTGTTGAGGTGTTGTCCCTGCCGAGTTGGGCCTGGCATTATGACCACAGTGACTGCACCAATCAATCAATACAGGAATCACTCAAACACCAAGCAGCCAAATGCTAGATAGGAAGCATCCATCAAATGCTTACCATGTGCCTGGCACTGTGCTGGGACTGGGCGTCCAAAGACAAAAGTGAAAGTTCCTGGCCTGAAGGAGTTTCTGTTTGACAGGAGATAACACACACGTGAGTGTGTCTCACATGAATGCCAAGTAATATGGCAGGGGTGAGGAAGGGCGATGGATGGCTGCAGTGGGCTAGATGGGGCAAGGGAGCAGGACTCAGGAAAGGCCCCATATAGCCAGGGGCACTGGGGGTCTGGATGGATGGAAGTGAGGAGGGAAAACTTTACAGGGCTGGGGCATAGTCTGTGCAGAGACTTGGGGATCATAATGCTGCCTGGGCCTTGTGAGTCACACCACAATGTCAACAGAGAAATAGATCTCAAAATCTGTGGATAAATCTATTGTCTTAAAACCAATGACAGATAAAAGTTTCCACATTTTCTAAACATGATTTTTCTTTCTTCAAAATCCCTAGTACTTTCATTACTCATGGCTGCTAAGGCTATTCTCTTTAGATCATTCTAATTTTTACTGGTCTTGGGGATGCTCTGAATCTCTGATCCTCCTTCCCCCAATCCTGTGGACCCTCAGGACAGATAGAAATCAATATCACACTTGGCCAGCAGGTGGTGCCTCCCTTGCACTGGATATTTTAGGTTTCAGGAACCAGGGGGTTTGTGTTTTTATGACACTGATACATTTACTTAGAGGCAGATAGTTCTGGGTTCTTGTAGTTTTGGCTTAACAAATGCTATTTAACCAAGATGTCGGTCACCTTGGAAGGGTGGCGGCCACAGTAAAGTGGGAAGTTCCTTGGGCAAGTCCAAACATATTTGCGTCGATGAGGAACAGACACGTGAACAAAGCACCTGCAAGAAGATCTATTCATTCACTCGGGTACTAACCTCAGCTACCTTCTCCCATAGAACAAAGAAACACTTTGTTCTCTCCATGCACCCACTGTCCAAGGCTGTCCCACATGCCCTCCCAGGTCTCAGCACCCTGCCAGAGGCTTTAGAAAGGCTGATTGATGCATGGGAGCAGAAGTGGCTAGCAATCAGGGAGCCAGAGCCCACGGGCTCACAGCAATGAGGTACATTGGTGTCCATTCATTGGATTCCATTTCTAAAAGTGGAATATTGGAAGTGTTTCACTTTTAGAAGGAGATTAAAAAATAGTCAAATGCTCTTTAGTGCATTAAAAGGAATGACCATTTTAAAAGCAAAAGGGTAGAAACTGAGAGTATATTCAAATCAGGGCTTCTTAGCAACCAGAGCCTGTTCTGCTCAGCAAAGCAGGCTGGAGCAACAAGCACAAAAAGGAGCCTCTTTGCTTCTTGGGGAAGATAAAGGCACATTAGGGGAAAAGAAGCACTTTGAGATCTTTGGATGAAAGGCACTGCGTGGGCATAAGAAGGGAAGAAAAGGGCCAGAGAGATGCTTAGATTGGGTGGATTAATTCAGGCATATATGAGGGTAATTGGTAGAGCCTAAAGGAGAGCCAGGACTGTAGAACACATGAGGGGGTCCAGAGGTGATTATTTAGGAAAAACATATATATGTGTGTATATATATATATATACATATATATATAATATGTGTATATATATGTATATATATACACACACATATATATGTAAAATATGTATGTGTGTACACACATACACACACTACACACACAAATAGAGGGGAAGAAAGGAGAATGTTTTTCATCCTTGGCCTGTTAACAATCAAAGCAAGGGAAAGCTAGAAGGAGGAGGTAGGGGTGACTCAGAAGCTGCCTAACATTTTCTCAGAAGGCTTTCACCATGGCCACAAATGACTAGGTCCAAGTAAGCACAGCCTGGATGCTGGACAGAGGCGGTTGTCCCTACTCCTTGGAGAGAG
>CM053597.1:1795655-1849945 GCA_028646575.1 Pseudocheirus occidentalis
TCAGCGGGTTTTCATCAGGAAGAGGCTATGTCACCTGGAGGGGGGGAGGGGGGGAGAGATGGGGGAGAGAGAGGGGGGGTGGGGAGGGAGAGGTAGGTGGAGCTAGGCTTTTGCCATGAGCTGTGCTGATGTCTGCCTGCCCCCCTGGAAGCCAGAACCCATGGAGTGGGACACTACTTCCTCATCTATCTCAGTATCATTAGACTAATGAGAATGGTCAAGGTCACATGCATTCTAATTCTTGGCAAAACTCATGATGAATTGAGTAAATAGAGCTAATTGCCTTGTGTGGTTGTAGGGAGAGAAGGAGCAGAAAGGAAGGATAAAAGATGTCGATGCCTTCTCAAATGGGTAACCATTTACCAGCAAACAGCCTCCCAGCAGCACCATGATCACACAAACTCATTGGGATCCTGCCGAACTCATTCAGTGGCATGACCACACCCATTCTGGGGCATGGAAACTTTTGCTCCCTTGGGTAGATGTGTCACGGAGGACAGGCATTTCTTATCAGAAATTTCCTGTCAGTGCCGCACAGGGTGACTTGTCTTTGAGGCCAGCTTTTTGAGGACCTTGCTGCAGAATTTCTTGGAATAGCTGTTTGTTTTTGGAAAAAGCATACCACTCCCAGAGCATTTCTCTGCAGATGATTCTCAGATTCATGTGTTAGTCCTAGCCTCTCTTTTGACCTTCAGTCTACAATCTCTAACTGATTATTAGGAATCTCTAACAATATGTTT
This sequence comes from Pseudocheirus occidentalis, assembly GCA_028646575.1. Classification (NCBI taxonomy): domain Eukaryota; kingdom Metazoa; phylum Chordata; class Mammalia; order Diprotodontia; family Pseudocheiridae; genus Pseudocheirus; species Pseudocheirus occidentalis. The sequence continues at coordinate 1,796,396 of CM053597.1, forward strand.
TGTAGCTTCAGTGTGTCCTGAACCAGAATCATTCCCTTTGCTCTACAGCCCTTCTCTCTTCCTTTCAACCCAGGTGTCAGTCTTGACTCTTCACTCTCCTCCCCTCCCCCCGTCCCCTCCCATATCCAGTCAGTCATCAAATCCTGTTGTTTCCACCTTCAAAGCATCCCCCATTCCCTCTACTCTTCCCCCTGGTACAGGCCTCAGGGCTTCACACCCTGACTAGTGGATAGCCTTTGGGTTGGCTTCCATCTCTCCCAACCCCAGGCTCGCCTCTCCTCAGGCGTCAGGTTGATTGTCTGATGTGGATCTCACTGTTCAGCCATTTCAAGTTGTGTCGAACTCTTGATGACCCAGTTTTGTTTCCTTGGCAGAGATGCTGGAGGGGTTGGCTATTTCCTTCTCCAGCTCATCTTACAGATGAGGAAACCGAGGCAAACAGGGTGAAGTGATTTTCCCAGGATCACACAGCTAGTAAGTGTCTGGGGTCAGATTTGAACTCGGGTCTTCCTGACTCTGTGCTGCGCCACCTAGTTGCCCTGAGTCTTACTATACCACCTCCAATTCATTCAACTCCAGTGGCTCCATCTTTCTTCTAGTATCAAATATAAAATCCTCTGTTTGGCTTTTAAATCACATCATAACCTGTTCCTATCTTATCTTCCCATTCTTCATAAACCTTGCTCTTTTCTTTCCCCTCAACAGATTGTGATTTGGTGATGTGGCACCTTGTTATTCTGCCTCTCCTCTCCCCCACTGGCCATGGCATTCTTGTCTCCTGACTCTGGCCCTTCTCCCTGGTTGTTTTCCTGAACCATCTTCCTCCTAATAGCCACCTACTGGCTTCCTTCAGTTCTTCCTTCCCAAAGAAATGATGTCCCACCTTCCCAAAGAAACCTTTCCTAGTCCTCTTCAACCTTACTGCCTCCCCCTCTTGATTTTCTCTGATTTACCTAGTTACTGTATCTTTATTATTTGTACATAATTGTTTGTATGTTGTATGCTCCATTAGACTGGGGGCTCTTTGAGAGCTGGGACTGTTTTTTTTGGCTTTTTGATGTAACTCTAGTGCTTAACACAGTGTCCAGAATGTGATCCATGCTTGTGTGTTGATTTGAATTAGGACCAAACCCTTTCGGTGATCATTTCCCTGATACTTAAATGAGGGAAGCATTGCTCAAAACTAATGTGATTTATGTTGGAGAAGGTCTTGTTCCCTTTAAAATTTGCTCATTGGGTTTTCAAGTAAGCTACCATCCATGAGCTCATTCTGTGCTAACAGGCCATTTGTAGGATTTTGATGCTCCAAATCTGCAGCCATGCCCACTCATCGTATGGGACACGAAGACTTCCAGCCTTCCCCCAAGTTAGCCACAGGGGACTTGATCTCTTGTTCTCTTACTAAAGTGGATACACACCCAATTGCCCAGGAATTTCTCCTCATCCTCACTCTATAACTCTTCTCCCTCTTCTAGTCATTCATTTCTCTGATGCCACCACTTATAATGATTGCCTCTTTGTAATGTGTGTCAGCCTTCTCACACCCACTTTATACCTTTCCACTAACCTTTTGGTGATACTTAACTTTCATTCTTCAGAGACTGGAATATTCCAAACTGTAAGAGTGTTGATATGAAAACAGCTGTCTTGTGTTTTAGGAAAAGTGTGGGGTCATGAGCAACCTGCCACACTTCCCAAAGGTGATCCCGCTATCCTTCCTGCTGCCATGTGGTTCTAGGTTTGGCTCGTTGTTTCTTTTCTGCCATAGGATATCTGTTATAGGTAACACAAAGATCATCAAATCCTAGAGGAATTTCTATGACATGTCTATAGGACGTGGGTGGACCATGTCAGACCAGTCACTTGGATGCCATAGACACATCACTGAAATGCTTCTTCTTAGGTTGCTCATGTTGCCTATGAAAGCCTGGTCTACTGATTAAAAATGTTCCCTGTAAGTGCTTTAACTGGATTGTGTTGCTTAGCCATGCCATGGCTTTGGAGCAGGAAGCTACCAGTTGTTCAGTCATTCAGTTGTGTGTGAGTCTTTCTGATCCCATGGGCCACAGCATGCCAGACCCTTCTGTCCTCCATTATTCCCCAAAGTCTGTCTGAGCTCATGTCTGTCGTTTCCATGACACCATCTCTCCATCTCGTTCCCTGCCATCTCCTTTTCTTTTTGCCCTCAATCTTTTCCAACATTAGAGACTTTCCCAATGAGTCCTATTTTCTCATTATGTGGTCAAAGTATTTAAGCTGCAGCTTCAGTATTTGAATTTCCACTGAATATTCTGAATTAATTTCTTTAAGTGTTGATTGATTTGATATTCTTGCTGTCCAAGGGACTGTCAGAAGTCTTCTCTAGTACCATAATTTGAAAGCATCGATTCTGTGGCAACATGACAATAGCCATGAGCTTGCATAGTGGAGGCTAGAAGGGCCTGCTGTAGGATGGCTCACGGAGTCACAAAGAGTCTGACCCAACTGAACAACTGAACAACACAAGGTGATGCTTTTCAGAACTTCCAAGGTAGGATGGATGGATTTTTCTAAAACAGAGCTACTTTCAGCAAACCCTGTGACTAAAATGTGGGGTGATACTCTTGATAGCCTTGGGTGAACCATAGGGTAAACTCTGTGTAGGGAAGGGCCACCAAATGAATAAACTGTTCTGGTGTAATTGAGGGAGTGGGGAGAGAATTCAGAGGGGATCATGTCTGGCTTTGGTTTTCTTTTGTGAGTGGAGAGGTGACCTGTGGGACAATTAAGTCTGAGAAATGTGAAGGGAATATAAGCTTTGGGTGGTGGTTGACTCAATGGGCAATTCTAAGAATAAACTGAAGTCTAGTGCTGATATATTGACATATAGGAAATAGGATTAACTAATAGGGGATAATTTTGGGGGCATTTATTGTTAGAGACAGTGGGGGGGCCTTAGAAGTCACTTGGTCTAAATTATTCCTGTACCAAGTAGTTGGTATAGCCATGGAAACCAAGAGATTCAGCATCCCTTGGAAACCAGCATCCCTTAGGGGCAAAGTTGGTGAGGACTGTCCCTTCTAGTAAAAGGCACATGGTCTGTGGCTGGCTTGACCCTGGGGATATTGTGCCTGTAATTCAGACAGTTGACACCAGAGGGCAGCAGTGTTGCTCTGTGAAGTAGAGGAGGTCGGTTGACTGTCCTTAATACCTGGAGGTGGATGGTGAGCAGAGATGGAAGGTTCATATTCCTTCACTGTTTCCGAACTCAGCTTGTACGAAACTCATCTGTTTGGACAGAAGGCACCTTAGAGATTCTCTGGGCTAACCACAGCCACTGGCTTCACAGAGGGGGAAGCCTCTGCTCAGAACTGCTTGTTCCTGGACTAGGAGAGGATTCGAATGCAGGTCTAGCTCAGGCATCTCAGCCTGGGCTCTAGCCAGTCACTTAGCAGGTCCTGTCTGGTCCACCTTCCTGCCCCGCCTCCCCTTCCTCCCCTTGGTTCAATAACAGCAGCCCTGAGACAGGGTCTCCTGCTGCCTCCATCTCCCCCACCTCCATTCATCTTTCTGCCCCTTCCAGCTTTATCTTACAAGGCTTTTCACTCCTCTGCTCCAAGGTCCTCAGTATCTCCTTATTGCCTCGGTAGTGAAGGTCAGTGTCTTAGGCAGGCATTCAAGGGCCTCTCTGATTTGGACCACTTGACCTGTCTCATAGATTTAATACAACTTTTTGTTTGTTTTATGTTCCAGCCAATTGTATTTTCCTTGTCCTATGAATATCCCCTGGCCTTTTCTCTCTCTGTGTTCTTGTTTATTATGTTCTCTGAGCCTGGAGCATCCTCTCCTTCCTCCTTCAACTGGGGTTCCTGCCCCACCTTTAAAGCCAACTCCAGTTCTGCTTGCTGTAGGGAGACTTCCTTGACCTTCCTGTTAGCCATGCCTTTGCCCCCTCAGCCCTCATCCAACCCTATGGTGGCATCTCACTAGCAAATATACTCACCATGCATTGATTTGAGGGATGTGTGTGTGTGTATGTGAGTGTGTGTGTGCGCGTGCCCATGAGTGTAAGTGCTCACAAATGATGTTTCATCTAAACCAGTATTCCTCCCACCCACCCTTTGCCCATCCCTGGTTGCTGCATAGAGTGAGCAGTTAATCCATGCCTCTAGAGTTGGGTTGGTTCCTTCTTTGTGATTCAGAGTACCTCTCCAAGATTGGGGTAAGAATGATCTCGAAGGTGGACTAGGGCAGTCCATATGGAATCCCAGACTGACCCCTCTTTTGGATAGATGGAGCTCTAACTTGGGGTGGGCAGAGACTGGGAGGCCAAAGTGAGCAGGCTGCTTGGCCTATGCTCACGTCCTCACCATCTTGTTGTGACCAAAGAACGTAGAGTGGAGAGGGCCCCGGAGATCAGGAAGTCCAGAAGGGGAAACCAAGGCTCAGGGAGCCCCGGTGACTCACCTAAGTCCAAAGAGGCAGGTGGTGGAGCTGGACCTGAGCCCATGTGGGTCCTCTGGGAGATGCCCAGGCCTGACTGGCTTGGCCCCAGACTGGCTTCTCTTCCTGCTGCCATCGTTGGTTAGCGCCTGGGCAGAACTGGGTTCTTTCTGGATCTCCTACAAAGTCAATGTTTGAAAGATGGCAGGGACTTCAGTGATTGTTTTGTTCATCCCCCACCCTGTGTCTTTGCTCCTAATGTCCCCTCAGGCTGGTAACCTGGTTCACTTCAGCCCTGCCCAGGCTGTATACCTGCCCATGTGTACATGCCCAAAGCCTCCTCGGCTTTCACTAGGCCTCTCTGATCTCCCCTCTCCCCAAGAAGAATTCTTCCCCCTCCAAATATCTACAGCTCCCTGTTTGTTCTCGTCATATGACGCATGGCACATTCTATCTGCAATCCAATTCAATATCTATTATCTGACTACTGGGAATAAGATCTTGGGCTTGGTGCTGGCATGGCTGAGACCATGTCTACCTTAGTGAGAGGGAATTTACTCCTCCCGACTGTTGTTCCATTTTTGGAAATCCTAATGCTTCCATGGATCCCCCTTCTTATGCTGGCATCTCCTGTGTCTCTGAGAGTCCCACAATTGCAGTCTGGGATATCAGGATGGGTGCAGTCATTGCCCTGGGTCTCTAGGATGCTTCCTCCATGGTGGTTTCCCTCACAATGCTTGGGACTGTCCATGGCCTTTACTACATGACAGAGCTTCTCCAGAGGATTCTGTTTGAGGGAGAACATTGTCATCCTCTTGTGGGAATCATTCATGGGTGGCAGAGCTACTGGTACTGGTAGTATACCTTGTGTGTGAATGCTCTGGAACTGCCAGGCCCATACTCTGAGCCTCCCTTGTTGGCTTAACCTTTTCTATAGGATTGTCTACCTGGGCTCTGACTCCAAAAAAACAGAACTAAGGACCCCAGGGGTGAGAGGACATCCTCTGCAGACCATAGGGAAGTCCCCGGAGATTTTTTGTCAGTTAAAGCACCACAAGGAGACCCTCATGCCTCCCACTGCTGGTGTCCAGTTGGGACCCATAAGTAGAGTTCATAGATGCACTTGGCATGCTGGCTATTTATTATGGTGACTCTCTATAACCGTCTGGAATGAGAGTTACCTAGAGTTCAGGACTGGCCAATGGGCCCATCTGACCTTCGCTAAGATCAGTCAGAGATTTCCTATGAGCTCTTGGGAAGTCAAGCTGCTGTGTGCAGCTAGGGATAGCATTGAAATAACCTTGGGTAGTCTTGTCATTTCATTATGTTAGGACATTTAGCTTGGAGCGAGGAAGACCTGAGTTCCAGTCTGTCCTTATACCATTGCTAGCTGGGAGTCCTTGGGCAAGAGAACTTGGAGCTCAAATTTATGTTTCCCTCAGAGTAGTGAGGAGGGCAGATGCTCATTAGCAGCCCTTCCCCTCTGAAGGTGCAGCTGCCTCTTGAAGGAGCAATGACCAGGAGCCTTTTGGTCTGCCTTCAGCTCTGAGATAACCAAGTCACTTTTTGTTTGGCCAGTTATCATTCTCAAAAGAAGACTTCTTGCATTTTAAAATCCATTATTCATCTTTCAAATTTCTCTTTCTCGTGCTCTAAATGCTCCCTTGAGTCTGCTCTGTGGGATTCTGTAGACAGTTATTGGATTTTTCTTCCATGTTCTGAACACTGTTAAAGCAGATAGTTGTGGAATCACAGGATTTGGAAGGAACAGCAAGAGCTGGAGAATTCCATTCCTCCCTCCTCTCCCCTCCCCAGGTCTCAAGGAGAGAAGCCTGATTGTGCATCAGGGCATCATCCCCAGGCAGGTGAGGTCAGCCTGTGCACTTTGCATAACTTGTGTGCTCCATTGATGGCTATTGATGTGTGGGCTGCCAAGTGGCAGTTTTCAAGGAAATTGCCAGTGATGTATGGCAGATTCCCATTGTGTGTGTGCGTGTGTGAGTGTGTGTGTGCATAGACAGAGCTGCTTCATGAGAGCATTTTAGGGGGAGCTCCCCTCATACTCTAAGCCCATGGTGTAAAGGGGGGGGCGTTCCTACAGTTAGTCAACCAGCATCAAGTATTTCCTGTATACCACGTGCTTTCTTAACTACTCGAGACTCAAAGGAAGGCAAAAACCAGTGTTTACCCTCAAGCAAATCACATTCTAATGAAGAAATTGTGTCAAGACTGGGGACAGAGAAGCTGTAGATGCTGTGAATGGGAGGTAATCTGAGAAGGAAGGCGCTAAGGAGAAGAGGGAGAGTGGAGAGAAAGATCTCCTCAAGACAATGGGCTTTGATCTGAGACTTGAAGAGAGCCAGGGAGGGCAGAAGGCAGGGGTCAGGAGGGGAAGCCTCCCAGGCTGGAGGGGATCCAGCCAGGGTTGGGGCGTTGTGTCTGTGGACAGGGGACGGAGGTGTAGGGAGCCTGGCAGGGCACGAAAGGCCAGCCGGTTACTCTTCGGCTTCTAGTGAAGGCTTGTTGTTGATGATGCACTTGCTCCGTCCTTTCGGTCGGGCAGACTCTCCATGGCCCCATTGGGGTTTTCTTGGCAGAGACACTGGAGGGTTTTTGCCATTTCCTTCTCCAGCTCTTTTTACAGGTGAGGAAGCTGAGGCAAACAGGGAGAAGAGACTTGCCCCTTTTTAAAGGTGTGATCTTTGACATTAACATCATGTAAGCATCTTGCCCAGTGACTTGAGTAGCTTCACGCAGGTGGAACGTGCCGAGTGGGAGGAGGCCAGGTTTGAACTCACAGATGAGTTTTCCTTAGTGCAGGCCTGCTGTTCTGTGCTCCATGGCGCCCCCTCGTGGCCTAAAATGGCCAGCGTCATTTACAGACATTCTGTGTTGTGCTTCTGTTCCGACTTGGAGAGCGCCCATCTGTGATTAACGCGGGGCTCGGCTCTGAGTGAGGGGTGGTCCTCCTCTCCTGTGCGGCTCCTACGGGGTTCTCCTGCTGCAGAGAAAGAAAATGAGCAAAAGCAGTCAATAATACAAAAGAATCCGAAAATATGCAATTCATCCCATTTGCTGATCTCTTACTTCTGTAAAAGGATGGGTGGAGGCGCCCATCTCTCCTGAGACAGCCTCGTTCTTGCGTTTTGCCAACAATGCCTCCGGAGTGTTTTGTGATTATCCTTCCAACTTAAACCGTTGCAGTCTTATTGTTTTCTTGGCTCTGCTGGCTTTACACATCAGAATGTGTGCATTTTCCCTGGTTTCTCTGTTTTCATCACGGTCATCCTTTCTTAGAGCACGGTAATATTCCATTGTGTGCACAGACCACGATTCCTTTAGCCCTTCTCCAACTGATGAGAATTTATTTTGTTTTCAATTCTTTGCTAGCACACAAAAAATGCTGCCATTAATCTTTTGGTAGTTATGGGGACTTTCCTTTTATCAATGACCTTCCTGGGGCATAAACATAGTATTGGAATCTCTACGGACATTTTAATCATTTTGTTTGCATCATACCCAATTATATTCCCGAGTGGTTGTGCTTATCCACAATGCACCAACAATGCACGAGTGGTCCTCTCTCTCCTCAACACCCTCTGCACCATCAGCTCTTCCCATCTGCTATCACATACATACATCAGTGTTCAAAATGAGAGGTGCAACTTCAAGATTGTTTTGATTGGTGTTTCTCTTATTAATTTGAAACATTTTTTTCTGATGGTTGTTAATAGTTTGTGATTCTGTCAAAGACTTTTTATTCACATCCTTTAACAATTGAAGAATGGCTTTTGTTCATACAGGCACACACATATGCATGTATACACAGTGCAAATGCACATGTACACACATGCACACGATGCACACACATACATAATACACACAGCACACACATGTACATGCACACACATGCATACACACGTACCCACATGTATACATATACATGCACACACACTTACACATGTATGCAATGTATCTGTTAATTGTTTCTATAGCTTGAATACCAAAACCGATCTCTGAGTAATTTGCTGCAAGGATTTCTTTCCCCATCCGGCTGTTTCCCTTCTCATCCTTGGTGTTAATTTTGTTTATCTTTCATGTAGTCAATGTTCTCTGTTTATCTCCCATAATGGCCTCTCTCTCTTGTGTGGTTAAGAGTCCATCTCCTGCCCAGAGCTGGGAGACAGATGTGCTCGCCTCCTCTTCTCTTTTTTTAGAGGTGTGATCTTTAGTATTAAGATCATGTAAGCATCTTGCGTTTGCTGTGGAATAATGTAAGGTGTTAGCCTGAGCCAGATTTCTGCCAGGCTGCTTTGCACTTTTCAGAGTAGCTTGTATAAGATGGGGAGTTCATCCTTAAGTAATGTCTGTTTTCCAGTTTATCACACTCTGGGTTATTGAGTTCTTTTGTTGCAGACTCTCTGTTGTCTAGGCTGTTCCATTGATCTGCCTTTATTTCCGACCAATAACAAATGGTTCTGAAGATGGCTGCTTTGTAATTTCCTTAGGGTCTAGAAGTCCTTCTTCATCCCTCTGATTTTTTTTATCATTTCCATTGACATTCTAGACCTTTGGTTTATCTAAATGAATTTTGTTATGATTTTATTGCTTTCTGTAAAGCATCTCTTTGGTCATTTGATTGGTATAGCATTACAAATGCACATTAACTTGGATAGTATAGTCATTTTAATTATATTAGAGCAACTAGATGGTGCAGTGGATGGAGCGCAAGCTGGGAGTCAGGAAGACCCGAGTTCAAATCTGCCTTTAGATACTAGCTGGAAGTTCTTAGGCAAGTCACTTCACTCTGTTTGCCTCAATTTCCTCAGCTGTAAAAACGTGATAATAGTAGCACCTGGCTCCCAGGGTTATTGTGAGGATCCAATGATAGAATGTCCATTAAGTGCCTGGCGCATAGTAGGTGATGTGAAGGTGTTGTGATCATCATTGGCTTGGCCTAGCAATGAGCACCAATGATTCTTTATTCTCTACATCCTAAGGGACACTTTGTAATCCAAGCTATAATAACTATTGCATATGTTTTGGTAGATGGGTCCCTAAGTATTTTATAAATTTTGTATATTTTGAATGGCATTTTCTTTTTTTATTGTTACATCTTGGATTTTGTGAAAGGCTTCAAATGTCAAAAAGGAGGTTGTATATTTGAACCCAGAGGTACTGGGGAGTGATTGCGATTTCTTGGGCTGAAGGGTGAGGAGGGTGGTAGCTACACACTGAGACCTGCATGTTGGGAGGATCCCTGGTACCCGAAGGGAGGACTGACAGCAGCGAGCAGAGGTTTGAGGAAAAGACAAACAATAAAGCTCCTGCAATGGTCCAGATGTGAGGTGATGAGAGCATGTGCCAGTCTGATGCTATGGACTATGGGAGGGCAGAGGAAGACATAGAGAAATGTGGGGTGAGAGCAGGGGAGGATGCTGGGATGGTGCTGAATTTGCCAGCCTGGGTGAGTGGGAGGGTCCAGGGAGGAAGCCTGAGGACGGACCAGGGTTTGGGGAGCTAGGTAATGGATTAGTTTTTGATATGTTGAGATTGACATGACTATGAGTTATCCATTTCAAGATATCCATCAGGTTGTTTTTTTTTTTTTTGGTGATGTGAGACTGCAGTCAATGAAAGAGACCATGACTGGGCATAGAGATCTTGGAATCGATTACACAGAGACGGTAATTGAACCCAAGCAAATTTTTCACATCACTGAGTGAGAGGCTGTAGAAGCTGAAGAGAAGAGGGTCCAGAAGAGAGCTTTGCGAGATACTGTCAGTTAGTGAGCATGATCTAATAAAGTTATAGAAATGATGACTAGAAGGAACCACCAGAGAGCTGAGAGTAGAACCAGGAGAGAAGAGTGTCATAAAAACTTCCAAAGGAGATTTTTTTTCAGGGGATTATGATCAATATTGTCCAATGCTGCAGAGAGGTCAAGAAGGATGTTGATTAATTTCAGGCCATTAGATTTTGGAATAAGGCATCATCAGTGATGTCAGAAAGAGCAATTTTATTCACATAATGTGGTCAGCAGTCAGTCCGCTGAGGGATTAGGATATAATGGAAGGAGAGGGAGTAGAGGTAGCAAGTACAGATGGCTTTCTCATGGAATTTAGCCAAGAGGGAGGGGGGAGGTAGAGAACAGGAGTTAGCTGGATGGTTGGGTCAAAGGAAGGATTTTTTTTAAAGGACATGAGCATCTTTGTAGACAAAAGGGCAGAAGCCAGCAGACAGGAAGAGTGGGGAGATTAGTAAGAGAGTGGGGATGACAGAGGAGGAGGTCTTCTCAAGAAGATGCAATGAGATGGGATGAAGGGTGCTTGTGAGGGGTGCCTTTTTGAAATTTTGGTTTATTTACTTTTAGTTTACAACATTCAGTTCCACAATCCCTTGAGTTTCAGATTTTCTCCGCCCCCCCCCCCCCATCATGGTGGCACACACACTGATACAGGATCTACAAATATCTTCCCACTGATCATTAGTCTGGTTTTGAAGAAGGATTGTAACTGATCGAATGATCATCGGGAAAGAGGAAACAAAAGAAAACAAGAAAAAGAAACAGAGCAAGTAGTTTGTTTCAATCTGTGCTCAGACTTCGCGTCTCCTTCAATCATGAGTCTTTTGGAGTTGTCCTATAACCTTGTATTACTGACAGGAGGCCAGTCTATTGAAAGGCCCGCTCATACAGAGTTGAAAGAAGAGGAAGATTTCTGAGTGATAACAGATGAGAAGGAAAGAAGAGAAAGCTCTTCTCAAATGGCTTTAATTTTTTCAAGAGGTGAAGTCCTCAGCCGAAAGGTGGCAGAAGGGGGCACCATGCTCCACTTGAGAAAGGATGAAAAGGCTGGTAATAGTGATGAGTGGGTGCATGAATTGATTACTTGAGTTTTAAAAGAATTGCCTTGTTGTAGTGAGAGCCCAGTTGAGATCATGTAATATAGATCTGTAATGGACCCAGTGAGTATGGGTTTATAAATTTTCTTCAGTCATGTTCAGAAGTACATGAATAGGGACACAGGTGGTAGGTGGTAGGAATTATCCAAGGTTGGGATTTGGCAAGGCACTATTCGCAATAATCAAAGGGGGCAAGGGACAGGAGTGTACAGGGTTGTTTAGGGTTAAAGTGATTAAAAAAGAGTTTGGGATCAGAAAGGTGTAGCGCCAACACAATAGGTGGCCATTGTAGGTCCTGATGGCTTGGGAAGGAACTAAGGACTGGAGGAGCTGGAGATCATAGTGAGGTTATGAGGTAGAGGGATGGCTAGATAAAAGTCAGAGGTCACGAACATGGAAATGGAACACGTGGGCAACAAGGTCTCGAGTATGATCATCTTTGTGCATAGCTGTGGTGGCATGGAGGGGAAGGTCATGAGAAATGAGCAAGTTGAGGAACTGGGAATTTAGGGTATTTGAGGGACTATTAATTTGTGTGTCAAGAGCAGGATGGAAGGAGGAGGGAAGGATTGTGAGTCAGGCACTGAACTCCTTGAGAAAGGGAGGAAAGTGCCTTTGGGATAGGTCACAGAATCTTCATGGTATGACAAAAAGTCCTTTCTTTCATGGACAGAGAGACTGATTTCATTAGTGACCTACGATTTACAACTGGATTACTTGGGCTTACTTGTTTACAAGAGTAGAACCCTCAGGGAGAGGTGGTCAACCCAAGAGAGCCCAGTGCACAGATCTGTTACCATGGAAGCCATTTGATTAGACAAAGCAAGCGCCCCAGATCCAGTGGTTCTGGACTAGCCTCGCCTGTGTAAGGTTCCCCATCCTGTTCTGCTAAAGACATTTTTCTTTCCCTAGGCTGCTGTTTGCCTTGGCAGGCTCAGGAGACACATTCACTCACTTGCTAAGCTCCCTGTCAAACCACAGGGAGACCTGAGTAAATGTAAGTGAGAAGCACTCACTGTTTGTGTCTGTGTTCACTTCAAACACAAGTTGAACTCAGGACAGCTACCAAGGGAGCGCTTAAAGAGAGTGAAGGAGACAAGAGCAAGCAGTGCTCTGGTCCATGTGTAGAATTGTCTGTCTGCCAAGATGATACCTGCACCTCTGCCCACATGCCCCGGTCCATATGCCCTGGTCCACATGCCTCTGCCCACATGCCCCGGCCCTCACGCCCTGGCTTACTCATCTGATGCCTTTTCTACCCGATAATAATAACTTGTGGTTCTTGTTGCTGTTTTTGGCCATGCCCAGTTCTCCATAGCCCCCTTTGGGGTTCTCTTGGTAAAGATCCTGGAGTGGTTGGCCACTTCCTTCTCCAGTCATTTCATAGATGAGGAAAGGGAAGCAAATAGGGTAAGTGACTTTCCCAGGGTCATAGAGCCAGTAGGTATCGAAGGCTGAAATCACAAAGATGAGCTTTCATGACTCTAGGCCCAGCGCTCTACTTTTGGAGTCCCCCTCTCCCCCCTCCCCCTAGTGATCATTATAATGGCCAATATTTACACAACACTTACTACAGGGAATGACTGAGCTAAGCTTTTTACAGTTATGATCTCATTTGACAAGCAAGCCAAGTCTGAAGAGATACAACGCATGTCCCATTGGAGCTGTAATGAGGGTAGGGAGATTAGAACTATGTCCCCAAAGACTAACAGTTGGGGGGATTCTTCCTTCCCATGGTATCCTCTGGTCTGCAGTCCAGGCTTCAAGGTCCTCTATGCTCTTGCGCCATGTGGTATCGCTGCCCTGGGCTCTCCCTGGCTTGACAATGCTGCTGTCACACATCTTTTTTGTAGCCTGTCATCCTTACCATTGTGCCCCCTTGGATGACAACCCTCACCTCTACCTTCTCCCAGGAATAGGGAATCAGGCATCATCCCTGACTCTGGGGTCAGGAAGTGCCACTTCTTGGTGAGAGCTCTACCCCCCAGTCCCATCTCCCCTTACTCCAGGGTCACAATTGGTAGCTATACGTCTGAGGATGCTGCATCCCCGCAGGAGACTCTGGTCAGACAGTGGCCAGAGAACCAGGAAAAGAGCTCCAGAGGACAAGAAGATAGACCAGCCTCAAACTTTGCAGGCTTGTTGCATCATCTCCTTTGGACTTGGCCACACACCCTTGGGTCATGGGGTTGTTTTGGCACAGATTAGGATGTAGGAATAATCTGCACTCAGATTCCTGTCTGTACCTCAATGGGCTTTCCTGACTTTGATGACGACCCAGGAACAGAAGGTGTTGCGGGTTTGCCGCTTATCGCAGGGAAGCAAGACAAAATCCACAGGCTAGAGAAACCTTTGAGATGAAATTCTTTAGTAGGATACAAGTCAGATAAAAGGAGTTTACTTGAGATAATTTCTCATAAATTCTATTATAATAGCATTGATTATGTAACATGTAACTTTCCAGCATCCTGATAGTGTGCACGCTGCTCTCACAATGACTCTGCAGGGTTGGAAGAACATGCATTATTTTCTATTTTTTATGGATGAGAAAGCTTCCCCTCACAGTGGTTGGGTGACTTGACCAGGGAGGGTCACACAGCTAATAAGGGGGCAGAACTGAGCTGAAACTATGCTTGGACCTGATGGAATAATTTAAACCATTAGGGCAAACCAGCTGTATCTCCACATGAATTAAAGCAATATTCAAGAAAATTGGAGAGAGAAATGAAAAAAAAATGGTTAAGATGCTGATGATCCTATTTGAATTAGACAGCATGACTACAGAACAATGGAGATGGAAAGGCTAGCAAAAGCAGCTCTGAGTGAGGACAACAGACCTTGCCCACGAAACAAAGCAGCCCCCTAGGACAGGAGCCCAAAGCAGCGAGGGCCTGCAGCCAGGGGCCCCTCTGTGGGGCCTCGGAACCCAGACGTCACTGTGTCTCTGATGGGAGAGCCATCATATATATTGGGGAGAGTTGTCTGGCTGGGGGCCTAGAGCCTCCCCTGGAAGGAGACAGGAAAGGCAAACTCTTTAGGTTAATGATGTTAGAACCACCTTCTTCTATTTCTCAATCAACCACAAGTCAATCAATCAATCAGTCACATGCCTTATTAAGTGCTAACTGAGTTCCACCTGCTCTGCTGCCTGCTGGGAATCCAAGGACAATGGGTGAAACATCCCACTGAACAGGAAGCTTACATTCTAATGGAATTTGAGGGAGTTGCAAATGGCAGAGAAAGCCTTTTAGGGTATTTTGGGTAGGGACAGGATAGCTCCCCTCCTTATGAATGTTCTACATTCTCTGACCAAAGTGCTTTGGGCTTATTTTCCAAAAGTACCCTTTGAGGTTGGAGACACATGCTCTCACATCCACCCCAAGTCCATCCATGCTATTGGGCTCTAAAGAGGGCATCAGATGCACCTCAGGAAGATGGAGGAACATTTTGTCTTGTTGGGTGACTTTAGAAAGCTGCCATATGTCTAGGCCACTTCCAGTGGTATTATGAGAAGAACATGGGAATAAAATGAGATCAGCGTCTGATAGCCCTTCAGAGAAAAGATGTAAATGCAATAGTGTTGGTGACAAGCATCTTTTTTGAATAACCGATTTCCATGGCAATGGTCTGTTGTATGGAAGCCACTCAAAGCAGGAACTGAGCATCCAGCCCCTGCTGCATCAGGAGGGCTGTGGGCCCATTGCTGGTAGCTCTGAACCCCCTTCACCTGAAAAGGATGAAAGGCTCACTGACGGTGCATCAGAAGGGCTCTGGGATTCAAAGAGGCAACGGACTCCAAGCTTCAGGTCTGACTGAGCATACCATGTGCTCCCATGAACAACGTGAGATGTGGTGCTCTGGTTCCCAGGCTAGTCCAGTCAACGTAAATGAGGCTTCTCTTATGGGACAATGGCCTAATTCCTTCACAGGATGTCCCATGGGGAAATGACATTCACAGAAAGGTGCCAGGACCAACAGGCATAGGCAGGTGTTAATCAGAATCATTTGTCTCTTGCCAAAGGAGTGTAAGCGTGCTCTGAATCCACCCTTTGTATGGTAGTTTCGAAGGGTTGTTTATTTACTTTGTTTTCATCAGAAGCTCATCACAGAGTTGGAAAGGGATTTTAGAGATTCCCTCATTCGCTGCTCCCTCATTTTATAGATGAGAAAATATACCCTGAGATGTTGAGTGATTTGCTCTGTGTCCCACAGATGCTGAATGATGGAACCAGGTTCTCTGATGCCCCGTGTTCTATGGAACCACACAACCTCCAAATGCTGGGTGCTTGAGCCCCAGTTCTGATGTTAGATCAATGGATATTTGACATTGGGCTTTGCTGAGGCCATTTTGAAGACTGGCTTTCAGTATAAAAAGTGTAATGAGGCATGAGAGGATGGTCCTTCTTGCATGGATATGTGACCTGGGCAGCAATGAACCACTCTTACAAGCAAAGAATCACATTAGACAAAGAAGAGAGGAGCAAGTGCCCGCCATGACCTGGTACTTAAGGCTCGCCTCCAAGGGGCCCTAAAGCACCAGATGTCATTATCTTTATTTTCTCTTGACCTATTTTGTGCTGGTGAAAGGCACTCAGAGTTAGAGGTGTGTACAAAGTAGCTTAAACTATATGGGTGACATGGAATGAGGACTGGATTTACAGGCAGGAGGCACAGGCTTCAACTCTGGCTGTCACATATTATCTATGTCACCTGGGCCAGGTCATTGCACTCACCTGTGTGGGTGACACGGTCCTCAACCATAAAATGAGGGAGTGGCCAGACGATGTCCAATGCTCTTCCAGCACTAGACACCGTAACCTAGGATTGGTATTGTCTCTTTTCATACTGCAGCACCTATTTCCCTCTCCCCCACCTTAGAGACCCACCTTCCATGGGAAGAGAGGGACAGATGCCATGGAGAGCCCTTAGCTGGCAGCAGTACTGGAAAATTTTGATTTGGTTTATGTCTCATTGGCAGTGAGGTAGCAGAATCCATCAGTGAGTCAGTCAAAGAGCCTTGATTAAGGTCCAACTGTATCCTAGGAAGGACAGTGCATAGAATGCCAGGCTTGGAGTCAAGAAGACTCATCTTTTTGAGTTCAAATATGTCCTCAGACACTTACTAGGTGTGTGACCCTGGACTAATCATTTAACACTGTTTGCCTTAGTTTCCTTATCTGTAAAATGAGCTGGAGAAGGAAATGGAGAAAGAAAACCATTTTAGTATCTTTGCCAAGAAAGAAATAGGGTCACAAAGGGTCAGACAGACTGAAAAATGATTGAATAACAAACAGGTCCTAGGAAATCTACTAGCCAGGCAGCACAGTGGACAGAGCACTGGCTCTAGAGTCAGGAAGATTCGGATTAAATCCTAACCTCTATTACTTGTCCACTGTGTGGCCATGAACAAATCACTGTGTTTCTCTGAACCTCAGTCTCCTCTGCTGTAAACTGGAGATGCCTATAGCACTTACTTCCTGGGGAAGACTTCTTGTCCATTAAGGGCTTCCCACACCTCTGAGTCCTCTAGTAATGGTGGCCATCACTATTATTATGACACCTGATTGGACAAATGAGTCAGGGTATTTGAATCCATAACCTGAATTCAATAACTAGTGATTGGGTTGTTTACTTAAGTGCCTCAGTTTTGTGTCAGAGGATTACTGTTGAGGCTTTCTTTCATAAAAGGTGGCTGCCAGTCTGTGGGCCCAGTAGCATCATGGTGCCAGTGGCAGTGATGAGAACGTTGGGAATCAGTGCCATTATTTGTAGGCAAGAGAACAAGTCTATTATCTTTCTTGGATTAAAGTGAGCCACTCCACCAGCCACTCTATACTCATCTGAGCTCTCAGGCTCATAGTCAATGAGTTGGAATCTATTTTCAAAAGCTAAATTCATGTTAGCAGTTCATACCAATTTCAATTCCACTTCAACCTTAATACCCATTTGTATCTAT
This sequence comes from Pseudocheirus occidentalis, assembly GCA_028646575.1. Classification (NCBI taxonomy): domain Eukaryota; kingdom Metazoa; phylum Chordata; class Mammalia; order Diprotodontia; family Pseudocheiridae; genus Pseudocheirus; species Pseudocheirus occidentalis. Next base: position 1,813,677 of record CM053597.1, read on the forward strand.
AGGTACAAAGATATATCGACTTGATAGTTAATCCTTTTGACTGCAGAGGACGGCTAAGAGATGACTAAGGAATCCTTTTGCCATGCAGAAAAAAAGTGGTTGATGGCCACTGTCATCCTCTATTGCTCTGTGAAGACAAGGAGGTGACCTTGGGTTCTCAAACGTTACGGCAGTAGGACTCACAATTTGGGATGTTTTATCATGAGGCTATGGCCTTACTCATAACTCTAGTCTATATGGAGAAGCCTGGTGGACGGTGGATAGAGTCCTGGACTTGGAGTTAGGAAGACCTGAGTTTGGAACTGGCCTTAGACACTTAGTAGCTATGTGACTTTGGGCAAGTCACTGAACCCTGTTTATCTCAGCTCCTCATCTATAAAAATGATCTGCAGAAGGAAATGGCAAACGACTCTGGTATCTCTGATGAGAAACCCCAAATGGGATCATGGTTGAAGTGACTATTTAACAACAGCTGATCTATATGAGGACTGGCCCAACTAAGTTCCAGTGTGCGTGTGTGTGTGCGTGCGTGTGTGTGTGCGTGCATGTGTGTGTGTGTGCGTGTGTGTGCGTGTGCACGTGTGCACGCGTGCGTGCGTGTGTGTGTGTGCGTGTGTGTGTGTGTGTGTGTGTGTGTGATGAAGGGAGATCATTGTTGCCAATTTGGCCACATAGAGATTGAATCCTTGGCAAAGCAGCTCTTTTGAGATCAACAGTTAAGTCACTGGTGGGTCTTGATGAGAAGGATTAGACTGTGAGTGCCTCCAAGAAGGGGATTTTCTTTTGCTTTCCTTTGCGTTCCCAGTGCTTAGCACAGTTATATAGTAGGCACTTCCAAAATGTTTATTGACTGATTTGTGGGGGGAGCACCCAAACCAAAGAAATCACAAATCCCTGATGTGCTGAACAGTCCTGCCTCACACCATCTCTAGGAGAGTTGAGCCCAAGAGGTTGCATTTGGCAAAGCCTTAAAGAATTGTGGTGAATGGCTCTATTCTAGTAACATTCCACCAAGTCAAAGACTTTCCTATTGAGTGAAAGAGGATTTTCAATACAAAAAGGCCAAATACGACCTTCTCTGTCTTCATCCTCTCTCTCTTCAGAGCATAGGCTATATGACTGTTGATTAGGAATGGGTAGGTCATACAAATATATGCAGCAGTTGGGAACAACCATTGAGACCCACATTCCCTCATGCCCATGCTAAAAATCTCATCATTTGATGGGAAATACCCATAGACATTCCATTGGGTTCTTTTTCTGAGTACTACCAAATGAGTTCATCAGAAGGAAGGATCAGACAATTCTGTTTCCAGTGAGTTTTCATACTATGCAAAGTATAGTGTGAAATCCTTACCAGGCTCTTTGACTGATAGTGTGTGATGGGCTAGGTGTTCTGGGATTAGTTATTAAGATAGACTTGATCACTGATTGGGGATTCTTTGAGGATTCAATGTTTGAGGAAGGTCTTTGGGCTAGAGGAGCTAACCTTTCCTCACCACGTCATGCTAACTCTCCCAGCCTGCTTTCAAAGAGGATAGCTTTACTGTTCCTCTCAAGCCAGAGCTAGAAGTAGGGGGAGACAGAAAATTATCCTCACAGTTTTTCCTATTGATCTCATGCTTAGTGGATTACAAAACATTTTCCTTATAAAAGCCCTGGGAGGCAGGCTATGCCAATATGATGAAATCTTCCCAACTATATCTCTTTCCATTCACCATGCTACTTACCCAGGATATTTTCAAACAGATCTCTTTCACAAGTTGGGGATGTCCACAGTGGTTGCTATGTTACCCAGTGACAAATGGTCTGAGTCACCAACCCCTTCTATGAACATGGATAATTGAGAGTTAACTATTTCCTATCCTAGCCTAGTATACTCTTTCCATAACAAATAGACTCATAGCTTCTCATAGCCCTATGGATCCTTGCCTATGAGTTCTACCTGGTATCCAAGATTGCCAAAATGTATTGGACTCTTTTGCATGTAGGAGATTTGGCAATTTGCTTCCTTTCTCTGTGCTTTATTTTTCCTCACCTATAGAATGAAGGGATTGAACTAGATTAAAGTTCTTGCCAAGTCTAAATATATAATCCTATGAAGAGTCTTCACAGGTGTCATGTAACTCTTGAGCCCTATAAGTGAGGGATAAGAAAAAAAAAGAGAGGGAGGTATGTGGATTGGGGAGGGCAGCCACTGGAATGGGATAGTACCAGTGAATGGTTTGGCAACAAGGGACCAGAGGAGAGAAAGAAAAGTCCTTGGATGACAATGAGTTTGAATGGAGAATGAGTGCCCAAAACACATGGTAGGGAGAGGAGAGAAGCCATCTCATTGTGGTTATGGCATGAATAGTTGACTGAAGTGGTGAAAGGGCATTATGTCAGAAAAAAACCCTTAGCAGCATTGCTAATCAAGGGACAGAGCAATCCAGGGACCAATACTACTTCATATGAATTTAGGAATGGGGATCTCCTTTGGAAATAATATTAATGACACTCCATTGAAAAGCATCAGCCATGGCATAATAGTGATGTTTTGCAAAGGAGCCATGGATGGCCAAGGTGGACAATATGCTCATTATTAGCAGGTACTGCAGAGTGCCAGGCTGAAAAGCATGAAATGAGAGTGACCTCCTCCCCAGAACTGGGGATGCATTTTAAAGAATAAAGGACAAAATGCATTGGCAAGTCCAGGTCATAAAGAATTAAAAATAATAATAACATTAGTTTGGGGGCTTTAGTGTGGGTGGCATTTGGCATAAACAATGAAAATTGAAATGAACTGTCCAGAAATGAAGTCATTTACTGCCCCCCCTCCCCCACATGTCTTGCAATGATCACAATCGAGAGCTTATTAGGCCTCTGTTTATGTCATGGGAGCAAGCTCAGATACAAGAAAAGATGCATGAGCTTCCAAATAATAGGACTGAATGTCGGCAAGGGTCCTTTCTAAGCTGGCATTAGATCCAATGAGACATTAACTTTGAGGCTAACCAGTTGTCATCCTGAAATTCTGTCTTTTCTTAAGGATAACCAGTGAGCATAGCAGAGAAAATAGTTTTCATCCCAAATTAAAATTCTGGAGAACTCATCCATAACATAGAAAATCAGGAAGTGTCATTGATACATAATTCTCCTTCCTCCGCCCCTTCTTTGTAAATGGACTAAAACCTCTCTCCACAGATTGGTGCAGATGGAATGAACCTTCCTCAAGTCATCACTTTTGATTAAGGAGCATTTCAGTGTCATGGAAAAGGACAGCTGGGTGATTATTCCCCCTTGAAATCATATTGGAATAATAAGCAGGCAAAGCAACGACCAGGGCTTTCGAATATTTAGGGAATCTTTATTTTCTGCTCCCAGAACATTTCTGCCTCTGATTTCTCCTCAGATACTCCTGCAAAACTTTCAGTTTCCTTAAAGCTGCAGTATGCCAAGAATGACTGATGGGAAACAGCTGGGACCTCTTCAGTAGTACAAAGTGTCGTGTTTTCATCCTCAGGAACACCACTATCAAAGCTATCATCTGCCTCATTGACTGATCCCCCAATAACAATTGGCTTCACCAAATCCAGACTTATCAAAAGATCTCAGCCTAATTGCATCTAACAGCTGCCTAGAGCAATAATTAATACATGAAGAGGAGGGACATGAAAAGACCTGGAAAAGCAAAGAGGGAACAGGATACCATCCAAATAAGTGGTTTGAGTTCAGTCAACTCCCTACATGCAGGAAATAGAAGTCCTACACTGAGATCCCTATTCCACTGGTATTCAGATAGGGCAAAAGATTAAAAACTTCTGCTTCCTGGGAATAAATATTTATCATCAAATTAACTGTCAGTAAACATTATAACATAATGAAGAGCCACCAACAATATGATGTTTACTTGGAAAAGTTCATCAAATATCTGATGATAATCTTGGAGAATGGTGCATAGCAAAACCCAGTGAAGGCAGATACAAAAATACAATAGCGTCAATCCTTAAATTCTCATAATCTCCTAACTTGCCCAATGGCCTTTATTAGAATATTCCCCTTTCTGGTCTTGTCATCCCCAGTGACTAGAGAAGGGTCAGGCTCATAGAAGGTGTGGAAGAAATGCTTTGTGAATGGATGGCTGACTGCATAGCTGGCCCCCACAGATAAGCTGGGAGCTGTGGGCTGTAACACTTGGAGATCATGAGGCCACGTGACCCAAAAGAGTTAGATCCCATTCTCTTTCTTTGCCCATATTGTTATTCTTCCTGATGATAATTTTATAAGTCTGGAGCCACATGGCTGGCCCCAGGAAATCACTGTGGTTGGTCTCATGGCACAAGTAGAAGGAAAGTCAGAAAACAATCTATTGCAGCTGATCCAGTGAAATCATTTTGATATGGAATTCTGTCAGTGGAAGGATGGGAGGTGGTAGAATCCTCTGAAGTCTGGAGGCAGGCTTTGTTCTAGTTCTCAGGAATTACTCATCATGCCTTTATTTTTCATTGACCAAGCCCAGCAACAACTACCTCTTGGGGAAGCTGCAGTTTTGCTCACAAAATCATTTAAGGCAGACAGGATTCAGACAGAAGGTCAACTGTCAGACTGTCGAATCATATTGAACTATGCCCCTGAGGTCCTTTTCAGATGCCTTGCTGCTGCCCAGCCAGTTTCTTTCTCTTGTACTTGTGAAGTTGATCATTTGAAATTATGGGTTAGACCTGCAATTGGCCGTAGATACCTCTTGGCTCTCTTCTTTGGTCAAGTTTTCCTGGTTTTGCCCCATGCAGAGCAGGCCTTTGGTCTTTTGGTTCTCAGATTCACTTCTCCAATTTTTCCCTAGCTGTTTCTCTCACTTTCCACTGTGAGCTACTGGCTTGGACCTTTCCTAATAGTATGATAATAATAACACCCATTTATCTGCACATGAAGGTTTGCAATTATAAATAAATGGGAATTCATATTATGCTTACCACAACTCTGGGAGGGAGCTACTATTATAATCTCTCTTTACAGATGAGGAAACTGAGGCAAATGGAAATTAAGTGACTTGTCCAGGGTCACAAAGAAAGTATTCGAGGTGGTATTTGACTCAGTGGTGTTACTCAGGTTCCCTTGCAGCTCTAGGCAACCCAGGATCCAATGATCTATGTGCCCTGGTGCCTAGCCTCCTTTAGATGCTCAGTGCATTTGTTGGATTGGTTTGATTTTGATCCCTTCAAACCACCTATTCAATAAGAGCATCTTTCTCATCTGTAGAATGAGGGTAAAGATCCTTGTACATCTTGTCATAGGGAGTTCTTGTCAGGAAATGATTAGAGAAACATTAGCTGTGAGCGCCCAGCACTGTGGGTATCTGCCTACACTGTAGCTGTAGGGCACTGCATTGGAGGCCATGTCCTTCTGACCTCCATTTCCCAGCAGACTCAGTGTCTTCCACAGAGTCAGCCTCAAGAAACATTCACTGACTGAAAATGGATTCTCCAGTGGAACATTAGGGGCTCTTGGAACGTTGTTTGCCAATTGATTTCCACTGAAAACTCAATCTTTGAGTATGGATGCCAATCGGAAAATGGGATGATAGATGGATTTTTCACCTGTTACTGTCATTTTTGAGCTCATAAAATCTTGTGTTTCTCTTGTGGTTTATGGTATGGAAACACCCCACATGTTGAGAGACCCCCACTCTTCTTGAGAGATTGTTGTTGCTCTGGTGTCCTCAAAAAATAAAACACTTCTTAGCATCTTTGTCTGTGGAGACCCCAACTATTGGGGAGCATAAAGTCATCCAAAAGACTGGATTCCACCTCTGAAGGACCAGAAACATCGAGGGCTGTGCATGTGTGTATGTATGTGTGTGTGAGTGTGTGTTTGTATGAGTGTGTGTTCAAGTGAGTATGAGTGTGTGTGTGTGAATGTCCTTGCCAGGGTCTACATTTTTTTCCTCACAATGCCTGGGATATTAGGAGGCAGCTCTTCACCCTCCTCTGTGCCTTTACTGAGGACCCTCTGGCCCAGGCTTCTGTCTTTGCTAGATCAAATTGGGTCCAAAGGGCAGGAGTTCAGGCTTTCCTTCCCAGCTCGGTTCTCAGCAGCGCTCTCCAAGGTGACATTCCAATGCTCTTCTCAGTGGGAAGTAAGTGTTTCTCTATTGAAAATGAGGGACCTAGAGGATTTCCAACCTGGCTCTTGCTTCTAAACCTGAAATAAAATTGACAACACCTGCTTTCCAATCTAAGTCTAAAACTTCTGTGTGGAATTAAATACCTGAATACAACAGGTCTTGGTAATGTTCGCCTATCTTTTTTAAGGATTAGTTTCTTTAAAATCAAAATAAAATAATGAAAAGAAGATCCAAAGCAAATGTGGGAGGTCTTAGAGTCCCAGTCCCTTTATGTTACAAAGGAAGAAACTGGCGAGTGAAGGGAATAGTAGAACTGAGATTTGAACGCAGGACGCTAACTCCCAATCTTACATTTTCTGCTTTCTATTTTAACTTTGATGGATTGGGAGTGTGGAGGAGTGGATCTTTTGGCAACAACAGTCTTATCTCTGCCTCTTTCATGTGGGTGACCTTTCTGGCCCTCAGGGTTGGGCCGGGGGTGGCCAAGACACCTCTTGGTCTAACTTTAGGAGCTTCTAAGGCCCCCGATTCCTGGCTCTGCCATCCCTTCCTCCCCCCGTCACCAAGCCATTTGTGCTTTTCTCCATTTCTGTCTCCATTTCATCTTTTTCTCTGTATCTGTCCCTAGATGGGAATCTCTCCTGACCTCTCTCTGTCCCTGTATCTTTCTCCCTGTTTTTCTTTCTCCATGAGCTGCCTTGTGACCAGCCATGACATAAAACGGAAGTGGTTCACGTATTTGTCCTTTGTTCTGTTTACCAAATAGAGAAATGAATGTTTGATTTATGTTTCCAAGATGATGCGGTTGAATCTCTCCTCCCTCTCTAAACAATTTGATGGACAACTGACTGGGTCATTCCTGGCAGTAAGGGATTGGTTTGATCCAGAAGTAAGCTTTCTCTCCCTAAACCGAAAGATGGCTTCATTTCTTGTAAGCGTCGAAAGGGCCTCCACTAGTATCTAATGATCTTCTAGGTAAAGTCCTGGAGTCACATGACATCTCAGACTTCTGATTCTAAGAGGGCCAGAGGTAGAGTCCTAGGAGAAGCCCAGATCAAGCCCCACCCTCCCCATTAGAGATCAGAAGTGTCGTGGCAAAGGCACAGACAGTAGCATTATGATGCCCATCTGTCAATTAGGCTCTTTTGGGGGGCATATACATATGTGTACCTGCACACACACAGATTCAGTCACTCCTAAGATGGATAAGGGGGCAATGCAACAGGCCTAACTTCTGGTACGTCTCCTGGTACGTTCTCTGGGAAAATACTGCATGAGGGTCGCTTCCATCCAGAAGGAAAGTTGAGCTGCTCCAAGGAGAGCCACATCATATTTTGGATGTTGCTCTCCATGAAGGGCTTCATGGGAGTACCTGGGGGTGGGTCCTGGACCTTGAGCTCAGGCCTGCAAATCCATTTCTCCTTGATCTTACCTTCTGCTGCCTCACCACTGTGCACCCTCCTTTCAGTTGGAGGGGCCTGACTGGGCCTTGGGATCATGCACCTGAAGTGTGGGGATGACTTCAGACTTGTGGGTGAACTCTCTATCCTCAAAGAGGCCACAGACCCAAGGGGGCAGTCCAGTTGTTTCAAGGCTCATAAAAGGGATGATCATCAGCATCAGAGAATGGCCCAAGTGGTGATGAAAAAACTCAGCAGGCCCTGAAAGGCAGAGAAGAAGGCTTGCCCAGGGAGACAGGGTCCTTGGGGTGTGTCCAGAGGGGAGGGCTGGCTGACTGTAAGAAGAAACGTTTGTCCCAGTCCTGGGGAGAGGCAGGGCTGAGGTCTTCCTTGGCAGTGGGCATCATTCATAGATTTTTTAGAAAGTGCTTTCTTGAAGACTCTTTTAGAAACATCATTTCCTCTGGTAACTCTCCTCTGTGTCTGTGTCTGCTTGCTGACATTTTCTGAATCCTCTGGTGACTCTCTCTACTGCCTGGGATGGATGGCAACAGGCCTGACTCTACTGGGAACACGTTATACTTGGATAGTTAGTTCTGCAGAATCCTTTTAAGGCAAAGCTGGTTGGAAATCACAATCCTGAAGAGGAATGGCTTGTTGTTCACCTTGAGACCACAGGCACAAAGGAGCTTCTGCCGACTCCTTTCCTGGCTGAAAGCACAAAAGCAGAGCCGTCACTTTCCTCCAGGATCAGTTCATCTCAAGTCAGTGTACCTTCAGTGCTGTCCTACTATATTCCTACTAGTTACTGGACTATGGGCTACGCTACAAAGAGAAGTGAGATAGCTGTGTCTCAAGGCTCTGAGATCTGCCAGGGGCCTCAGAGGCCAACTGCTCTCACTCCCTCATTTCTTTTATAGATGAAGACATCCAGGTCCTGGTGTGAACAAGCAATTTTCAAGTGCCTACTATGTGCAAGAAAACTACCTGAGATGGGGGTTGGACCTCAGCCCCTCGCCTCACTCCAGGGAGTGCCAGGACAGGAAACAGAACAGATCTGTGGCCACTAAGCCTGGGGCTATCACTGAGGGCCTTGACTGGGGGGGAGGTGGCCAGGAACCGAGCGAGAGATTGTAGGGAGAGTATTCCAGACCTGAGGGACAGCCTGGGTGAGGCATGGAGGTTGGAACTGAAATGTTATTTAACTGTAGCAAAGGGCAGCTAGGAAAGTCAGTGGGGAAAGTGACAGGCCTAGAGTCAGGAAGACCCAAGTTCAACTTACCAGTTCCATAACTCTGGGCAAATCACTTCACTTTGCCTCAGTTTCCTGATCTGTAAAATAAGCTGGAGAAAGAAATGGCAAGGCGCTCCAGCAGCTCTGCCAAGAAAACCCTAAATGACCGAACACCACCACCACCACCACCAACATGCAGGGGAGAAGGGAAGGCTATGTGGCCAGCCTGGGTCAGGAGGGAAGGCCTGCCTCCTGGAGAAGGGCACTCATTTCCCACGGGAAGAGCTGGCTGCCTTTGCAGAGAACAGATGGCTGTGGGCCGGGACTCCTAGGAGGCCCATTTTCCAGAACAAGACAACTCTAGAGCTATGTTCCTGCTTTCGCCATGAAACCCAAACAAGCAGAGAAACAGCCCAAACCTTCCCTTTGCTGGTGGCCCAGACTCTCTGGGAAGCCCATGGAGGATGGATTTTTTGTCTGGTTGGGTTCTAGATACACCCCCATTTTGCAAGGGAAAGGACAAGACACTTGTTCAGAGCTTTCCCTTTGGAAGCAGGCTAGGGCTCCTGAATGGCACAGCTGGAGAACCGAACCTCCATGGGGTTGGAGATGGAGAGAGCCAGAAGGATCAGAGACTTCAGACAAGGCAGGGAGGACGACCCAGCAGGGCTTTTTGGAAGCAGTGCAGATGGACAGAAGGAGCCGGGGCTCAGCCACCAGGAGAGGATCACACAGAAAGAAGCCAGCATGGGGGAAGCCCCTTCAATCAGGTGGGGGCAAACCCTGCAGGGGTAAGTTTCTCTGACCTTGGCTCTGCAGTCTGCCAACGTGGCCTGGAAGGCCAAGGGTATCCGTGAGGAGAAAAGAGGGGCCAGGCCTGGTGAGCAGGGGAGCCATGGGGATGTCACCGAAGTCTCTGAAGAGAATCAATGTCCTTCTTGCTGGAGATGAGAGGAGAAGCAGTATAGGATCCTGAGCAGAGCTGGAAATACCTGATTGGTCCACTAGGCCCATGCTTTCATTTTATGGAGGCAGAGGAGGTCAGGGACCCACCTGAAGACCCAATCTGGCTTCTTATTCCTGGGGAGCCTTTTCTCTTTTAGCTCCCTCTCCATAGTACCCAGTGCATTAGGGACTGATGGATTCATAGCATGGGAGAGCTTGGAAGGAACAGAAACCCTCTTAGAAGAGGGCTTATGGGTCAGGGTCCATGGTTTTCTTATTAAAATATTTGGATAACTGTATTTTAGATTAACCATCCTCTTTTGTAAACCCAAGTATTTTATGTTCTGCACTTACCAACATGGTTCTGAGAAAGGCCCATTGACTTAAGCAGACTGACCTCCTCAGGGGTCCAGGACACACAAGAAAATTTAGTTGATGTCATCTTGGCGATCAAGAAACAGTAGCTGGAAGGAGGGTGGGCAGGGGTGACTTACCTGTGAGCTTACAGCCGTTCAGTTCAGAGCAAGGACCAGAACCCAGGTCTCCTGGCTCCAGATTGCACACTCTCCCCTTCATGCTGCCATTTATCCCTGTGTCTCTGGTGACCAGCCCAGAGGGGCAGGACCTCAGGGGCTCCTTAGTTCAAAGCCCTCATTTGATGACCTGGATGAAGCTGAGGGTGGGTCAGGGTCACATCAGAGTGGGTAGCAGTTCTAAGTAATGCTATTTTTCTAGACAACTGTCTGGGCTTTGTTTAGTCAGTGACCTGTTCAGGTTTCCGTGTTGTACACTATGTTGTACGCTATGCTCCAAGAGCCCTCGACTATCCACAAGTGCCCTGGTGGGGAATGAGTTCATCTGTCAGTATGACTGGATTAAGAGCTTACCTTGGCTCAGCCGCTGTGCTCCTTTGAAGAAAAAGCAACTGGCTTTCTCTCCACACTCCAATGTTTCCAACATGCTCCCCACGTGTTATCTTGTTCAAGCCTCCCAGCATCCCAGGGAGGGGAGCTACTCTGTTGTTATTCCATTTTTCAGATGAGGAACATCAGGCTCAGGCAGAATGTGCCCTGCAGCCAGGAAGCACCAGAGTCTGGGTCAGAACCCAGGTCTTCCTGCCCACCAAACATGGCATTCTGATCTTTAAGACCTTCCTGCTGTCCCTTTCATGTGAATAAGAAACACTTTAGACCTGAGTTCTGTCCTAACTGCCCTTTGGTTCTGGTTCTCTTGGGTGTGGCAGTGATACTATTTTAAACTTCAGAACAAAAACAGTGTCTGCTTTTTCAAAAAGTCCTGTTGGTGCAGAAGATATAATGTCATTAAAACAAATAAACCATCCAATGGCTCTGGCAGTTTGCTGACTGACTTGGTTGGCAGTAGCAACCAGGTCTTGTGAAAGTTCTTTAAATCTGAAGACAAAGTGAATGATCCCATAAAGCCCTTGGAAGGGAATCTACGAGGTCCCAGAGGAGACTTGATGCATCTTATCTTCAGGTTAAAAGAAGACACATTCTGTGTACACCTGGAGAAATCCAACATGAATTATGATGAGCAAGGCTAAAGCAGTTATCCAAAAGGGAGTCTCTGAGGCCTTTTTTGTCTCTGCATTATCAGATTCTCTGAGACATCTGGATGCTGGAAGAAAGCCCACCTGAGCAGAAAGCACTGGGTGCTTGAGTACTCTTTGGTCTCTTTCCACTCCATTCCTTTCTGGGGGTCTTACTTAGCTTCTTGCCTTCTCATAAATGAATACCAACTTGGTGACAGCACTGAGGATGGCCATGAATCTGTCCCAAAGAGGAACCAGCCTTCAGCACTTGAAGCTTCCAGTCATACACAGCAGAAGCTCAGGGCTATTGGTTGAACTTTCTGATGCTCTGGTTTAGGGTCTAAGAAAATGGCATGATCAGTCCCAATGGGCACTTTATATCCAAGTTCTGTGATAAAAATGACAGTCAGAAATTGGAGAACAGTTAAGAAGCCTCTTCTCATTAGATGTCTGGGGTTTAGGTTGAACCCCACTTAATAGAAGGTAACCTGTACCCAGAAGCTTGAGCCAGAAAGAAGTGTGATTGAAGAGCATTTGGGGAGAAATGTGAAATCCAAAGGAGTAGCAGGAGAGATTCTGGCTTTCTGACAGAAACTGTGGACCTTCAGAACATTAATTGCTACTATGTTCACAAAGTGAAATGAGCAACAGTGCCAGAAAATGGGCATGGAAGAGGGGAGTCAGGCTAGCCCCGGTCCACAGGACCAAGGGCTTAACGTGATGATTGATCAAGGTTGCAGGCCAGATGGGGCCCATGCCTGCATTCACTCATTCTGAACTGTAGAGAGGAACGTAAGGGGCATTGTTTGACTCAGACATTCTGGAATATATTGGATAGAAACCTTATTTCAGGCATGTAGTGCAGAACAGGAATACTTTAAAAATTAGCTTTAAACAAGGAGACTCCATTGGTAGAGACACCTGCATTTTCCAGGTTGTGGCTTGACTTAGCTCTGCTTGCAATTTAGAAAGTGAATCTTAGACATCTGATCACCCAAAGGAAGAACTTAAGAGCATCAGTGATTGGGCCAGACTAAGCTGAAGAGGATGAAGGAATGGGGGTGTGTAGACCTAAAGGGATGCTTTGTTATATTACCCCATAAAAAGTAGTCTTTAATGCCAGAAAGATTAAAAGCCTCAATCTGGTACCTGTAGAGAGTAAAGAATTATTTGAGGCAGAGCTAAAGAACAATAGACTTGAAAGTCTCTCCACAAACCATGAAAAAAGAACCCTGTTCTAGCAGCCATCCCCAGAGGGCAGGCAGACTATTTGTGGTCAAGGCTTTCCATGGAAAATGTTTTCATAGTGACTTCAGGGACTAGAATCCTAGACCTCTGGGATCATAGAGTCAGAAGGGTGCCAAGAGCCCAGAAGAACCTAAGTTCCTTGAGCCCAAGGGCTATCACACCTCATTCGCTAGCACACAGTGGGGCATACAGTGTGTGTTTAGTACATGCTTCCTGAATATATAAATGTGTCTAGTCCAATCTGTACTTCTGACTCCATTCAATTAAACTCAACAAACATTTAATAACCACCTACTGTGTAGAACCTAGCACTTGACTAGGAACTTAATGTCAGGATGATAAAGACAAGATTGCAATGGTTCCTGCCCCCCATGAGCTGATGTTCTGTTGGAGGAGACAAAGTTTGTGAAGAGACACAGTAATGAAGGCTAGCACTTATACATCACCGGTGGCTTGCTGAGCACTTAACCAATGTTCTCTCACTTGATATTCATGCGAAGTAGACATGATTATTGTCTTCATTTTGCAGAGAAGAAAATCAAGGCAGAGAGAGGTAAAGTAGCATTACATAGCTGGTAAGAATCTGAGGTAGGATTTGAACTCAGGTCTTCCTGACTGGCCCCTAGACAACTAGCTGCCTCAAAGTACCTTGAGAAAGAGATAACATTAAAACCAAAGGGCTCAGGAAGGAGGGCCTGTAAAGCAGGTGGCCTTAGATGATCCCTGAAGGAAGATATAGCGTGGAAGATGCAGAAATGCATCCCAGATATGGAGACCAGCCTGTGTAAATGCCCAAGGGCTGACCATGGAACATTGAGTACAATTGCCATTTGGCTGAACCATGGAGGGTGTGAAGGGGAATTATTTTGGCAATCAGAAATGAGTGGCAGAAGGGAGCCTGATTGAGAAGACCCTTAAGCACCAGGCAGAGGAGCTTGTGCTACAGCCTAGAGTTGAGATCCTTTTTTGTAAGTTCAATTTTTATTTTATTTTTAGTTCTAAATTTTCTCCTTTTCTCCTTCTCCTCTCCCACCTAATTAAGAAAACCAGAAAACCAAAGCCTATTACAAAGATGCAGAATCATGTAAAACAATTTCCCACATTAGCCACATTCCACCCAAAAAGGAAAGAAAAGAAAATTGGATTCGTTCTGAACTAAGTCCATCAGTTCTCTATCTAAAGCATGTTTCATCTTGAGTCTTTTGGATTGTTGTGGGTTATCTTTATAATATTGTTGTTGTCATTCATTTTCTTGGTTCTGCTCAGTACATTTTGCATCAGTTCATACAAATCTTCCCAGGTTGTTCTGAAACCATTCCCTTCATCATTTCTGCAGTCAAAGAGTCTTACATCACATTCACATACCATAACTTGCTTAGCCATTTCCTATTTGATAGACACCCCTTGAGTTTGCCTTGCTTTGTTACTAAAAAGAAGAGAGAGAGCTATTATAAGCGTTTTTGTGCATAGCGGTGCTTTCCTTCTTTTCTGGATGTCTTGGGGGCACAGAGCTATCAGTGGTAACAGTAGGTTCAAAGGAATAGAGTTTAATAGATTGTTGGGCATTTCCAGATTGGGTGGATCAGTTCACAACTCCACCACCAGTGCATCAGAGTACCTGTTTTCCCCCATCCTATCCAGCATTTTTCTTTTTTTTTTTACTTTTCTTTCATTTTAGCTAATCTGATGGCTATGAAGTAGTTTCTCAGAGTTCTAAAAAAAATCTATAATTTTTAGTGATTTAGGACAGTTTTCATTCAGATACTGATAGCTTGAATATCTTCTAGAGCAGAGATTTCTAATCTAGTCTCCACAGAACTGTAAGGCACCCGTGGATAGATTTTAGGTATTCCATGACTTGAATGGTGATGAATGTACTTTAATTTTCATGACCCTCTAAGAGAAATGTATCATCTTCTTCAGTAACTTAAATGTGTGATGCTGAGAAAGGTACTGTAGGTGTCACCCAACTGCCAAAGGGACCATGACACCCAAAGGAGGTTCAAACCCCCAGGCCTAGAGGCCATTAGGAAGCTGGAGAAAGGAGTGGAATGGTTAGGTGTGTGCTTTAGGAAGATTCCTTTGCCACAGGTATGGAGCACAGTTTGGAATGGAGAGGGACCCATTAGGAGGTTATCTCCATAGTTCATGAGAAGTGAGGATAGTCTGCAGTTTAGGCTAGGCTTGTGTGAGTGAAGACAAGGGAACAGATACAAAAGACGGGTTTGAGAAGATTTGGTAACTGAGTGTAGGGGATGAAGAAGGGGGCTTATTCAGGGATGACTCCCCCTTTACAAATGAGAGACAGAAGTGAACTAGGAATTTCTCTGAATGCTCCTGTAGGCCTGTCAGAAAAGGTTCAGCAGAACATTTGGAACTTGCAAGAGCCTGGACAATTTGCTGTCCCCTCTCCCTTCCCCCACCTATCCAGCCTCTGCCAAAAGGGGGGGGAGGAATGCTCAGCCAGTGGCCCTGACTGGATCTTTAAATTTTTCTTCTTAACCAAAAGTTCACCTGGATTTGGAGTCAAGCTGCAGAGAAATTCTTGATTAGAACTAACAGCCAGGATCTTCCCAGTGCTCTCTCTATAGCCCTTGAAGCTCACTGAGGCTAGGGGTGGGGATTGTGGTTGGTGGGCAGAGCCTATATCCCAGTGCCTGACTGTGAAGGATTGTAGCTAGTCTGGTGCTGAATGGGAGTCAGGGTGCCTGTGAACCAGTGCATGGGGCCTGGAGGGGAGGAAACACCTGTGCTGGGTCATGGCTGGTGACAGGGAAGGAAGGCTAGGAAGAATGAAAGAAAAGGAGGTGATGAGGCCAGCACCCCGAGCAGGGCTCCAAGGCACCCACTTCTCTAGTGCTCCACTATGGAATACAGACAAGAGGAAGGAAGCCCTGTGCCTGAAATAGCAGAGGAGTGAAGATGCCTTTGCAGTGGCCCTGCTGGAGAGACAATCTGGATGCTCCCCCTGTCCCCAGACTGCTTGTCTACTCCTGCTCTTCACCACATCAGCGTTTTTCAGAAAACCATTTTATTAAGAATTAAATGCAAAAAATGATTAAGCCTTAACGAGTCTAATGGACTGGATTGCAAAGCCTTTTATGGCAAGTGATGCTCCCAGGAACCATACCAACCACAGCAAACTTGGGTCATTTACTGGTTTCATCACCATTATTTTTCATTTCTCCCTTTCTCCTCCCCCTTCCTCTCCCTCTCCCCTTCTCTTCTTCTTTTCCCCCTCCTCCCCACTTTGGCTTCCCTCCTCCTTTCCCCTCTTCCTTTCCTCCTACCATGCCTTTCTCTGTCCCTCTCCGTCCCTCCTCCTCTCCTCTCCTCTCCTCTCATTCCCCTCCTTTTGTCCTTCCCTCCCTCTCCCCCTTTCTCCTTTGCCCTTCTCTCTCCCTCCTTCCTCCCTTCTTCTTTCTGTCCTTCTCCCACTCCCTCTTCACCTCCTTCTCCATCTCCCCTTCTCTCCTTCTTCCATCCCTTCCCCTTCTCTCTCCCTCTTCCTTTCTCCTTCCTTCCTTCTTCCCTCTTTCTCCCCTTCCTTTCCAGTCCTTCTGCCCCCTTCTCTTCTTCCCTCTCCCCTTCTTCCCTCCTTCCTCCTTCATTCACCTCCCTTTCTCTCTCCCTCCCCTACATTCTCTTCCCCCTTTCTTTTCCCTCTTCCTCTCATCTTCCTTATCCCCTCCTTTTCCACTCTCCCCAGCAAAGGGAGGACTATTTCTCCTGACACCCCTCCCAACATTGGTGTTGTAGAAAATGACTTGGAGTTAGAGGCAAAGGACCCAGGTTCAAATTCTTGTTCAGATTCGCATTACTGTTGTGACCTTCAGCAAGTCCCTTACCCTCTCCAGGCCCCAGTTTCCTCATTGGTAAATTAAAGGGAAAGATCCCTTCCAGCTCCAAACCTATGATACTATAGATGTGAGTCCTGCATGGGCTTGTTGGGTTTAGAAAAGGGTCAAGTAGGATGTTGTGCATGTGTGTGCATGTGTGTGTGTGCATGTGTGTGCATGTGTGTACGAGGCTTGTGTGTAGGATCACTGTCTGAACTTGTGATCAGATGAGGTTGCTGCTCTTGCCCTTGGATTGAGGCACGGTCATCACTGTGGGTGCCAGTACTGTTCAAGCTTCCACATGGTTCTTACTGTATCACAGGAGGCATTAAAACCAGTCCCTCAGTGCTGGCAGCAACCCGGGGACAGACCTATGCTGAGTTAGTTGTGGCGGATAAAGTCTCCATTCCAGCTGAATGGCGATGGTAAGGTTTGGAGGAGGCCAGCCAGGTTTCAGTCCCTGGACAAGCTGCTAGGGGAACATGAGCAGCCTAGGTTGGTCCGCCAGGCAGAAAAAAGAACTTGCACTTCTTGAGGCCAGGAGTATGCTTGCTATGGCCTGGGAGTTGGTGGCTTCTTGGTCTTGTTGGTAGACAGGGGCTGTTTCCAGGCCTGAGGTGAGATTCAATGTGTTGGGGAGCCAACACCAGAGACTGATGGTTTCACATATGATCCAGCGTGTAGTGGCTTCTGTAAATCTCCTAGATGGGGCTCGTGAGTGAGTTGGGCACATATGATCTTTGATTTGCCCTCAGCATCACAGAAGGAGGTAGAAGAAGGGCTGGATTCCTACTGGCAGCACTTTTCAAGGGTGGGGCAGTTAGGATCTGAGATGTCACCAAGAGTGCTCTTGGTTTCCAGTGACATCTGTCTGTCCTTCTCAGGGCTCTCCAGGCCAAGGGTGTGATATGGGGCTCAGACAGGAAGCCACAGCACCAATCCCTTTCAAGGTGTAGCATCCTGGTCACCTAATGTTTACCTACCTGGGCCCTTCTCACTGGGTAGTTAGCAAGCTTCTTTTTCAAAGGAAGCAGCCAGAAGCTATAAAGGTTTGAACAGACTTTAAAATACACAAAAGTAAATTAGTTCAGAATCAGAGGGAAAGGATATACCAGTTTGAATGCTCTCAGTGGTCTTCAGGTCTGCCAGTCTTCAGGAAGGGAAGTGGAGGGGCACGAGAGGGGCCATCTCCCCTCTCTGGCTGTGGCTACACTGCTCCCATTGGCCTTTTGAGATCTGTCTCTCTGTCTCAAGACCCTCCTCCCCATCTGTCAGTCCAACATCCCCCTTCAGCCACCATGCAGGATTGCCTTCAGCATTTCTTTTAGCCAAACAGAAGTCCCATGTCCTTACTTGGAAACATCAGCACCTTGGGGATGAACCTCCTCCGAGCAGGACAGATGTTGCTTTGAATGGGGCCAGTGAAGGAACGTGTGTCTCTGGGAGGATCCTATTCTTGTTCACAGAGAAACCAGGAGGACAGTGCCCACCTTTAAGGGGTTCACACTTGAATGGGGTGGGAAGGGACATATAAAGGTCCACCCAAAGTAACACCAACTACAACAAATGTTTATTAAGTGCTTTGTGTAGATACTGGGGTTACAGAGAAGGGAAAGGAAACACACACACACATGCACACACACACACACATGTATGTACATGCACACACACATACATACAGTAATTGCAGAGGGGAAGGCTGCACTGTTTTTGTCAGTATTGAGGGTTAAGGGGTAAGCATGTCCTACACAGCCATCTATGGTAGAAGAAAGTAAACTGATGGAGAAGTTGGAGACCTTCTATCTCTAAGCACTGGGGACTCTTAAGCGTTAAGAGATTGATGACTTTGCCCAAAATCTCAGTAGCTTCATGCCTGGGGGGCAGGGGGAGAAGTGGCACTAATTACTTACACATGTATTACTTTCCAAAACAAAAGACAGGACCAGGCAAAGTCATTAAGGTATTCTAACCCTAGCCTTGAGCTCGATAATTAGGAAGGTCCTAATTCTTTTCATCTCTTCTGCATTTTCTCCAACTCCACCATTTCCCATCCTCTTTAATCAGATGCATCCAGTGATTTTTAGATCCTTCTTTGGATGCAATCATTTAGATTCCAATTCCAATTTATATTCTAAAAGTATTTGTTCTTATGCATCTTCTATGTGCCAAGCACCTGGCTAGGTACTGGGGATAAGGTCAGGTCTTCGAGGATTATGGGACAGGCCTATAAAATTAGTGGCAGGCAGGCTGAAGCCCAGAAGAAGCTGAGGTTGGCGAGGGAGGTGAAGGATAACCCAAGGTTGTGCTTCATAAGCCATCGAGGGTGGAGGGAGGCAGGAAGAGGAGTTCTCCTCTGGGTGATGGGAAATGACAGCTGAGAACACAGAGAGACCAGGCCTGCTTAGTTCTGCCTCTGCTTTCTGCTTCCTCTGCTTGTACTCAAGTGGCAGCAAAATGCCTAATAGGAGTTGGTACCAAAGATGATTCAGAGAGAGTAAGTGAGTTCCTGGATGCCCTGGCTGAATTCAAGAGACCTGGCCCAGATGAGCTCTATTCTGACTCCTGGCTAGCAGTACAGTGGAAAGAAGGTTCTGCTTGGAGTCAGGAAGACCTGAGTTCAAATTTAGCCTTAGACACTTGGTAGCTGGGTGATCCTGGACAAGTCACTTAAACTCTGTCTACCTCATTTTCCTTATCCATAAAGTGGGGAATAACAACAGTACTTATCTCCCAGGGTTGTTGTGAGGATAAGATGAAATGATATTGTAAAATGCTTTGCAGACCTTGAAGTGCCTTATGTCCACATACATATTTCTACTTAGAATTATTATCATGAGGATTATTACCTTAAAGGACTGTCCAATATGATTGTTGACCTACTGTCAGTAATAATGGAAACTGGGAAAATGACACAGGGTTAGACAAGAGAAAACATTCCAGCTGTGAAGTCTGTTGATCATAGGCCAGTGGACACGACTTCAATTTCTGGGAAAATTCTACAGTAGATCACTAAAGAAATAGTTGCCATGTATCTGGGAGCAAGGCAGTGATTCCAAAGACCCAGCATGGCTCCCTCAGAAGCCCATGACACTGCCGGAGGAAGTTCCTTTCTTGTGGCATTACTGTGCTCTTAGGCAAGAGGAAATGGGTGAATATGGTTTCCCTGTGTTTCAGCAAAGCTTTCAATAAAACATCACTTGACGACAATATGATCCAACGCATTCAGAATTAAGGTTGAAAGACTCGACCGGAAACTGTTGACAGTGCTTCTATGTCGCTGTGCCGGTCAGTGTCCAGCGGAGGGCCTCAGGGATCCTGTATTATTTAGTATTGTTTTTAAATCGGTGACTTTGATACAGGCATAGAGGTCATGATCCCCTAATTTTCCAATGATGCAAAACTAAGCTAGGAGGGCTACTTAGACATTGGATGATAGAGTCAGACTCCAAAAAGATCTTGCCAGTCTAAAACAGGGTTGGAGCTAATAGGAAAATAACCCAACAGGTCTAAATGTCTGATCTTACAACGGGGACAAAAGCAAGTAATGGAGGTAAAGAGGTATGGCCAGGTGATAGGTGTCCTGGAGAGGGACTCAGAGGGAGTCAGCAGTGGCCGAATGGGCACAGTGGCTGCAACAATGGAAGCCAACTTGGCTTCGCTAAGAGGAGGTAGAACTTCCTGTGTCCTGTGTTCTCCTTGGGCTTCATCTGGAGCACCGTTCTCAGTTCACTTAAGGACATTGAGGGGGAGAGAGCATCGAGAGGAAGGCAATCAGGATGGTGAAGCTACCATATAGGATTATTAGTTGGAGGAATGGGTATGTTTAACTGGGAGAAGACACAGGGTCTCTGTCTTCAAGCTTTTAAGATTGTCATATGGAGGGAGGCAGAAAACAAACATTTATTAAGCACCTACAATGTCCCTTACATTGTGCTAAGTGCTTTACAAATATCCCACTTGATCCTCCCAATAACCTTAGGAGATGGGTATTATTATGGCCCCAATTTACAGTTGAGTAAACTGAGGCAGATTGGGGAGTTGAGCGAGGTCAGGTCTTTCTGACTCCATATCCAGCCCTCTGTTCCTATTTATTCCATTTCATTTGAGAGGCCAGAACCAGGGGCACTGGGTGGGTGCTACTAAGGCACACGTTTAGGGAGAAAAACACCCAACTTCTTTTCTAACAGAATTGCAGAAGTGTTACTTTGGGCAAGCTAATTAACCTCTCAGCCCCTTTTCCTCATGGAGAGGATGTACACTGGGAATGGTAGACTACAGGACTTCAAAATAATGGAAACAAAACTTGGCATGAGCGAGTGCCAGGTGCCTGGAGCAGGAGAGCTCCTGCCTGCTCTTGAGCCTCTGGAGAATATCCCAGTGGAATGAGGGAGTTTCTCCTGGGTAACCTTGGGTTTCAGCTCTCTGGACCTCAGCTTCCTCCTGTATTGGTCAATGGGTGGGCTTCCCTAGTGACACTCCCTTCTCTCCTTGGCTCTCTTTGAATGTGAGCTCCTTACAAGCAGATGTAAGCTTGGCCCATATTTAAGTGCTTAATAGAATGCTCTTTTCATTCCAATATCCTCAGTAGGAGAGAAGGAGAAACCCAAATGCTGTTTATAAACAAGTCTTTAAAAGGCAGTTGGCTCTAACAATCGGATCTGTCTAATCTCAGAAACATTTTTATTCATTCATTCATTCATTCACTTTCCTCCTGTGGGTTCTGATCTTGGTTTCCTTTATCCTCCTTAAAAGTTGCCCAGCCTCTGGCTTTTTGAAAGCATTGCCATCACACCAAATTTTAACCATCAAAAGTCATGCAAAAGTCAACTCTCTTGGCTTCCTGCTGAAGACCAGATCATAGCAGGAAGTGCACTTCTTGTTTTGGTTCCTCCGTCATTTCTTCCTTCTTTTTGGTGATTCTGCTTTCTCCTTTTCTTTCTCCCTTTGGCAGAGAAGTGCCTTTTGGGGAATTCTTTTACTGTAGTTTTACCATGTAATAAATATATTACAATATAATATAATAAATATAACATAACATAATAAAATATAGAAAAATACCCTCCCCCCATATTGATGAGAGTGGAAACTCCCACCAATACACCAAGCAGAGCTACTTTGCAGCAGCATTACCCCACTGCCCCTTTGAAAAGCTGCCCTTGGACACAGAAGTTTCTTTTAAACTTTTAAAAAGGGTCTTTTAAAAATGAGAATTCCTTAGAGATTCTGTCTTTCTTGGTGACTGTAACCTTCACTTTGGTTCTGTCACCATTAAAATGTTTCTGAGATCAGACTGGCCCTGTTGTTAGAGCCAATAACCTTTTAAAAACTTGTTCATAAACAGTATTTGGTTTTCTCCTTTTCTCCTGCTGCGGACATTGGAAACAGAGCTAACATCCAGAGAGTATAAATTGTGTTCCCTTTCAGAGGATCAGTCCTATCCCCATGGATGGCAATGAAAACACCCTGTATCCTGTGTATAAGGGAGTCAATTACAGAATATAAATTCTATAAAATAAAGCAGGATGCTAGCTCTGACTGATGCCCTTGGTGATAGCCTGCAGGAAAATCCAGTTAGGGGTTTCTGGCCTGACCCCTGAGCCAGGGATGGTGCACAGATTGAGAAATGCTCATTTACACTTAGAAAAAAAAATTATGGTGGCTGGGGGGGGTGTGAATGGAGGAGACACTTTGACCCCCCCCCCAAGCAGATTCTCATCCCTCAAAGAAAAAGCCCCCAGCTTCTATGATGCTAATGAGGAGCACCAGCCACTTCCCTCCTGAACAATCATCTCCTTTGGAATGGGATCTATTTGCCTTGATCTGCAAACAAAATTAACTGTCAAGCCTTTGCATTGATTTTGTGGTGACTTGTTTTAAGTATCATTATTATTTTATCAGAAAATATATGATTTTGTGAGCTTTATCACATTCTTGAGTGATATCCTATTATGCCTCTGAGCCGATGCTTTTTCCAGAGGAGTCCAACTTCAATTGTATAATGAAAATCAATGAGGAAGCAGGATCTGATGTGCAGATGGCACAGGAGCACACTGAGGCCATTAGGCATGGGGTTCTATGTTTGCATTCACAGCAAAAGAATGAGAGGGAGCTTGTCGGCAAGGCAAGACCTAGTACTTGTGCAGGACTTCTGAAAATGTTGTCTGAAGGGGCCCCCACCCTTCTACCAGAGGCCCCATCCCTGCCCTCACTTAGTGGGAAGCTAAGATCCCATCCACATGGCCTAGCCTCCTTCCCCAGCCCTCTGACAGAGGCTGCTCCTTGCCAAGTGATACTCCTCTAGAGTGTGGCTCAGTTGGCCATTGGGTCGGGTCTATTTCTCCTGCCATGCTCTGCCCTGAATTCTGTCCCTTGACTTCTGAAGCAAATAGTACCGACAGAGTCCACAGGGATGGGGGAACGGGAATAATCAAGTTTCCTTGGAAGTGAGATGGCCATACATGTGTTTACCCATCCATGTATAATGCATGTGTATTAACGTGCATGTGTATACACATGTATGCATCCCATACACGCATGCTTAGAAACAGATATATACATATATATGCATGTGTACATACATATATGCATACACACATACACTTAGTGTTCATGGATGACTGTATTGAAGGTCTTTAGATTCTGAACTGCATTCTGAGGAGACAAAAGGGTGAAATAATGTGCAGCATTGTTTTCCCATCAGGCCTTTGCCGAATCGTTACTTATGTGTGGCACTTACACTAAGCTAAGCAGAATATTTTCAATCCCTCATTCCCCATATTTCTGACAAACGGAGTTTTGTTCTTCTATAAGAACCCACCTGAGGCCTCACAGCAAATCTTTGGCTGGACTAGGAAGCAATGACCATCTCCTTGTTGCTTGGCACACTTGCCCTACTAACTCTACAAGCTGGGTATCTGGGAGGTACAAGGCAAGTCATTTTTGTAAAGTGCTTTGGAAATTGTGTCCCAAAAGTAGCTGAGGCACCAGAGGGTGGTTCTTCATAAAACTTGGATATTCTTTGACTTTCTTTCCAATGGGAAATCTTGGGCAATCTGTTTTTTTTTTCCTTTTTGGAGGGGGGAGGGCAAGGCAATTGGGGTTAAGTGACTTGCCCAAGGTCACACGGATAGTAAGTGCTAAGTGTCTGAGGTCAGATTTGAACTCAGATCCTTCTGACTCCAGGGCCAGTGCTCTATTCACTGTGCCACCCAGCCACCCCTTGAGTCTTAGGCAATCTTGATGTAGCTTCCAGGATGTTGCTCTTTATGGCACATCACTGAGATAAATTCAAGGAGCATGAGCTCATCTGTTCCAAATCAGAAGGCTGCTTGAAGGACTTGGGTTTGGGAAAGTTTTCTAGATTGTAAGCTAGAAAATAAAATGAAATCCAGGAAATAGTTTGTGTTGAATGGCTCGCTATCTGGAGTTCAAGCCCCAGATTGCATGTACCTGATTTCACCAACAGGTGGCGCACCATTTCCCCTCACAGGCCCCATAGCCCTTGGTTCTCCCTTCCTCCTGATACTTAGCACACAGGACTCTTATTGGTCCTTTGGTCTCTTCTTCCTCACTAGACTAGGGAGGCATTCTGCTCATGGCTTCAGGTTGCTCATGGGGTTCAGGGAGGGGAAGTCTGCTTTCAGCCTTGCTGGAGAGCCAGCCCCACAGCCTCCCATGGCATCCCTCCTCTTAGGGCCAGACAGGTGGTAAAGCAATGCCAGGATTCAAGAAATCAGTGGTGCTTTCACAGGAGTGGCTATTCTGAAGCCTATTGATCCTAACAAAGAGGCTGTGGGAAAGCCAACTGTTACAGAACCAACAACGTAAATGCAATTCCCTCCAAAAAGACCCAGGCCCTGGAGAACCTCAGGACACCGGATAGGGCTGGAGCTGAGGATTCTCATGTAGAACTGATTGGACTTTCACATGACACAATTTCCCAGTCTAGTCCCAGGTTCTTTCCATAACAAGGATTATCCACATGAGAAATATATTTCTTTTATGCAGCCAACTTAATAAAAAAGTTGCAAGGTATACACACACACACACACACATGTTTTACTACTGCAAATTTATTTCTTAGTTCATTCCATGGTGGAATGGAAGGATGACAGCTTCCCTCATCAGACACCAACTAACTGTGTGACCCTAGGCAAGTCTCTCAATTTCTCTCAGCCTCAGTTTCCTTGAGTGTAAAATCAAGCTAATGATACTAGCACTAATTAACTTGGAAGGGCAGTATGAACAAAGGACTTACGCCTTAAAGTGCTATAGAAACAGAGCTGGTTGATGTTATTGTTATTATTGTTACTGTTTTTAATAGTTCTGGCTTGGAATTTCATCAGTGTAGGGACTTCCATTATGGAAATTCTCTCTCTCAATGCAGATGGCCAATTCATCTATAGCAGCGGTTCTCAACCTGTGGGTTATGTTCAATTTAAATACATCTTGCATATAAAATATTTACATTATGATTCATAACAGCAGAAAAATTACAGTTATGAAGTAGCAAGAAAATAATTTTATGGCTGGGGGGTCACCACAACATGAGGAACTGTATTAAAGGGTTGAGGCATTAGGAAGGTTGAGAACCACTGATCTACAGCTTCAGGTTGTAGAGAGTTGACTGAGGCCTGAGAAATTGAGTGACTGGTCTAGAGCCACAGGGCCAGTATTTCAGAGGCAGAATGTGGACAGATTTTATTGCCTCCATGGCCAGCCCTTCATTTCCTAGGTCAAGGTGCACCACTACTATTATCATTCTCAGCCAGAGCAGGAAGAACACTCTTCTGTCTCTTTCTCCAACTATACCAATAAGCCTATATTTCCAGGAGTAGGTCTCCAGGTATGAGAATTTGATATAACAAATAACTTTAAGACTCCACTGTTTTTCCTTAGATCCCATGAATTATGGAGAATAAGACATTCAGATGACCAAATTCTTCTTTTTCTGAGGCTTTCTCCCTAGATGACCCATCACTCAACCCTTTTCTCTGGCTGTAAAGGTGTGACTAAGCTCTGGCCTCTCTGGTTGCCCTCAGAATGTCTCTAACAGTTTGGTGCCTGAGGCAGGAAGTGTTCTAGGAGGTAACATATACTTTACTCCTCAGTGCACATTGAATATATTAGAGTGAGTTAATGATGTCAGCTTACCACACATGAACAGATTCATCCATTTACTCATTCATTCACTCAAGCTGTCTTCTGAATGGTTGTCTTGAACGTTATCTGCTGAATGTTGAGTATTAATCAGCAGGAACTGGGAAGCCATTGACAGTTTTTGAGCAGAGAAATGACTCAATTTAATTTGTACTGTCATTGGATCAATGCAGTGGGGTGCAGAATGGCTTAGAGTGGGAGACAAGCCGGAGACATTTGACAGCCTTGAAGCAACAAGGCTAGGACTAAAGTGGCACCCAATGGAATGTAAAGAAAAGGATAGGTCCTTTTCATATTCCATAAGGGACTTGGTGACAAAATAGTTTATGTGTGTGTGAGTGTGCATGTGTGTGTATGTGTGTGTGTGTATATGTATACATGTGTGTCTGGGAGAGGGTGAGAATGGGGAAGGTTTGAGCTTGGCTTCATGGAAGGGTAGTGTAGCCTTTAACAGACCTAGATAAGGGAAGGAGCTAGTTTGGTGGGGATAATGTTGAGTTCAGTGTTAGGTGTGTTTGACTTGAGGGGCTGATATTTGGATTTGGAATGGTAGAATCAGAGAGATACTTTGTCTGTCTGTCTCTCCTCTTCCTTCGTCCACTGGTGGATGTGAAGTCAAGTTAAAAAAACCCCTACCTCATATTAGCCATGTCTCCGAATAGGTGCCTCATTCTCCGTTGCTAGTCTACCTCCACTCTGTCCAGAGGTGGGTAGCACTCTTCAGGAATCCTTATCAGTCATTGTATTGACAAGAATTCTGTATCTTTCAAAATTATTGTTTTCCACAGTGTTGATGTTGTTGAAATTTTTCTCCTGGTTTTGGTGATTGAACACATGGAGAACCTTCCCCTTCTTGGTTTATTGTTAGACTTTGGCAAGCAGTGTTGGCATTCTGATTGCTCAGAAGGACAGCTGAAAGGACATTCATCTGTTTGTAGGTCTCAGGAAAAAAAAAGGGATTTGGAATGGAAAGGTTGTGTGCCAGAGTCCTAGTGACCATTCACCCAAACGTTTTCTTTGAATCGTGGCTAGGTGTTCAGACATCATTAAAGTTGTTACCGGAAAAGGCTTGAATAACCAACAAGAAGACAATTATTGGACGAATGACTTTTTTGAGGGGGAGCATAGGCATAGACAAACTGGGTTTCTGCATCACTGAGGAAGGCTCCATCTTGCCTGATTTCAGTCCTCTGGCATCATTTGCTGTGAGCTGCCACCCCATTGGGTCATTTTGCATTGGAAAATTGGTGTCATATTAAAAGACTGATTTTAATGTTTTCCTTTTATTGCTGGGCCCTGAATAGCTTGGGCCCACACATTTGAACAGATTTCTTAATCTTTCTGCTTCACCTTGCTCAGTGGGGGTGATTTGTGGTTGCTTTGTCTCAAGGAGAGGAGGGAAGATCTACTTACTGTGGGGAAGATAGAAAAGTAATTAATTACCCTGTCTGGGGTTACTATCTGCACAAAATCAAATTACTTGGTTTAGGAAATATTTCATCTGCTAAAAATCCAGTGCAAACCAGAGATACTGTGTCTCCACTGAATAAATGGTGCAACCCAAAGCTAAATTTACTTTTCATTAGTGTGATTGTGGAAGGCAGGACAGAGAATCATCAGAAAGCTCTTTGGCAAAGTACCTGAGAAACTGTCATTTTTTCTGTACCAAATTGAATTGTAAACTGTTTCTATTTAGCATCATTTATGAGCTGGTGGAATGTTATTTAACTCCCATAATGTGGCAGAGTGCTGTTACATATTGCCCGAGAATGAGGTTTCTGCTACTTGTATTTATCTTTGGCATCAGCGTTTGACAGGTAACAAATGAAATTCCCTTTTAAAAATTAAATCAGATTTCATTTCTCTCTTTCACCCACAGAGGATGAAAGACGACTCACTTCTTGAGCAGTTCCTGGGACGAGGTGCCTTCCTGTCTGGTCTAGGAGGTGTCATTCACGCTATACCTCTCTGGTCTTCGTTTTTAAGTGGTGATGCTAGGACCAAGTGAAGTGGTTCTGAGAATAGAAGACCATCAATTGTAGCTATCCTTTCCCTTGAGAATGATGGCCTGAAATCCACAAGAAGGTCAGAGCTCAGCTTTGCTCTCCTGCCTTGTATGGGCTCCACACATCTGAGCTCCCTTCTACTGGACAAGTTAATGCAACATTGCCTGAGGGATTCTGCAGGGAGACTTGCCAGAGAAATGTTTTAGTCTAGGGCTATAGAGATCTAATTCTAGCATGGGTTAATTGGTTCCTTTGACTATCAGAAACCTGGAGTGACCCTGTAAATCTTGCTTTTGGGGTGACCTAAAAGTCTATAGCCAGAATCTCTAGAAGCATCATTCTTCATTGTTTAGCTTTGCAGCGGGGAAAAAGGCAAAGACTTTTACGATTTTTTAATGATTTTGGATGCCTTCCCATGAACATATTCACGGTACTTAAGGTTCAATTGATTCCATGTTTGATTTTGCTTGTATCCCTGGAATTGTTGAATACTCAGAGATTGTTTTCCCTTTTCATTTATATCCCTGTCCACATCCTCTCAAAAGTCCATCACAGGGTCCACCCTACTGAAAGTGCGTCTCTGTGTTTTCCCTTGGATATTGGCCTGAATAATACCTCAGGACACTACTAAGCAAATAAATTCTGTGCAAATAGAAGATGGGAGATGTGACCAGAAAGTAGTTTATGTGAAAAACCCTTGTAGGTTTTATGGCCCACAAATTGAACATGAGTCAGTGGCATGACTTGGCCACCAGCCACACCTGGTGATCACAGGCACCACATTTTCAGAAGGACATTGATAGATGGGAACACTTTGGGAGGAGGGAGAGGAGGGTACCAAGAGGGTTGGGGAGTGGGCCCACTGTGCTGAGTCTTGGAGTGAGAGGGCAAGTGCAAGTTTTGTCCACAATGAGATGTTTTGATTATTGGTGAATTTCTGTGACAACATCTTTCCCCTTCCTTATTAGCTTGGGAACATACTCATCTATATAAATCTTTGCCAGACTTCAAGTGTTACATTAATGTTAATTATTATTCTTGAAAAGATGCACCTTTGTTTCAGGGGAAAATTTGGACAACATCCCCCAGATTGCCAAGGCTGCACACTCTTGGCTATTCATTGGTTGCCTCCCCAAGGCTTTGTTCAAGTGGTGATGGATAAGCCCTATGTGTTTTTCATCCAACTCAGCTCCAGGTAGAATAAGAGAAGGTCCTTGAGGGCAGGGGCTGTTTCCTTTTGCCCTTTGTATTTCCAGCACCTAGAACAGCACCTGGATCCTCACAGACAGTGAATCAATGCTGATGGATTGCTATGAATGATCAGAAGATCATTGCTCGGGTTAAAGCCACAGAAACAAACAAGGCCCCTAGTCCTTTGCATTCTTTTTTTTCCTTTTTGGAGAGGGGGATGCAGGGCAGTTGGGGTTAAGTGACTTGCCCAAAGTCGCACGGGTATTAAGTGTTAAGTGTCTGAGGCTGCATTTGAACTCAGATCCTCCTGACTCCAGGGCCGGTTCTCTATTCACTGTGCCACCTAGCTGCCCCTGTTCCTTTGCATTCTTTACCTCTTTTATACAAATATTTGAGTATCCAATGTGGTTTCACAAAAGTGTTTATGAATCCCTGTCTGCTCCCTCCTCGCACCATCATCCAGGATGTTTTTGTCATGGGTCTAAGTCACCCTGACGGTGACAGAGAGCACACTGGTCCCCAAAGGGTTTGTCCCTGGTCCTACCCTACTGTCCACTATTCTCTTTTAGAGGCTCTGGCTGCCTGAAAGGGAGCTGTGTCCTAGTGCCCAGAAAAGCTCAACTCTTTGGAGTTTTCTTCTCTGACTTGTAACTTCTTATTTGTTTTTCAAATAGTTTAGAAAAGATATTATAAACATCATAGAATAAAGCTTTTTTTCAAGTGACTATTGCAACCTGGCTTTGATGAAGGGCACACTCTTGTACAGTATTTCCATGCCTGTACTTCTATGACTATGCATATTTCATATTAGGTTAGTTTAAAACCGAATACATTACTGTAAAGGCCTCATCCTACATTTTCGGTCACCATGTTGTTGAAGAGACAGGAGTAGTTGATTCTATGGAGAATCTAAAAGATGTCTCAGCATTAAATAAACTACCAGAATGCTGGTGAGTGAGTCTATTAGAGCTGTTTGTCTTGGTCTTCAGCAGGATGAGCCTGTAAGTGACTCTTGGAGGGATCTTTGGGGCAAAAATTCTTTTACAAAATAGCTTCTGGTTCCTCAACAAGAAAAAAAATCACTCTATTAACTGTGAACTTTCAGGAAACTCTTGAATTTTGGGAGCTTTAGGAAGTTAATAGATTCCTAGGAAAGGAGCTGAGATATCTCTTTTCTAATAATCTCATTTCCCAAGTGGGGAAATAGAGGCCCAGAGAGCTGAAGGGATTTACCTGAGGCCATAAGGGCTCTCCATGGCAGCTCTGAGACTGGCTATGCATGGTAGAAACCATCCTGCCTTCTGTGTTTTATGTATCAGGTGGTGGTTATTTTTGCTTGTTGTTTGTTTTAGCAATGTCATAGTCTTGGTGGTGTGGGATGAAGCCTTGGAGGTGTCTGGGCAAAGGACCTCAAGCTCAGTGGAAGCCCTAGCTGAAGCTCACTTCGAAAGTACCATGTGCAGGCATGTTGTCTAGGTGGTGATGCTGCTGTCATGGTAACAATGACAATAGCAATGCTCTTCATCATTTATGTGATACCTTAAGGCTTTCTGAGTTTTGGTAGCACATATTTGGGCAGAAATGGAGCTCGAACATGGTTGTAGGCTGTCTTCTTAGTTGGAGAGGTGGAAGTAAGATGCTAGGTATGAGATTAGGTACCTTTTCAGTGTCAGCTTTGACAGCAGACTAGGTACACATTAAGTCCAATGTGGCCCTGGAGAAGACTAGGGCAGCATCAGGGCGAGGCATTGTTGGACTAAAGAGAAGCCCTGAGAAGCCAATGCCCATGGAATATGGTATCTGGGGGAGCCCTTCTGGGAAGAATGAAAGGTCCTCTGGGTGAAGAGAGGGTACTTATGGTAAATCGGCATTGGTGGTCCCAATAATTTCATTTTGAGAACTTTTACTGCGTAAATTTATGCCTTTGTATATGGCAAGCATGCAAAGTACAATGGAATATAACTGGAACTTCGACAAATGGGAACTACTGGTTAACCAGAATTTTTTTCCTATTCATTTTTTTGAGGAGCAAAAGGCAAATACCAAGTCATAGCTACAATTCAGTTTAAATACAGTGATGACAAAACTCTAAGCCAGCCTTTCAGGCACATGGTGAACCTCAGCACATATGAATGTTTAGGAACATGAGTAAGAACCAGCAGACAAAGCCTGTTCTCCAAGGAATGTGGCAGGCTGAAAGCAGCAGAAATAGCCTAGGGATAGAAGAAAGACAGCCAGGTTTGGATTTAGGAGGACCCAGGTCCAAAGGGGCTTCGCTACTTATCAGCTCTGTAAACAAATTCTTTCACTCTGCTGAGGCTCAGCCTTCTCATCTGGTAAGTGGACATTCCCATTTCTTCCAATGTTGGAGTGCAATCACTTCAATAGCATCATGGTTATTCAGGGCACCCCACATACCATTTACTATGTAAGAGAAGCAGTAGTAGACAGAGAGCTAACCAGGAAGGTCAGAAGGCCTGGCTTCTGGGCACATCTCTGTCACCTTCTGAATGACTGTGTGACCCCAGGCAAGTCATGACACTTTTCAGGGTTCCAGGCCATTCATCTTCTCTAAATGCGAAGAAATGACTGCCCTGCTTTAGTGGAGGCAACTTCTTATACACAGGCCTCATGGGTATGGTCCCTTTAGCCATCTCTATAATGGAAGGGAAAGACACAAGACCAGATTTTGACTTACCTGGGAACCCCCAGAACCAAGAAACTGAGCAAGCTGCACCCTTGACACATGCTCAGGAGACAACAGTTTGGGTTTGCCCCAATGAGAGCCATCCTGGGGAAGGAGTCTTGTGGAGCCTTCTGTTGGCCAGTCATTTTAAAACATGAAAGATAAACCAAAAAAAATGAATGACATTGGCTTCTTCCCTGACCAGTGGAGGGTCTGTATTTGGAGAACACAAAAATTATTTTGCTTAGAACCTTTCTGGGTGAAGCAAGGAGCCAATACACCCAGGGGTAAACGTAAGGTGCCTATAAAAGGACACACATATGAACATGTGAAACACACACACACACAGACCAGCCAAAAAACTGAATATATTGCTTCAGGAGGCTTTCAAAGCCAATATTGAGGCTGGATCATTTTATGATCAGCACTAAAGTTCTCAGGTGCCTGTCCTGAGGCAGAGGCAGGGGAGGCAGAAAGGTGTCTCCACAGAGGTCATCCGAGGAACTCTTTGTCTCATGAACAGCAGACTCAGAGGAGGAGGATTCTGCTTTCTTGAGACGTCTTCTTCCTTTGAAGGTCCAACACTATCTTCTGGAACCAGCTCCAGCCTTCACGGGTGTTCTCCCTTTGAGCTACAGAGCAGCGCTGCCAATGGAGCTGCTTAGCCCAACATCACAGGCAGCTCTGGGGGCTTCATGATCCCACAGTGTTCAGCTGGAGGTCTGGTGTTAACTAATAGTTGTGATAATGTGGTAATTGTTCCTCCGCAGGTCCTTGGGCATGTAGGTTTGCATCATTTCACCAAAGTTCCCTTTTATTTTTCTTTTATTTTATTCTGAACTCAAGACATAAAACAAACATTTCCGTAGCATAGTAGCGTAGGAAAAAAGATAATTGCACATGAAACCACAAATCTGTTGTGTATTTTATCCTCTCTCAAGTTTGTGCCAACACAGTTTAATGTCTAAGTGTTTTTAACCATTGTGACTGGAGGCTTAAAGCTGGAGTTCATTACTCAATAAACCAGGCCAGGGTGACTTGGTTAATAACATGGTAGTTCAGGCCTTGTGACCTGATCTAGTTACCAACTTCATGAATTATCTTGGATTTGTCTTTATAGCTCTAGAGCTGATGGCATCCAGAGGTGGCTCAGGGAGAGGGCCAAAGCTATGATGAGGCATGGAAGGTGGACTCAGCTCCCACAAGATGGATTCCATTTGTTAAAATAAACTAACATGTCACTCAAGTTATTTCTGAGAATTATTGACTTGACAGGGGGGAAATCAAAACAGAATTTTCTGAGAATGGTTTTTGGTGAGTTCCTGGGATTTTTTCTGCTCCTGGAAGAAGTGAAACTCTTTGCCAGGGTATCCATTAAGGGAGGCACCAGCCTCTCTTAGACTTTTGCCAGTGGATGCATCATTCTGTTTCTGTTCTTAATAAAATAACACAGAAAAACTAGTAGTACCTGGGAATGAGGGGCAAGTCATTCACACAAGCATTTTCTGAGTGCCTACTGTGTGTTAGACTGTGTGTTAGGTTGGGGATACTACTAACATTTGTATTTAAGTGAAGGGAGATGGATTTGGACAATGAGATTAGTTCTGGGCCCATGTTCCCCCTGATATGCACCAGTCAATAGGCAAGAAAACATTTTTTTTTCACAAAGGGTCCCTTTAAAACTTTTTTTTTTTAAAAAAACTTTTGTATTTGATTCAGAAGACAAATACAACAGGGCATCCATGTGAGTTAACCCCTACCCCCCTCAACAAACAAACAAACAAAAAAGTGGCTGAAGAAAGCCTACTGTCCACATGTTAAAGTTGTGTGGGCAACTGAGAGTGGGGTCATCAGTACCCATGCCTTGTGTGTGAGTAGACAATGAGCTAGCTTCATAATCAGACAGAAGGGAAAGAAGCTGAATTGCATTTTGGAGATACCCAGTACAGTTCCTAATCCAATGACCCCCTGCTTCTCCCTGAAGTAAAGACTCCTATCCTTAACATCATCATTCTTTTGATAATGTCTGACTGTGAGTCTGGGAATGCCCATCTATAAAGAATGAGAATGGGGTTCACTGGAGGGATAATGAGGAGAATAATGTGGGTGTGAGTGGCCCATAAAATATTACACTAAAGAATGTCATAGTGTGGATGTATGAAAGATGTCATTGGGAAATTGTCTAATTAGAAGAGTAGCAGGTGGTAGGTCATGAGTAAGCCTGAGAGATAGATGGTGGCCAACCCACTGGTTGCATCCATTGTAAGGTTCTCTAAAAAAGCATGTTGGGTAGAGATCCCTTAGAAAATTTATAGAGCAAGACAAAGAAGGGATCGTAGGGTTCCTCCTCAGAAGGGTCACTCACATGAATGACATGGCATATCTATCTATCCAAGTGTTAAATGGAGGTCCATAAGAATAGCTGAATACAGAGGGCACTAGGCCATTGTTATGTGGACATTTGAGCTGCTGAGACAGGGAAGGTCAAACCAGCTTGAGATGAAATACTGCCCATCAAATAAACACTCTAGGAGGAAACATTCTCAGAAACCGAAGTCCTGATCTAGTCAAAGATGCTTATAGGTCATCGTCTTCCACCAGCTCATTTGCATATGATTATTTTCAGGGTTTTAAGGTTTAAACTGAGAAAATACACAGCAACTCAGTGGGGACTGCTGGGGTTCAGACCTGAGGGATAGGCAGAGTCTTTTGAATTTCTCAGTCTTAGGTAGCAGGATGAATCACAAAACATTAGAAGCCTGATGCAGATTTTTGAAATGAGAAACCAGAGATGAGACCACCAATAATTGTAATACTTAGCGCTCTGTATGACTTACCTCATTTGATCCCCACCACAACCCTGGGAGGTAGGTGCTATTATTATGCCCATTTTGCAGATGAAGAAACTTTGAGGTTAAATTCCTTGCCAGAGTCACACAGCTGAGAAAGTGTCTGAGGCAGGATTTGAACTCAGGTTTTCCTAACTCCAGGTCTTGTGCAGTATCCATTTCACCACCAGCTGCGTAAAAGTCAGAAGAATAGGCAGACCAAACAGCTTCCTAAAGAGAGAAACACATGGTGGAGATTATATTTGAAAGAAGAAGAGAGGAGAAGAATGAGTAGATCAGAGCTGCATCAGACTGAAATGGTTGAGAAAGGTGCCGGAAGTCAGGAGCATTCTTTAGCTACTATTGTCATTGGAGAAAAGCTATCTAGTTGCTGCAAGTTCACTGAAGGAAAATAAGACATTCATGCCATATTAAGAGCTATTGGTACTTTCTCTCTCTAGCACAATCTACAGTATGAAATAGGGGGAAACCCGGAGCTCTGACTGCATTGACCATGGCTTGTCACTCTGGCTTGAAAGGGAGAAGATCTGAGGATCTGTGCAGTCTTCAAGCCAATGAAACAATTTGAATTAGCTTAACATTGCTTTAGCACTCAGCTAAGGATGGCTGTGTGCTAAAAGAGCTTAACACAACATCAGTTGTCTGGGAGTGTCGGAAAAGGAGTTCTGATCAATAGGAGGGCTGTGAGGACCAGACAGAGATTAGATAGCAGATAACTGTTTTAACCCAGCACCTGCCTTGTGCCACAGGCACAGGAGACTTTCTTCATTCTTGAGTTCTGAGTTAGTCCAGATATATGTTTTGCTACTCACTTGACTCTTTGCTATGTAGTTCTAAGGGTGTGCCCACTGTTCCCCTTGCAAGTTCATTGATAGGAAAGTGTGACTCAAGTTTGGGGGGGATTTTTTGATTTTGATATTTTGGTTATTCCTGATTTTGCTTTCTCTTAGGTAAATGTTATATTTATTGCTTCTCATTTAGTAAATGCTTCATGTTTGAAAATGAGTGTTATCATCATGTCAGGTTTTGTGTAAATGAGGAACACTCCAGTGGAGGTTTAGAATCTCTAGTGGGGAGTAGTAGGGGTCTATATCTCCTACTCTATCCCAGGATTTGCTTTAGGAACCTGATAGAGGTTCAGTATCCTATAATGGGTCAATCCTGGCCTCTTGGCTATTCTTCCAGCATGTGACTTGAGACACAGGAAGTTCTGTAGAGAAGCTAAGGGCAGCTGGGAATTAAGATATACAGGCACTGGGGTAGGGAGATCCATCTTGCCCTACTGGAAAGTCAGAGGAGTGATGGGGGAGGACATAGGAGAGAGCAGATTGGGGGAGGGGCTATACAGTGGGATATCTGTTTTGGGGTGGTGGTGGGAGAAAGATGGGGAGAAAATTTGTAACTCAAAATCTCATGGAAATGAATGAGTTAAACAAGAAAACAAATAAATTAAACAAAAAAAGAGAAGCTAAGGACATCGTATGACACTCCATCTTCTGACTCTTTCCCCTTTGTCAGGGCCCCCTCCTAAATTCCATGATTTCCTTCATGTCTCAGCGCAGAGTCTTCTTTGTCTAGGACCCCTTTCCCAGGATCCTTTGCTACTTGTGTCTTTCATTGAAACTGCTTCCCATAGGCTATATATGCATATGAATACATATCTGAGCATGTGTATATATGGGTATATAGAAGGCATAGAATCAATCGAATACAAAAGGATGATACTTTAAAAAGCAAATTATGAGGTGGGAGAAGACTAGAATGATAGGAGACAGGGAGAGACAAAATGGGGTTAATCATCCCGTGTGGAAAAGGCAAGGGATAACTGTTACAACTTTACTTTCATTTACTCTCATTGAATCTGGTTTAGGGAAGAAATGGCATAAACTCTAAACTGGGCGTCATGCCACACAAGAGAGTAGGGGACGTGGGGATGAAAGGCAGGATGACGGAGGGGAGGGCAGGGTCTGGGGGAGGGATTCTGGAAGCACACACTTCAGTAAAGGGACAGGGACAGGGTAGAGAACAGAATAGGGGGGAGAGGGATAGGAAAG
>CM053597.1:1850445-1874410 GCA_028646575.1 Pseudocheirus occidentalis
GCCTTGAGGACTGGACAAGGACCTGGGAGCTGTTCCTCCCTGAGGACTGGACAAGAACCTGAAAGCTTTCAGCTCCTGAATCTAGGTGATTGTCTGGCAGATTCAGGAGGGAGCTGGGACCAGGGAAGGGGATCCAGGGAATCAGAGAGACCACCCAGAGTCAAAGTGAAGAAAAGGCCTCCCCTTGGACTAAACTGAGGTTTCTTGGAAATCAAGGGGTGGAAGGATTGTGTGGCTGTCTAAGAACTTAATTTGGAAACTAAAGTTAATGGTTACCCCAGGAGTGGAAGATCAGTATATTGTGAACAGTTGATTGAATCAACTCCCTCTCAGGGAAACTAGGTCATTCCTTTTGTTAATGGATTGATTGAATCCCTCTTAGGGAAACTAGGTCACTCCTTTTGTTGATTGATTGATTGAATCCCTCTTAAGGAAACTAGGTCATTCCTTTTGTTAATTTGATTGATTGAATCTTAAAATGTGAAGCTGGTTTCTCCCTTAGGGAAACCAGGTGATTCTTCTCTTGTTCCTTGTTCCTTTCTGTAATAAGATATAATATTGAGACTTTCCTTGTTCTTAAGCTTGTATATAATATTGTGAATTGTTGAATTGTACTGAATAAAGATTTGTAATGGAATAAACAGAGTGTTCACTAATACTGTGTAATCCGAATCTTAAAAGCTGTTCACAGTAGCATTCTCTCAGGAATCTACTGCTGATTGCCTTTAAAGGAGTGAACTGAGGCAGTTGGGAGTCTGAAGTGAAGGGCGGGAGGCATCCCAACAAGCCCCACCTCAACTGACCAGCAGGAGCCCAGTGTGGTAGAGCCAGCAAGCCCTAACAACACAAGCCCAAGTGTGCTTTAGCAGCACCAGGAGAATATGCAGACAACTGCCCTGCTGGCAGCTGGCTGCTGAGCCTGCCTGGACTGTAGCCCAGGGGCACAAAGGTGGAAACCTGAAGTATCCAGACCACCCTTCTCCCACACGTCACTCTGTGAGCCTCAGAGTAATTCAAGGGAGACACTGAGAGTCCTGGCCTTGGCCTTAGTCTAGACACCCAGAGGCTACAGCACATAATGTCAACAACCAGGCCATTAGCTCCCAGCCTGAGAAGTGAAGTTGGGAAATAGGCAATCACAACGGGTGAGAAGGAACCTGAGAAATCAAAAGGAAGAAAATCAATCCAATCTTATTATAGCAAACAAAGATAACCAAATACAGAGGACAACATGGACTCTATACTCACATATTAGACCACAGAAGGAAATATGAAGTGATCTCAAGCCCAAAAAGCATCTTAGAGGAGCTCAAGAAAGATTGTAAAAGCCAAATTAGAGCAGTAGAAGGTAAATTTAAATCTACAGTGACAAAATTCAAAAATATCTCACTGAAGAACACAAATCCTTAAAAAGTAAAATTTGTAAACTGGGACAGGAGGTTCAAAATCTAACTGGAGAAAATACATCCCTAAAAATAAAAGCTGAACATATGAAAAAGGAGCTTCAAAAATAACTGATGAAATAATTCACTAAAAATTAGAATCAGTCAAATCAAAGCCAAAGACTATTATGCATCAAGAGTCAGTCAAACAAAATATGAAGATTGAAAAAGTAGAAGAAAGTGTAAAATATCTACTGGAAAAACAACAGACCTGGAGAACAGATCCAGAAGAGATAACTTAAGAATTATTTGTGTACCAGAAACCCATGATGAAAAAAGCAGCCTGGACAATATTATCCACGAGATTGTAAAACTGTCCTGAGGTCCTAGAATGAGAGGATAAAATGGTTATAAAAAGAATTCAACAGACTCCTCCTGAAAGAGATGCCAAATTGAAAACTCGAAGAAATATAATAACCAAATTCCAGAATTACAAGGTCAAGGAGAAAATATTGCAAGTAGCCAGAAATAAACAATTCATATATCCTGGAACTACAGTCAGGATTACACAGGAACTAGCAGCTTCAACATTAAAAGATTGGATGGATTGGAATTTGATATTTTATGAGGCAAAAGAGCTAGGATTGCAACCAAGGATCAACTACCCAGCAAAACCAAGAATAAACTTTCAGGCAAGGAGATGGTCATTTAATGAAATAAGGGACTTCCAGACTTTCCTGATGAAAAAGCTAGAGCTTAATGGGAAATTTGAAAATTTGATCACTAATTACAAGACTCAAGAAAGACATAAAGAGGTAAACAAGGAAAATTCTCTCTCTCTCTCTGTCTCTCTCTGTCTCTCTCTGTCTCTCTCTCTCTCTCTCTCTCTCTCACACACACACACACACACACACACACACACACACACACACATATATATATATATAAAACCTGGGATTCAATAAGAGCAAACTGTTTATATCCCTATATGAGAAGCTGTTACCTGTCAATATTGACATTAATATAATTTTCACAACATTTAAAAGGGATTTACATGGATAGAGGCTGTGGATATAAATGAACTAATCTGATGATGAAAAAAACTTATTAAGGGGTACAAAGGGACTGTAATGGGACAAAAGGAAAGGATGAGGCAGAAAGAGGTCAATTATGCCACACAAAGAGGCATAAAATAGAGGGGAAGGAGGGAGAGATACTAACCTCATATGAACTTTATTCTCATTGGTTCTGGTTCAAAGATGGATCAACATAATCAGTTAAGTTTAAGATTCTAATGTGAAAAGACACAAAAACTCATTATAATAGAGGGAAAGGAGGGAGAGAGAGGAGCACTGCATAAAATTTACTCTCATCGGTTTGGGTTCAAAAGGGAAAAACATACTCTGTTAAGTATAAAAATCTATGCACCCTATAGGCAGTAGAAGGGGTAAGGAGGGAGTAAAAGGGGGAGGTAGTTAGAAGGGAGGGAAATAGTAGTACAGAAAAGGGGTAGATAAAGAGTGGGACACAGGGAGGGAATTCTGAGTGAGGTGATGGTCAAAAGGAAAACTCTTATGGAGGGGAAGGGATAAGGAAGAAATAAAAACATTAACAGAGGAGGAAATAGGATGGAGGGAAAGACATAAACAGTAATAATAACTGTGAATGTGAATAGGATGAACTCTCCCATAAAACAGAGGCAGATTGCAGAATGGATTAAAAACCACAATCCTACAATATGCTGTCTACAAGAAACACATTTGAAACAAGGAAATACGCACAGGGAAAAGGTAAAACAATTGAGTAGAATATATCATTCGTCAGCTAAAGTAAAAAAAAATCAGGGTTAGCAATCCTTATCTCAGATAAAGCAAAAGCAAAAATAGATCTAATTAAAAGAGATAAGGAAGGAAATTACATCCTGCTAAAAGGCACCATCAAGAATGAAGTAATATCATTACTTAACATATATGCACCAAGAAGTATAGCATCCAAATTCCTAGAAGAGAAGATAAGGGAATTAGAGGAAGAAATGGATAGCAAAGCTATGCTATTGAAGGAACTCAATCTTCCCCTCTCTGAACCAGATAAATCAAAGCTCAAAATAGACAAGAAAGAAGTTGAAGAGGTAAACAGAATTTTAGAACAGATAGATATGATAGATCTCTGGAGAAAACTGAATGGGGATAAAAAGGAATATACCTTCCTCTCATTGGTACATGGGACATACACAAAACTTGACCATGTAATAGGGCATAAAAACCTCACAATTCAGTGTAGACAGGCAGAAATGTTAAATGCATCATTTTCATATCATGATGCAATAAAAATCATATGCAATAAATGGCCATGGAAAGATAGACTAAAACTAATTGGAAAATAAATAATTTAGTCCTAAAGAATGAGTGGGCTGGGGGGAGGGGGAGCAGAGCCAAGATGGCAGAGTAGAAGCAGGAAAATGCCATGATTTACCCCCCATGACAATCTCAAATACCTAATAAATATGACTCTAAACAAACTTTAGAGCTACAGAATCCACTAAGTAACACAGAGAAGCAAATCTCCTGCAGAAGGCAGCCTGCAGGCCAGTAGAAAGGATTGATCACAGTGCACTGGAAGCCTAGCCTAGCCATTCATGAGACCACAGTTTTAGCCTCAGGGTGGCCCTGACCAGCAGTGGCTAGAGCAGATCTCTGGAGAGTGGATCACCAGGAGTTGTGGGATTTCCAACATTATCAATCCATAAATGCCAAAGGAAAAGTAAAAAGGCAGTGTGGACGTTGTGGTAACAGGGGGACCAAGAGCACAGTCTGGCCTTTGCTCCCCAGCGCAAGAAGGCAAGAAGGAGTGGAGGCACTGTGGTCATGGAGCTACCTCCACATGGCTTCTTCAGAGCTCTGGGTCTGCAGATCCTAGGGGGACTATGCAACCATTCTGAAGGGTAAGCACTCTTGCTTTAACCTATTTGGATTGGGATCACTGTTTTGGGTGGAGATCCTCGGGTATGTGACCAGGTGCCAGAGCCTATGGAGGCTTCAGAGAGGGCACCCTACTAATAGCTCTGGCAGCTATGAAAACCACAGAGATTTCAGATGAAGCTCTCTTCCCTGGAAGCAGAGTTCTACTGTGGCAAAAAGCTCTAAAGTCAAGTAATTGAGTGGCAACATGAGCAAGCAAAGGAAGGAAAGCAGGCACAGCAGTCAAACCTTAAATTCCTTTTTTGGGGACAAAAAGGATCAAAGCATGGAATGGGAAGAAGACAATGAAGTCAAAACTCCTGCATCAAAAGCTTCCAAGAAAAATATAAAACAATTATAGGCCATAGAGGAGCTCAAAAAGGATTTTGAAAATCAAATAAGATAATTAGAGGAAAAATTGGGAAGAGAAATGTGAATGATGAAAAAAAATAATGAAAAGAGAGTCAACAACTCTCTTTTCTACACTTTTAAGGTATAGAAAATAACACCTTAAAAACTGACTGACTCAAATGGCAAAAGATGCCCAAAAAGCCAATGAGGAGAATAATGCCTTAAAAAGCTGAATTTTCCAGATGGAAAATGAATTTCAAAAGATCATTGAAGAGAATAATTCCTT
This sequence comes from Pseudocheirus occidentalis, assembly GCA_028646575.1. Lineage (NCBI taxonomy): Eukaryota > Metazoa > Chordata > Mammalia > Diprotodontia > Pseudocheiridae > Pseudocheirus > Pseudocheirus occidentalis. The sequence continues at coordinate 1,855,422 of CM053597.1, forward strand.
CAGAATTAGATTGGAGCAAATGGAAGCTAATGGCTTTATGAGAAATCAAGATACTATTAAACAGATCAAAACAAATGAAAAAATAGAAGGCAATGTGATATAACTCATTGGAAAAACCACTTACCTGGAAAATAGATCTAGGAGACATTATTTAAAAATTACTGGACTACCTGAAAGCCATGATCAAAAACAGAACCTAGAAATCATCCTTCAAAAAATTCTCAAGGACAATTGCCAATATTTTAAAACCAGAGGGCAAAATAGAAATTGAAAGAACTCACCAATTGCCTCTTGAAAAAGATCCCAAAAATAAAACTCCTAGAAATGTTATAGCCAAATTCCAGAGTTCCCAGGTCAAGGAGAAAATATTACAAGCAGCAAAGAAGAAACAATTTTAATATTTTTGGAAACACAATTAGAATAACACAAGATCTAGGAGCTTCTACATTAAGGGATAAAAGGGCTTGGAATATGATATAGTGGAGGTCAAAGGAGATAGGATTAAAACCAAGAATCGCCTACCCAGAAAAACTGAATATAATGTTTCAGGGGAAAAAATACAGTCTTTCAATAAAAAAGAGGACTTTCAAGCATTCTTGATGAAAAAAAACAGAGTGGAATAGAAAATTTGACATTCAAATACAAGAAGTAAGTGAAGTATGAGAAGGCAAATGGGGAAAAGAAATCACAAACTTATCAAAGTTTAACAATTTTCATTCCTACACGGAAAAACTTATGAAACTTTTCTCAGTATGAAGATAGTTGAAAGGAACATAAATGTGTGTGTGCATGTATATACATATATATCATATATACACACATACATATATGTCTCTATAGCAGGGTATATGTGTATGAATACATATGTGGGGTGTGTATATATGAGTACAAGTGTACATAAACAGAGGGCACAAGATCAATTGAATAGGAAGGGATGATATTTTAAAAAATAAAATTAAGAGATGAGAGAGGAATATAATGAGAGGAGATAGGGAGAGACCAAAAAGGGTAAATTATCTCATATAAAAGAGGCAAGGGAAAACTTTTACTATGGAGGAGAATAACAGGAAGGCAAAATGGAATCAGCCAACATTACTCTCATTGAATTTGGTTTCAGGAGGAAATAACATACACACTGAACTGGGTATCTTACACTACAGGAAAGTAGGGGGGAAAGGGATAAGAGGGGGGATGACAGAAGGGAGGGAAGATTGGAGTGGAAGGTAATTAGAAGCACACACTTTTTAAAAAGTAGTAAATAGAACAAGTGGGGCAAGATAGGATGGAGAGAAATATAGTCAGTCTTTCAAAATACAGCCACTATGGAAATGTTTTTGCATAACTACACATATACAAGCTATATTGAATTGCTTATCTTTGCAGTAAGGGTGGGTGATGAGGGAAGAGGGGAAAGAATCTGGAATTCAAAGTTTTGAAATCAAATATTTTTTTAAATTATGATTATATGTACATATATACATACATGTATATGTGTGTATAAATACATACATACATACATATATGTGTGTGTGTATACACAAGCATTGGGAAATAAGATATACAGGCACTGGGGTATGGAGATCCATCTTGCCCTACCAGAAAGTCAGAGGGGGAATGGGGGAGGATATTTCAGAGAGCAGATTGGAGGAGGGGGTATTTCAGTGGATAGGGGAAAGGCATGGGGGAAAATTGTAACTCAAAGTCCTGTGGAAATGAATGTTGTAAACTAAAAATGAACATAAAAATTTGTTAAAAAGAATGAGTAGGTCAAACAAGAAATTATAGAAAGTAACTTCATTCAAGAGAATGACAATAATGAGACATCATACCAAAACTTGTGGGATGTAGCAAAGGCTGTTCTTAAGGGAAGTTTTTTATCCCTGAATGCATACATGAATAAACTAGAGAAAATGGAGGTCAATGAATTGAGCACACAAATAAAAAAGCTGAAAAAAGAATGAATTGAAAATCCTTAATCAAATACTAAATTAGAAATAATGAAAACCAAAGGAGAGATTAATAAAATTGAAATTAAGAAAACTAGTGAACTAATAAATAAAACTAAGAGCTGGTTTTATGGGGGAAAAAAAACAATAACATTAATAGACCCTTAGCCAATATGATTTTTAAGAAGAAAGAAGAAAACCAAATTACAAGTATCAAAAATAAAAAGGGTGAATCTACCTCCAATGAAGAGGAAATTAAAAGAATAATTAGGAATTATTTTGCCAAATTGTAGGCACATTAATTTGGCAATCTTAGTGAAATGGATGAATAGTTACAAAAATTTAAGTTGACCAGAATTAGATGAGGAAGAAAATTGCTAAAATAACCACATCTCAGAAAACAAAATCAAACAAGGCATGACCAAACTCCATAGGAAAAAAATCTCCAGGGCCAACTGGATTTACTACTGAATTCTATCAAACATTTAAAGAATAAATGATTCCTATATTCTACAAACTATTTGGGAAAACAGGTGAAGAAGGAGTCCTACTAAATTCTTTTTATGATACAAATATGGTACTGATACCTAAATCAGGAAGAGACAAAATGGAGAAAGAAAATTATAGACCAATTTCCCTCATGAATATAGATCAAAAATTTTAAATAAAATATCAGCAAAAGACTACAGCAACTTATCACAAGAATAATATACTTTGATCAGGCGAGATTTATTCCAGGAATTCATGGATGTTTCAATATTAGGAAAACCATCAGCATAATTTATCATATCAACAAGAAAACTAGCAGAAACCATATGATTAACTCAATAGATGCACAAAAGGCTTTTGACATAATACAACATCCATTCCTATTAAAAACACTAGAAAGTATAGGAATAAATGGAGTCTTCCTTAAAATAACAGGTAGTGTCTCTTTAAAGCCATCAGCAAGTATTATATGTAATGGGGATAAGCTAGAAGCATTTCCAAAAAGATAAGGGCTGAAACAAGGATGTCCACTATCACCCCTCTTATTCAATCTGGTACTAGGAATGTTAGCAGTAGGAATTAGAGAAGAAAAAGAAATTGAAGAAATCAAATTAGACAAAGAAGAGTCTAAGCTATCATTCTTTGCAGATGATATGATGATATACTTAGAGAATCAAGTAAACAACTGCCTAAGACAATAAATAAATTTGGCAAAGTTACAGGATATAAAATAAACCCACATAAATCCTCAGCATTCCTATATATTTCCAATGAAGTCCAACAGCAAGAGACAGTAAGAGAAATCCCATTTAAAGTTCCTGTAGACATTATGAAATATTTGGGAAGCTACCTGTCAAAACAAACCCAAGAGCTATATAAACACAACTACAAAACACTTTTCACACAAATAAAGTCAGATCTAACTAACTGGGGAAAAAAGCATCAATTGCTCATGGCTGGGTCGAGCTAATACAATAAAAATGATAATTTTACCGAAATTAAATTATATATGTTGTGCCGTACCAATCAATCTACCAAAAATATATTTTATATAACAAAAAACAAAAATAATGACGAAAAATTCATTTGGCAGAACAAAAGGTCCAGAATATCAAGGGAGTTAATGAAAAGAAATGCTAGGGACGTAAATGCTACGTCACATAGCCGTACCAGATTGTGACCTGTATTAGAAAGCAGCAGTCAGCAAAACGACTTGGTACTGGCTGAGGAATAGAGTAGTGGATCAATGGAACAGACTGGGTAAATGAGATGCAGCAGTCAATGGCTATAGTAATCTACTTTTTGATAAACCCAAAGACTCCAGTTTGTGGGATAAGAACTCACTATTTGACAAAAACTGCTGGGAAAACTGGAATATAGTATGGGAGAAACTGAGCATAGATCATTATCTAATTCTGTATACCAAAATCAAGTCTCAATGGGTGCATGATCTATGTATAAAGGCTGATACTCTAAGCAATCTGGGAAAGCAAGGAATAGTTTACCCAACAGATTTATGGAGAAGAGAAGACTCTATGACCAAACAAGAATAGAGAGCACTATAAAATGTAAAATGGATAATTTTGATTATTTTAAATAGAAAAGTTTCTGTATGAACAAAGCCCATGTAACCAAGATTAAGAGGAAGTGGAAAATTGGGAAAGAACTTTTACAAAGAATTTACAAGAACTTTTACTAATAAAGGCCTCATTTCTATAATATACAGAGAATTAAGTCAAATCTATAAGAATACAAGTTGTTCCCCAAATGATAAATGATCAAAGGATATGAATAGGCAATTTTCAGGGGAAGAAACTGAAGATAACTAAAAGCATATGAAAAAATGTTCTAAATCAGTAGAGATTAGGGAAATGCAAAGAAAAACAACACTGAGGCACCACATCTCACTGGTCAGATTGGATAAAATGACAAAACAGGAAAATGACAATGCTGGAGAAGATGTGAAAAAAATGGAACACTAATGCATTGTTGGTGGAGTTGTGAACTGTTTCATCCATTCTGGAAAGCAATCTGCAACTATGACCAAAGGGCTATAAATCATTGCATACCCTTTGGCCTAGTAATACTACCTCTATGGTTGTATCCCAAAGAGATCATAGAAGTGGGAGTAAGACCCCTACATGCAAAAATATTTATAGCAGCTGTTTTTGTGGTGGCAAAAAACTGGAAATTGAGGGGATGCCTATCAATTAGGGAATGGCTAAACAAGTTGTGGTATATGAATATAATGAGACTATTGTGCTATAAGAAATGAGGAGCAGACAGACTTCATATTTACCTGGAGAGACTTATACAAACTGATACTGAGTGAGAAGAGCAGAAACAGGAGAAATTTTTTATACAATTACAGACACAAAATATGTATGATGACCAACTTTGATAGACTGGACTCTTCTCAGCAATGTGAGGTTATAAGACAACTCCAAAAGACCCATGATTGAAAGATATGTCTACATTCAGAGAAAGAACTAGAAAGAACAGAGTTTGAATGCAGATTGAAGCACACTACCTACTCTCTTTTTCTTGCTTGGTTTTGTTTCCTCTTTCCCATTGTTCATTCCATCAGTTACAATCCTTTATAATCTGAGTAATATGTACTATGAAAGTATGAAAGATCCTACATTTGATTGCATGCTGCCATTGGGCAGGGAGGAGAAGGAGGGGGAGAAAATTAGAAACTCAAGGGATTATGGAAATGAATTTTGTAAACTAACAAATTAATAAAGACAAAAAACCCATAGGAATAAATGATCTCTTCATATTATAGTAAATAATATCTCTGAATTAGGGAGCATATCTTATATATAATGGAAAAAGTTAGAAATCTTCCCAATGTTATAAGAGATAAAGTCAAAGTGCGTATTATCAAAACTACTATTTAACATAGTATATGTTAAATTTCTGTTTAACAAAGAAATACTAGCTATAGAAATAAAATGAACAAAATGAGTGAACAAGCATAGCCAAAAGGGAAATTAAATTACCATTTTAATAGATGGTATGATCATGCACTTCAAGGACTTGAGAAAGTCAACTAAAAAGTTAATTGAGACAATTTCAACAAAGTTACAGGATAGAAAATAAATCTACATAAATCATCATCTTTCCTACATAACACAAAACCTATCAGGAAGATTTAGAAATTCAATTCATAAGAAATGTAAAAGCTACAAAATATTTGGGATTATAATGAACAAGATTCAGGAACTATGTGAATTCAAAAATAATGCACCTTTGTGGACAAAATGAAAAGAACATACCCAAATAATTATAAAAGCATCAGTTGCTCACAGTAAAGCCATTATGATCAAAAATAATAACACTGCCTAAATTAAGTTACTAATTCAGCATTGCACCAATGTTGTGCCAATGTATTTAGTATTGTACCAATCAAACAACCAAAGGAATATTTTATAGCACTAGAAAAAACAGTACTAAATTTCACATAGAGTAACAAATTATCAAGAATATCAAGAGAAATAATGAAAAAATGGGGTCTATTAATACCTCAAAGTGTACTGCAAAATAGTAATCATTAAAATAATTTTGGAGGGAGAGGAGAAGAAAAAGGAGAGAGAGAGGGAAGGAGAGAGACAGACAGACAGACAGACAAAGAGAGAGACCGAGACAGAGAGAAAGAGAGAGAGAGAGAGAGAGGTTGATCAGTGAAACAAATTAAGCACACACCGTACAGAAGCAAGTAAACACAATATTACATTGTTTAGTTAATCTAAAGAATTCAGAACTCATTATTTGACAGAAAACAACTGGGAAAACTGGACAGCCATCTGGAATAAATTATGTTTTAGATATAAATGAACACCTCACACCATTTACAAAGATAAGTTCCAAAGAAATACTAACTGCCTGGATGTTAGTGGTTACATTGGAAACACTTTAGAGGAATAAGTGAGACATTAAATAAGGGCCTACAAGTAAGGGAAGAGTTCCTGACTAAACAAGAAAATCACACCAGATAAAACAGACGATTTTAATTACATAAAGTGAAAAGTTTTCATACAAATCGCATGTTGTTAAAATAAGGGAAACATCTTGTAAAAAAAATAGCTGCAGCAAATTTCTCTGATAAGGGCTTCAATCCAAAATTCATAAAAAACTGATTAAAATATATACCAATAAGAGTCATTCCCCAGTAGATAAATGGTCAAAGGACATGAAAAGGTAGTTTTCACAGGAAGAAATCCAAGCTGTTACAAATCATAGTTTGCAAAGCAGTTTACATTTGTTAACTCATTTGATCCTTACATCAACCCTATGAGTTAGATATTATTATCCCCATTTTATAGATGAGTAAACTGAAGTTCTGAGAGTTCAGATAATTAGCCTGGGGTCACACAAACAGCTAAGTCTCAAACAGTATTCGAAGTCAGGTCCCCATGTCTGTAAGTCTTGGTATTTATCTACTGTGCCATCTAGCTGTCCCTATGTGTTGTTCAATTATTTTTCAGTCATGTCCAAGCCTTTGTGACCCTATTTGGGTTTTTCTTGACAAGGATGCTGGAATGGTTTGCCACTTACTTCCCCAACTCATTTCACAGATGAGGAAACTGAGACAAACAGGGTTAAGTGACTTGCCCAAGGTCATACAGATTTTAAGAGTCTGAGGAACAATCTGAACTCATGAAGATGAATTTTCCTGACTCCAAACCAGATGCTCTATCTACTGCACCCCAAAACTGCCCTTATGTGCAAAAATATCTATAGCTGTTCATTTCACTGTAACCAAAAGTTGGCAATAATTGGATGTCTTCCTAATTATGACATAAATAAAGAAATATTGTGTCATGACCCAGAATAAAATGGAGTGTTTTAGGGGGAAAAGATGAAAAAAAGAACTGGAGAAGAGCAAAGTGAGCAATATTAGGAGGACAAATCAGATGATAGGATGATAGAGAAAAACAACTCTGGAAGACTTTAAGTCTCTGATCAATGTAAAGATAAATCATGAATTCAAAGTAATAAAGATTAGACAGGCCACACATTCTGCCATAGAAGCAATCAACTTAAAATGAAGAAAGACATAGTTGGCTGGATGTGGGAATGTTTGGCTGGACTATAGTTGTATGTTCTGATGTTTTTTTTTCTATTTTCCTTTTTTATTCCTTTTTTTCTTGGGGTGTGGGGGAGGGGAGGAAATAGTAGAAGTGGCAGATGATGAAATGAAAACACCAACAAAAGATGACTAATGTATTGTGGACAGATCCTCTGCAGGTACTTATGAGATCAGGAGGCCTCCAAGGTTCCTCCCAGCACTGAATTTCTCTATTTCTTTTAACTGAAAAATCTGAGATTCTCCTTTGCAATGCAGCATGACCCCAGTGCTGGGCAATCTTTTATCTCAGACCAGCCTTGCTGAGTTCATAGAGACCAACAAGAAGCCTGGTTACCTGGTGAAGATTGTTTTCTCCTTCAGCATCTTACAATGACCATTAACACTAGTGAAACTGTGCATCCTTGGAGTGCAGAAGAAAAACTGGAATATGTAGGGCAGTTTCCCAGCATCTCTTCTGTCAGAGCCCTTCCCAACCCTGCAATCCACTTGCTGATTGCCCTAATTGAGAGGTGTCTCTGTGATCAGAGCCTGAAGCCTGCAGCTGACATTATCTTCTGAGTTGAACACCCTTCCTGCTTCTGGAATCACTGTTATTTACAGACAGAGTAGCTTGTCCATCACTTGCACTGAGCTATTTCCCCAACTTTACGTCCTCTGACACCCTGTTATTAGGAGTGACACTTTGGCTCCCATAATATAGACTCTCTGGCACTGTAATGACATTTCTGGAAGTACTGTCTAAGAAATGCTCGATGAAATTATGTTTTGTGGGACAGGTCCATGACTGCTGGATTAAAGAGGTAAACCTGGGGAACAGATATTTTATTACCCCCAGGAGACATCATCATAATGGAGAGCTTGAAGTGGAAGTTGATAATGGCTCTCGTTCCCTTTGGCATGAAACCAGGCCTGGAGGGGAGGGAAGGGCCAGGGCAGGCTGATTGCAATGCTCCAGAGATCCTAGAGATGGGACCCTTTCTGGGAATGTGATGCTCTAATGGCTGTTACCTCAGGATGGGGAGGACATATATGAGGCCCTTGTGGAGATCGAGTCATGGAAATGAAAGAGGAGGGTTCAGCTGAGTTAATCCATCAAAGCAGCCCATCCTTCCAAAAGGAAAAGTCAACACTCTTTGTTCAGATGTATTAATCAGATAAGAAAGCTAGCTATATAATCAGCTCATCATAGGTTTTATGCTGAATTCAGAAAAAGTCCTGGATCACTTAGAGGGCTTTGAAAGCTATGAGGTGAACTTAACATGTTGCAGAACAAATGTGTTCATATTGATTGAAGAAAACTTGATCATCCCCTGTGAGTCATCTAGAAAATAATCGGTCAGCTCAGAATCAAAAGATTTAAGTATCTAGGAGCTTAGGGGTAGAAACCTACAGGTAAGTCACTGATATGGAATCAATTGGGGGAAAGGGAAAGAAAAGCACCTGAGCCTTAGCCTTGGCTGGCATCTCTCTATCTCCTTTGATAAAGAGGATCTTGTGAACTTCAAGGACAAGATAATTCGGTTTTTCACAGACATTCAAAGAGCATTGTCTTTGAAACAATAGTTATTGAGTGTTTGCTTCAGAACCCAAGAAGAGACTGGAGGCAATGTGGAAAGGCAGATACAAGGCCCTGCAAGAAACTCATTCTAAAAGAAATATCATAAGGAAAGTGAACTTCTTGAGTTCTCTATGATAACATAAAGGGCTTCCAGGAACCCCAAACTCTTCCTTAATCCCTTTGCCACATATACTCTACATGAAGCCCATTTCCCTGGACTCTGCATGAAATGTAATATGGCAGACTTGGGGAGGCACATGATATTTTGTATCAGTTATCCAACCATAGTAAGTACCTATTTATAAAAGTCTAAGTATGACTTATTAGTCAATGCCCAATAATAATCAATGGAAGAAGCAAGCTAGCTAGGGCTAAACTCTCCAACCTCTCTGGGCTGCCCCTAAAATCTCATGTGGACAAGAAACAGCCAAGCTCTAGGGTGTGACCGACCAATGTTAGTCAGGATTAAGAAAATGGCCCCAGAGTTTGTGGCATAGAATAACCACCCCAAACTGAAATTCTTGCTGCACATGTGTTACATAAACATGATTTTACAGAAATCCAGTCATCATCCTCCAAAAGCCCCACCTGCTGACTATCTGAACTGAGCTCAATGGCATAGACCCTGAAGGCCAGGGCTAGTTCTACTCAACATCTCCTCAGAGTTAAACAAACTCCCTCAAATTTGGTTCATTGTTTTCAACTTGGGCCTCCAGCTGACTGGATAGCAACAAAGTCGATCAATCATTAGGGTCATGAAGTGGTGGCAGAAATAGCATAAGTGATCAGGTGATCATGTTCTGGTCTGACCATGTCTGTCTTTTATAGGGTTAAAAATCTCCCAGCAAAAAGGTTGGAATCCTTTTTGAAATGACATGTGATAACATTACTAGGATTTCCTTGGGCCTAGTGGGGTTGGAATATGTCTTGTGTTTCCTGCTGAGTTGACATGGGACTTTATCTTTGATAAACTGAGATTTATGGGAATTTTGAAGCAGAAGATACAACTGCAAGCACACGCTCTTGGTTTAATAAACCAAAATTGATTAAAATGAACAAATTCCATGGCACTTTAATTTGAAAAGAGTCAAAGAATTTTTTTTACCTTTTGAGACAATAAGATCTCTTTATCTGGATTAAGCCCAGGCATTCATTTCCTATTTTCATGATGAAACCAAGGCTCTTGACATATAATCCTAGTTTTGCACCAGAAAGATTTGCAAGATATCTTTTAATGTAATTGTATGTGTTTTCTCCATTGTACCTGGATTGGGGTAATTCCTTTGCACAGACACATTCTTCTCCATAATTTTCAGGTCTTCTAGTTTTCTCATAATGCGCAATTTGGGCTCTTCCTAAAGCTAACTTGTATCCAATGTGATTGGTTTCTAGATAATACCTTTCTATATGCCCCTTTGGTGATCTTCCTAATTACCAATTTAACAAATAAATTCTCCAAGCAAGTACACATTCCTTGGTATCCCAAATTGTTCTCAGAATGTTTAAAAAATCACATGGGATATTTTCTGCTTTGGAAAAAAATGTATTAGTAGAATCAATGAATTGAATAAGGGAATTTGTGTTTAAACTAAATCTCCAGTACAATGAGGAGCTTTTCAAGCTGTATGTCACAGGAAATAGTGTGGGGAAAGAACTAAGGAATGATAGTAATGCATATAGGGTTTGAAGGATAATGTGGTATTCTCCTTTAGCCTTTACCCTCAACCTTTAGTACTAGTCTGTCCTTCATAGCTTTACTGAGAACAATGAGGGAATTGCTCCGCTCCACAGGAGCAAGCCTTCCTCTGCCTTGAGATTTTTGAATGCTGAGGAAGTGCAATGCTTCACAATTCAGTCCACCATATTTCCTATTAAAGCCCTGGAGGTTGTTCTCTCTCCTAGTTCTATTTTCCATCTCTTCTTCCCACAGAGGGAGCAGACAGCTGTATGGATAGTATGACCTGCTTGCTATTGGATGATGTCATTTTGCATCCTCTCAGTTATGAATTTTTTTAAGGTATGTAATTCTTACAAGTATTACTACTCTTAGAAATTTCAGAGAGCTCTGAATCTCAGACAAGTAATTTGAGCAGTTACACAATCAGTAATTTATTTGGAACTGGATCCTGAAGCCCAGAAACCAAATCTTCACACTCAGAGAATGGCAGTCACCGCTATATATTTACACCTGAATCCTTTTACACCTGTAGGTGCAGAGCCCCTAGGTTATGCATCTTCACCACAGGCACAGAATCAAACAATTTTCAATATAATGAAGACAAATGAGTGGAGCATCACATCCTGGGGAGAGGAAGTGAACTAGCAAGATCATCTTTCTGCTTTCTTTTGTTGTCCCACAGTTGTGGATGGGATTACCAAGTGGGGGACTTTCCAACTGTCATTGCTGGCAGGCATGAGAAATTCAGAAGCTATAACTCTGGCTGTAGGTTGCCCAACTCCTGGAAGTAAACACAGCATGCCCAAACCATATGGAAACCTCGAGTTATAATCTGATCCTCTCACATACCTCTGAGTGTCATTGCTGCTGGGAGGATACATTGACTGGTCATAATAACATAGCTCCATACCACCCCAAGGGAAGTTTGAAAAGCAAAAGGCTAAGGGGAAGAGGAGAAAGTGAGGATCTAGGTAAGGGAGGGTAGATAAAATGTTCTGAAGTATGAAGAATGGAATGAATCAATGTCATAAGACTCATAAAACATTAAATGCTTTCTTTAATATAGAGGGTGGATTTTAAAATCTTTGGATTCGCTCAATTGGACATGGGGACCACACTAGTCTTGCTCCTTTTCTGCAATGAGAGTCTTCTCCCCCTCTGGCTACTAAATGTTTGCACTTCCTTGTTTTTGTGAAAGTGCCACAAACCAGGACTAGAAAGGAAAAGAGGCAGGATGCAGTCTTCTAGATGTACTTTCTGATTTCCTCATGGCCACCATGAAATGCCAGGACAGCTGCAGACATGTCATCTTGCTTTCTTCGTATGGTAGCAATTGTGGGAGGAACAATTGGGTAGTTAAATAGATTCATTGTGAAGAAAATGTCAAATGGGAGTCTTTTGTATTGGAAAGAGAGATTAAAGAAAAGAAGTTTGCTCAAGAAATGATTAGGCTCTGGTGGTTGACCATTATGATAGGCAAGCTTTGGCTCCCTCAGATCACAGGAGGGCAATGAAAGGAGAGTTGAAGGGGAGGAGATACATGGTCACACAATATCACATGGGAAAGGGTAGAGCTATGATTCATTCTGACCCACATTGGGACAACAATCTCCTCCACAATATACTTGGCAGTTGGTGATAGAACCCTAAAGACTTCCAAGAAAGGGAATATCCAAGGAAATCCATTTGACTCTGGGATAGTTAATACTTTTGACATTTCACTAAATAGCATTTTAAGTCAGTCCATTCACCTTCTGCATTTCTATAATTAACCTCATTTTTCCTTGAGTTTAAACTTGATCCTTTGGACTCTACACTCATTGCAGAACAGATTAAGCAGAACAAATGCTATCTCTCATCTATATGATAGTGTTGCCAATATTTGAAGCCAACTATTATAGTCCTATGGTGTCATGAGTGCCAGGAAAGGGAAAGCCCTGACTCCTAGCTGCTGGCTAATCTGCTCGACTCCCCAGTCTCTGAGAGTGCCCAGGCTGCTGGGATTTTTAGGCCTTTGCTAGGACACCTCACAAATGCTGACCAACAGAAGCATATAGCAAGTATTTACTAAGCACCATGCACTGTGCTGAGAACTGGGGATGTAAAGAAAGGTCAAACATGGTAATGCTTTCAAAAAGTTCACATTCTAATAGACAACACGAAAACAATTATGTGCATACAAGATTAGGGAGATATGCAGGTAGACAGAGAGACAGAGATGAGTATGTGTGCATGCATGTGTGTGTGGTAGAAGGAAGAGGAGGAGGAGGAGGACGAGGATGAGGAGATGGAAGCTAATCTTAGAAGGAAGGCACAGAGGGGATGTTGGGAAAAACCTTCTGGTGAAAGTAGAATTTGAGGTGAGTTTTGAAGAAAGCCAGGAAAGACAATATTCTAAGCATAGGAGATAGCCAGTGTAAAGGCAGTGAGTTAAGAGATAGAGTATCGTGTTCAAAGAAACAGAAGAAGGCCAGTGTAGATGGATCATAGAGTACCTGGAGGAGAATAAAGTTATCAGAAAACAGGAAGGCTAGATTGGGGCCAGGTAGTCAGTGGCTTTGAATGTCTAATTTGACCCTGGAGGTAAGAGAAAAGCTGTGGATTTGACTGAGTGAGGCTTGCCATTGTCACATCTATGCATTAAGATGACTATTTTGGTTACTAAGTGAAGGATAGATTCAAATAGAGAAAGTCTTAAGGTAGGGAAACCAACCTAAAGGTTGTTGTAATAGTCCAAACCTGAGATCATGAGGCACTGCTGAATGGCAAGCATTTGAACACTCCTGTGTGGGGAGAGAAAAGGAGTCATTCTGAGAGATGTTATGAAGGTAGAAATGACAAGACTTGGCCTCACTAATGTCTAATAACTTTTTCTTATACCAAGTCAGGTCCAGCTAGGTTATATGCTCTCAGTTATATGCCCTCCAACTGAGACTGCCTATAAACTCTACTGGAGCCCTGACATGAAGATCATAAGACCATAGATCCAGAATAAAAGTGACCCTAAAGGGATGGGCTAACCTTCCCATTGTAGATGTGAAGAAACTAGGGCCCAGAGCTTTTAAAAGACATGCCCAGGGTGACACAGAATGGCAGCATCAGGGCCAGGAAAAGCAACTCAGCTCTTGTGACTTCACTTTCCATGTTACTTCCACCATGTCATGGTATTCACAAAATAATTAAAAGGGTGTTTTCCCAAATGCACCAGCCACATCAGTGATGACTCCTTCAAAGCAGTGTCCATTTCAAGCCAAGCACATGTTTCACACATGGGACCACTGAATCAAAGTGTTTATGAAGCTCTCTTACTCAATTGCTTTTATATCATGCCACATATTTTAGTATTATAAATATAGAACTGGAGAGAGTCCCAGAAGGCATCTAATGACTTTATTTTACAGATAAGGAAACTGAGGCCCAGAAAATGTGGGACATCCCAAAGGTCATAGGTGTCTGGGAAGAGTGAAAACTTTGGCAAAGAAAACCTCCTAGAGCCAGAGTTCATAAAGTACTGGAGGTGTGGGAAGATGCCAGAGAGTGACTCTCACAAAAACTGTGCCTCTTGGTAGGTGGTAATGGTTTAAACTGCATTCCAAGACCCTGCGGAAAAACTTATAGACTCATATGGTATTTTGAAATGTTTTCCAAAATCAACCCAGGACTTAAGGTCATCAGAAGCACACAAAGGCCATGTTGACTAAATGGGAAAGCAAAAAATGAGAGAGAGAGGAGTGGGGGAGATAGAGAGGTACCCTTTATCCTCAGTTGGGAAATATAACAAAGATAGGTCTTGAGCAGTTCAGAAAATCATTTCCAGGAAGGCAGTGTTAATATGGCAGAGTAAGAGTCAATATTTTGTGATCCTTCCTCCAAGACACCCTAAAAACACACATTATAATGAATTTTGACTGGAAAAGTCAAGAAAAAGTAACAGTAAGTCATTTATCCAGTCTAGAGAAGTTTAGGAATATATACAGAGAGGTCTATGGATAAAGGGTAGTCATGAGCACAGTACAGAGGCAACAGCTTGCAGCATTTGCAGATGAGGCAACAATGAGGAGAATTCTGGCATCTGGGGACAGAAAGGAGGCTGTGACTGATCATCAGGGCTGGAAGCACAAGGGCAGAATGAGATTATGGGGACCCCAGGGAAGCACTGAGGACAGGAACAGGTAATAGCTCTATCAGGTAGCCCTATCACATATTACCCAGTTATAGATCATAGTTCCAGGACAGAAAAGAGTGGTCATGAGAGGCCATTGCTGTGTACTAAGCATGGAACAAGTTCTAAAAACTTAGTTTTATAATTCTGAGCCCAAGAGCATAAGGGAGACTCATACTGAACCTTGAACTTTTCAAAGAGCCTTCAGTAGAATAACAAAGGCAGGAAAACAATACCGAAGGCGAATCAAGCAGTTAGTCATTGTGAACCTGAAAAACCTCTCAATAGGCTAATAGTAGCTAAGAAGTAGCAGTCTACTGAAACTCAACCATGAAAAATCCAACAGACTCACAGAAATCATACCAGAGTGACAATTTTAAAAATTACCCACATAAGACCATCTTGGAAACACCAATATATTTGGGGCACCTGATTGGGTTATGAAAGCAACATTAGGTCAAAAAAGAGAAGCTGATGCTGGACATCTCCTCAAGAATTGAGCAAAACATATCCCTAGCATAACATCCAAAGTAATTAAGTGGGTTGGAAGAATGAGAAAACAAAATTAAACAAACAAAAAAGAACCCTACCATAAAGAGCTAATATGGTGACTGGAAAACTCAAGACACAAACTCAGAAGACAATGACTTGAAAACATCTACAAACAAAGCCTTAAAGAAAAATGCAGATTGTACATAGGCTTATAAAAATTCTTCAAAGATTTAAAAGAAAATTAAATCCAAAAAGAAGTGGTAGAGAAAAATAAGGAAAAAATATATGAGAGCTACATGAGTTATTAAATGAGAATGAACAGTTTTGTAAGAAGTATAAAGTATTACTGAAGAAAATAACCAAAAGAATTAGAATTGTCCAAATGGTAAAAGAGGTGGAAAAGCTTACTGAAGAAAATGAATATTTGAAAAAATTAGAATCAGCCAAACAGAAGCTACTAATTCAATTAGATATCAAGAAATGATCAAAAGTCAAAATACTGGGGGAAAATTGATGTGAAAATGACATGGAATATGTATTGAAGAGAAATAATTTAAGAAAAATTGAACTATAAAGAGATATAATATTTGGGGAGATATCATATGTAAAGAAATGATGAAGGAAAAACTGTCTTCAAGATATATTAGAACCAGAGGGCAAAGTGGAAATTCAGAAAAAAATCATTGGTCAGCTCCTGAAGAAACCCCAAAATGAAAATTCCCAGGAATATTGTAGCCAAAATTTAGAGCTCCAAAGTCAAGGAGAAAATATTACAATCATGTAGAAAGAAAAGTCAAATACTGAGGAGTTGCAGTGAGGGTTACATAAGATTTAGCACCCACAACAATAAAGGAACATAAAGACTAGAATATTAGATTCCAGAAGGTAAAGGAGCTAAAATTAAAGCCAAGAATGACATCGCCAGGAAAACTGAGTGTATTCCTACAGGGAAAAGAATGGATATTTAATGCATTTCTAAAGGAACTTTCAAGCATTTCTGATGAAAAAAAAACAGAGCTGAAAAGAATTGACATCCAAATACAGGAGTCAAGAAAAACATAAAAATGTAAACATGAGGGAAATATAACAGATTAAACAAGGTTAAATCCTTTATATTCTTATACTAGGAGAAGACATATGTAACTTCCTCAGAACTTTATCATTACTATTGGCCCTCAGAATTTAATTAGATAGAAGAAGGTCTAAGTATAATTCTATTGTGTCTTGATCTTAAAAAGGATAATGTAAGGCTAGGAAAGAGGAATGTACTGGGAGAGAAGGGAAGGAAGAGGAAAAAGGATAAAATTATCTCACATAAATGGGGCATACAAGGAAGATTATAAAATGGATGGGGCAGTAAAGGGAAACAGGTGATAATAGAACCTGTCACTTGAACTCATTCAAAGAGGAAAGAAAAAACATATACAATTGAGAATATAAATTCAACCTACCCAACAAGGAAGTAAGGAACAAAGAGGATAAGAGAAAGGGCAGGGGAGAAAAAGAAGGGTGTTATTAAAGGAGGCTGGTTTCAGAAGCAAAAAAGAAAAAAAGACTCTTAAGTAGGGGATGGAGTGAAAAAAAGAAAAGTATAACTAAGAGAATGGAATGGAGCAAAATATACAGTTGGTAATCACAATTGTAAACGGGATGGTCTCATTCCCAAGATGAAAAGGCATAACATTTAGAATAGATTAGAAACCAGAATGCAACAATATGTTGTTTACAAGAAGGACTTAAAAAAGAAAGATATACATAGAGTTACAATGAGGAGCTGGAACAGAATCCATTATGCTTCAATTGAAGCTTAAAAAAAAGCAGGGGTGGTGATTATGATCTCAGACACAGCAAAAGCCAAAACAGACCTAATTAAAAGAGATAAACATGGAAACTACATTTTACTAAACAGTACTATCGACAATTAATTGATATCAATACTCAACATATAGGCATCAAATGGAATATCATTCTACTTCTTAAAGGAAAAGTTAAGTGAGCTCTGGAATGAAATAAAACTACACTAGTGTGGGACTGAAATTCACCATTCTCAGACCTATTACAAATCTTATCATAGTTTTTTTTAAAAGAAAGGAGGAGATGCATAAAATTTTAGACAATTTAAATATGATAGATAGTTCTGGAGAATACTGAATAGGAATAAAAAGGAGTATGCCTATTCTGACATGTGCATGGCACATTCACAAAAAAAATTGACTGGGTATTAGGGAATAAAAACCTCACAACAAAATGCAGAAAAGCAAAAATATCAAAGACATTTTCTCTGACCATAATGCAATAAAAATCACATTCTATAAGAGGTCTTTGATGCATATATTGAAATATAATTGGAAACTGAATAACCTTTTCCTAAAAAATGAACAGGTCAAACAACAAATCATGGAAACAATCAATAATGTCAGGGGAGAGGAAGAAAGGGGAGTAGAGGGGAAATGAACTGAAGTAGGTGAATGATTTGCATAATAACATCAATATATATTTTTTTAAAGAATCAACTTTGCTTTCAAAGACTCATAACTGATCAACACAATGTCAAAACATAGTTGCAAAGGATGGGAGAGGAAGGTAAATAGGAGAGGAGAGGAGGAAATAGGGTAAAGCATTAGAGAAAAGAAAGGAGAAGAGGGGAGAAAGGAGAAAAATTGAGAGGAGAAAAGGAAACTTAAACAACAAAAAAATAATCTTCTTTATCCTGAAATTTCCCTCTACTCATGGCTGTCACATTTCAGAAGTATTCTCAGCCCCTGGGATCTCTCCCTTGGACTAGGAGCTTTCTCCTTAAATTTCTATTTTAAGGAGAAGGTTCAGGCCAGCCAAGTCTTGACTTCTCTCCAGGATCTGTTCCCTGCCTTTCCCAGACTCTCTCAAAGCCCAGCCTCTAACACTTATATAGACCTACTTTGAGTATTAAGATTGAGTACTAAGGCTCAAACAGATTAAATATGAGTACAATGTTGGGAGAATGCCTTAAAAAGTCAAATTTGCCAAATGGAAAAAGAATATCAAAAGTATTCTGAAGAGAATAATTCCTTCAGAATTAGAGTGGAGCTAGTGGAACCTAATGACTTTATGAAAAACCAAGATACTATTAAACAAATACAAACAAATGAAAAAATAGAAAGCCATGTAAAATATCTCCTTGAAAAAAACACTGACCTGGAAAATAGATCCAAGAGTGACAATTTGAAAATTATTGGTTTACCTGAAAGCCATGACCAAAAAAAGAACTTGGAAAGCATCCTTCAAGAAATCCTCAAAGAAATGTTTTAGATGGCAGTGTAGAAGCAGCAAAGTTTTAGAATCAGAGGGCAAAATAGAACTTGAAAGAATTTACCAATCACCTCTTCAAAAAGATCCCCAAAAGAAAACTCCTAGAAATGTTATTGCCAGGTTCCAGAATACCCAGTTAAAGGAGAAAATATTATAGGCCTCCAAGAGAAAACCATTTGAATACTGCAGAAGTACTATTAGGATAACCCAGGATCTGGCAGCTTCTATACTGAGGGTTTGAGGGGCCTGTAATATGATATTTCAAAGATCAAGGGAGCTGG
>CM053597.1:1874910-1916235 GCA_028646575.1 Pseudocheirus occidentalis
TTTTGGGAGTGGGAATAGTAGCAATTGGGGAGGGGGAGTTATAAAAGCCTTCATGAAGTCCATGGCCCTGAGCTGTCTATGAGAGGAAGAGAAGTCTTCTGAGGCCAAGGTAAGGTGGAAATTCATTCCAAGGTTTGGAGAGTGTTAGAAGGGAGGAACAGAAAGTCATTTCTGTTGGCTCACAGATTCCTGGAGAGGAAGTAATGTGTAATAACACTGGCAAAGTTGAGTGGGGCCAGATTATATTGGGATTTAAAAAACTAATCATATTTCATTCTGGAAGCAATGGTGTTGGTTCAGTAGGGCTTTTGCATAGTCAGCTCTTCTCTTAAGAAAAACAATGACTTCTTATCTTATAAAGAGGAATGATGTAGATCCAGAGGTGCTGTCAAAGGAAGAAGAGGGAGAACAGTTATGCCTACTGACTCCTTGTTTAGGTAAAAGGTAGAAGGCAGCTATTTTTTTGAATTGACATTGAAACAGATGGTTGTGATCTTCCCAGCATGCATCTGGGATATGATGGAGCACCTCTCAAGACTGGTCAAACTGATCATGAACTTTCTAGCAGGGCAATGTGAGACCCCAAATGATATTGATTGAAGGGCCTGAGAACCTTTGGGGTATGGGATGAAGTGGTAGCTTTGCTAGCGGTCATGGTCCAGGAAGTCAGATGAAAATGCAAATTAGAGAAATGAACAACTTCCCAAGAAGGTGGTTTGGGGGAGTGGGATTTGGATTTTTCCAGCTGCAGCTTAAAACATAAGAAGTTTGTGTTGCTGGCTAGTGGAGAGGGCACCTAATAAGAGTGAATAGCAATTACTTTGCTTGTAGACTTGCAAATCTAATAAAAAATTGAAAAAGGAGGAGGAGGGAAAAGGCTATACACTTTAGGTACTAGAGGGTGGCAGTTGTGACAATCCAATGATCACTGGAGACAAAATCCAAGAAAGGCAACAACCAAACCCACAGCTTCAAATGCTTCTGCTTACAGGCCCAAAGTTCTGATGATGAGAGCTGGGGGTCCTGGTGCTGAGCAGCACCCTATTCCAAAGAAATGGGCCATTTAAGGGGGCAGTTGGTGGGTGGGCACAGGTGTCCTACTACACTCATGTGAAAGGATGAAGGAAATGGGGGAGGATGACAGATAATTTTGGAAGCATAGACAGAAGGGAGCTTGACTTACAGTCTGCTAGAAAACTCCTGGACAGAAGGAGAAAGTAGATGAGGAGTTAGGGAAAGAAAGCACAGCTGTAGTGTGGAGGTGCATTAGCAGTGGTGTGTGTGTGCACATGTGTGTACAAGCATGTGTGTGCATAGGTATGAGTGAGTGTATGTGCATAGGTGCCATTTACTTGGACCTATGAAGAAATTTATTCTCTCTCTCATATGTAAATATACATGCACACACATATATGTATGTACACAATACATATACATAGTGTGTTTGTGTGTATACATAGATGTGTGTGTATATGCATATAAATGTATGCACACATGTATATGCCTGTGCTATCTATGAGAAGAAGAGAAGACCTCTGAGGCAGAGGTAAGGTGGAAATGCATTCCAGGAATGGGGGATGCCCAATGCAAAGACATAATTATATACAGGTACATACTTCATGGCTATTATATACATACACACAAACACACACACACTTTAAAACCAGAAGGATCAATTATCTTTTAAGTTAAATATAATTTTTTCCTTGAAAAAGTGGAGGAACCAGCAGTGGAGATTTCTTTTGTGACTCTGATGTTCACCAAGAGGGAGTATCTCATTGCTCTAGGACAGCGGTTCTCAACCTGTGGATTATGTTCAAATTGTAACAATGAAAATACATCCTGCATATCAGATATTTACATTACAGTTCATAATAGTATCAAAATTACAGTTATGATGTAGCAACAAAAATAGTTTTGTGGTTGGGGGGTCACCACAACATGAGGAACTATATTAAAGGGTCGTATAATTAGGAAAGTTGAGAACCACTGCACTAGGATGAAGTGATGAAGCTTGCAGAGAACTGACTCAATCTTGGAATTTTTGAGTTCAAAGAAAGGCTTTGGGATGTGACTCCTATGGCCCACTCCCATTGCCACCCTCCCAATCCTACAAGACTAGGTTGTAAAGTATTCTCTGAATGCATCAGTAGGATAGATGGACTCATATTCTATGAGAAAATTAGCTGGAGTGGGGGCGGGGCAGAAAATCTAAAGAAATAAGTCAACTTCTGATGACCCAAAGAAGCAGCCTTAATGAAGAAGAAAGGAGAATGGAGTAGGTGGTCAGAAAAGAGCGACAAGAGGGTGGGAAAATTGCTTCAGTTCATTCAACAATCATCCATAAGTACCTATTAAGGGACAAGGACTGTGCCAGCCAGTGGGGATGGGAAAATGATGGTGGAACATGCTGTGTGCCTAGCCTGCTTGGGAGGGAGGTCCCAGAAGATGAAGACAAATGTCTGCCAATTTATCTAATAGTGACAGGAGCTGTGGAGCTGGGGAGGAGCTCAGGCTGCTGAGCAAAGTTAAGGAAACAAAAATGATTTTTCAAATTTACTTTGAGGAAAAGTCAGAGATGAAAGGAGTGGGAGCTCTGCTAAAGTCAGTCATATAAGCTTTCTGGGACTCTGTTGGCTGAGTCAATAGGTAACTAGGGAGAAAAGAGGCTTCCTCAAATTCTGTTTGGATTCTGTTTTGAACAAAGCAATGGAAAGAAGATAATCAACAGAAAACCATGGAGAAGATATGCAGGGATGTTAATGACAACTTTTCTTTTCACCATCAAACACAATAGAAGCACCCACTTAGTCCTTCCCCTTGTGGCTGCAGAAATGTTTATAGAGGAGGTAGAAATGATACCACAGGAAATAAAAATGGGAAAAGCAACTAGATTAGAGCACAGATACCCCAAAGAGATGCCTCCAGGTGACAACACCAGGAAGGGTGGATTCTCAAAGGTATCTGATGGAGGCAAAGATGCCAAAGATGTGGGGGAAACACAACTTGATCCTTATTAATATCCCAAAGTGCTGCCAGTAAGAGCTGTGTGTATGTAGAGGAGATCATTGAGGCCATGCTCTATGAGGGCAATCATAGGGAACAAGTAGCCTTACACAAGCCATGCTGAGCAAGGAATTTTTCTTTCCCATTACATAATTTATTGAAATCTATAAAAATATGAGATTTCACTGTCCTCATTGTTTGTAGACTACAAAACCTGTTTGATTTAGCAGAGCAAAATATTTTCTTAATGAATCTCTTAACGGATTCAAATGTCTGCCATTCATATGTCAAGATCATTCAGGACTCTTGGAAAGCTATGGCAATGGAGATGACCTTGTTCAATGGCCTTCTGATTATGATCATCAACTCAGTCATAAAACAAGGAAATATTTCAGAATATTAGCTTTAAAGCAAGAAACTATACAGGCCACCCAACACTCTTGTTTTGTACATGAGGAAGCTGAGACAGAGTGGTTCATTTACATAGAGCTTGCCAAAGATTATCTATTGGGATGGAAGAGACGCTGTCAGAATTCAGGGTGAAAAGGGATGGCAGATCCTCAAGTTCATGGATAATATCATGCTGCTTGTACAAGGTCTCAGAATCATATGGGTGTAACTCCATAACCATGTAAAAAATTGGCCTTACCATCCACACAGAAAAGACTAAGTGGATAAAAGATATCTCTTGCCTAGATTTCAACACATAGTTGGATAGATAACTCAAAGAGCATGTCTGTCAGTATGTATCTGACACACACAATATAATTAGACAAGTCAGTTTCAGAATTGAATAGAAGGCTGGATTGCCTTCAGAAAAATTCCAATGTCCTTTAATGACCTGAAAGTCATTTGAGAAACAAAGACCCACATTTTTAATATGGATCATCTACCAGTGTTACTATAGTGTACCAAATTAAGGACCAAAACAGTGTCTGCCAAATTGACAGTGAATATCAGCAGAAAGCCATGGGGAAGCTTGCTTTGAGAGGGAATGGGCAATAACACAAAATAAAAGAGGAATTTTGCATAACATCAGTGAAGGATATTCTCAGGGAAATGAATGTGAGGCAGAGAAGATGGGCTGTCCACACAATGACGGGGATGACAGGCAGCAATGATAATGCTGCATTGATATCTTGTGATGACAGAAGAAAATGAAGGAGAGCTCCAGAATGTTGGACAGACCCCCTCTGGGGTATCATGGAGAACATAGACAAGAGTCACACAGGGTGGGCAGGCACAGAGGGAGTGCAATTTACTCTGTTGTATACAACATTGCAATAGTTGAAATCACAGATCCATTTGAATACTGAAGTATTTAAAGGTCTCCCACCCCCTAGGCTTAGGAGAGTTACTTATGCACTGAAAAGGATAGAACAACAACAACAACAAAATTCTCAGAAAAAAGCAACACAAAACAAAATGAAAATGAAAAGCAGGGAGCTAATACTTGTAATAATTATGGGGATACTAAGAGATAAATGACCTGGCTTTAATGAATTCAAGTAAGTTGGCTTGGAAGAATCACATCCTTGAATCCTGAAAGAACTGAGTAGTGTGAATGCTGAGCTATCATCAGCGATCTTTTAAATGGTGGAATAATGGGAGAGGTGTCACAGGATTGGAGAAGGACAGATTTACCAGTATGGGTAACAGGAAAAAAGCATGGCACCTGCAAACTGCAGGCCAGGGAGTTGGTTTTGATTTTGGAACCTTTCTAAAATGTGTTATTAGAGATTGTGAACATCTGGAAAAGGAATCCATGAATACAACTGTCATCAAAACTTCAGCCAGAACTGTGGATTGTGGCATCATCTCTTCTCCCCTCTTTAGTTGGACAAGAGTTCAGGGGAATGCTGTGGATACAGCTTACCTACATTTTAGGAAAAGAGTTGAACACGTTTTCTTATGCCATGCTTGTGGAAAATGTAGAGAGAGGTGGGTCAGATGATGGTCAAATTAGGTTCATCCAGAATTGATTGAATGGCTACACAGAAAGATGAACTGTTTTCCTTGTAGTGCCAGGAGACAGTAAGTGATGAAAGTCTCCAGCATGACAAGTGAATCCCTTGGGTTGAACTTTAGGGAGGTCATGGAGAAGAAATTCTGTGCCCACGATAGGTCAGCATGGCTGTGTTTCAATTTACATTGCTGGAGGGAACATTCAAATCAATGAGTACGCATAGCTCTTTGGATATTGGAGAATTTAAGGACTGGCTATTAGCTTTGGAAGGTACCCAGTCACATTTCCCAGGAACCTTTGACCCATTGTTATTTAACATTTTTATCAAGAAGTTGAATAAAGATATAGCTGGCATGCCTATGAAATTTGAAGATTAAAAAAAAAACTAAAAGGGATAACTCATACACTGGATGGAGACAGCTAGGTGGCCCTGAGTGGCTAGAGTGGCGGGCTTGGAATCAGGAAATCTCATCTTCCTGAGTTCAAATCTGACCTCAGACGCTTATTAGCTGCATGATCTTGGGCAAGTCACTCCACTCTGTTTGCCTGTTTGTTCAATGGTGAAATGAACTGGAGATGGAACAGCAACCACTCCAGTATCTTTGCCAAGAAAACCCCAAATTAAGTCACAAAAAGTAGAATGTGATTGAAAATCAACAACACGAAGAAGAATGTATTGGATGACAGAATCAGGGTGCCAAAAGATCTTTGTAGATAAGATCATTTAGCTGAGCTGAATAAGATGAAACCCAGTGTAGCTAAATGTAAAGTCACAAACCCACTCCTTCCCAGTAGAGTACCATTGGGAAGCTCTATGTGAATGTAAATGTAAAGTCACACTTGGGTCCAAAAGGTGAACTTCACGAGTAGAAGACAAGAGAGGCATGGCTGGGTACAAGTCTGCCTAAAAAGGTCAGTATTGGAACAGTTTAGTAAACCTACAGGTCAATATGAACCAGTCATGTGACCCAGCAGACAAGAAAGCTCAGAATTAGGGTTAGAAGCATTAGAAGATGCATTAAAAAGAGGCAGAGTTTGCAGATACGAAGTTAGAGTCCACTTGGGCTCTCCCTTGTTGAGACCACATTTGGCATATGCATTTCAGCTTGTGCTCCAGTTTTAGGTAGGCTACTGATGAACTGGTGAATACCCAGAGGAAGGAAACAAGGGAGGTGAAGGACCCAGCATCCAGGTCATAAAATGCTGATCAAACAAATGTGGGTACTTAGTCTAGGGGAGGAGAAGACAGAACATGTGATACCTGTCTTCAATTAATTGAAGGGTTCCCTTTAGGAAGAGAGGTTAGATAGGTTTCTTTGGATCCCTGGAGCAGAAATAAGAGCACTTTAAGTTTCAGGGAAGCTTGCTTTAAAAATATCCTAACCATTGGACTGTCCCAAAGTAGAATGGGCTGCCTTCCTCTTCACTGGGGCTCCAAATGTAGGCTCAGTTATCAGGCATATTTCAGAAGGAATTCCTGCTTTAGTAAAGGTTGACAAATGAACTGGAGTCTCCATATTTTGTTTCAACAAAAGTGATGCTCCAAACTCTTCAGAGTTAATAGTGTTGGCAGGACATTTCTCTCACCCAATCTCCTCCTCTGTTATCCCCTCCACCCCATTCCAAATTACATTCAAGGACTGTTGTCAATGGCACTTGTTCCAGATGAATGACTAATTTAAGGGATTTTGGACAGTCTATTCCTTCTACCAAGTGCCCAGATCAGGACCTAATGACTTCCCTACATGGAATGAGTTAGATTCATTATAGAAGAGCAGAAAGAGCCCTGGCTTTGGAGATGAAAGCTTGCATTAAAATCCTACCTTTTGCTACTCACAAGCTGTATATATTTGGTCATCACTATAATCTTGCTTGGACTTAATTTCTCATTCTAAAATGAGGGATTTAGTCTCAAGGGCCAGTCAATTTACGTCTAAATTGAGATTATCTGACCCTAAGTGAGAATAGTTGTGGCATCAGTATTATACCAAGATACATTCACTTAATAGCTCCAAACCTTTGGAAAACAGTCATAGCCTCAATCTGACTGAAATCAGGAAGGCATGAAAATCATATTTGGCATATTTGTTCTCAATACAGGCACCACAACCCTCTTCCTAGATAGCTAGCTGGCATGGTAGATAGAGTGCCGAGCCTAGAATCAGGACAATCTGAATTCAGATGTGGTTTTAGACACTTACTACTGTGTGACCCTGGGCAAGTCACTTAACCACTATTTGCCTCAGTTTTCTCATCCATAAAGTGGGGATAATAATATCAGCTACCTTCCAGGGTTGTCATGAGGGAACAAAAGAAATCATAATTTTCAAGTGCTTAGGACATAGTTCTTAGGACATAGTAAGAGCTCTATAAATGTTAGCAGTTATTATTTTATGATTATCCTTGCAAAGTAGAGATGCTCATTCTAGCAGGACATTTGGTAGCTTCCAAATTAGTTCAATTAGTCTTGTTAATTAAGAACTGAGCTCCACTTTTTTCTGCACTGCTGAAGGACTTGCAGTGGCACTGGCACCCTCATGAACTGGCATTCATCACCTTATAAATTTGGGAGCACGGGGCACAGCCCTTGTGATGTAACCTTAGTTCCAACTGTCTTGTCCACAGCAATCTCTCACTTAAGGGGTCTCTTTGGCTGCCAGTAACAGGATTCCTGAAGTCTTGTTCCTTGAAATCCTTTAAAAGCAATTGTTGAGGTTCAGGTTCCCAGAGGGTCATTAGTCAGGCAGACAGGAAAGTTAAGGATCCAAGATAGAGCAAATTGGATGGACTTAGGGGTTCTTGGGTCTCTTAATGAGGATCTTCTCTCCCTGAAACCTTCTATTTGGAATCCTCTCAGGAATGTTCCCCCTGCTTTTCCAGAAGGAAAATAGAACCCCCTAAACAGGTACATGTTCTTCCAGGAGGCAGCCTCTCTTTCTTCTGGACATTGTGTGCCTGGCCCCAGAGCTGACTCTCAGGCTGGAGTTTTGCTTGCAGTATTGCTGCAAAGCAGCATGTGGGCATTATTCCCAGGAAAGCCTAAGCAGATAGGGGAGATTTGGGGAGATTACTGTCTCTTCAGCTGCTTTGGCCCTGCTGGCTGCCAGAACCTCCCTCAGAAAAATAAGCTCCTTTCCATCTTTCACTCAATTTTACTAGAGATGGTTTGGTTTGGTTTTTTTCCCTTTGTGGATGTGCACCTTATTCTATACCTCCTCTTCTGTGCTCTGTGTGCCCTCCTGGCTCCTCCCTCTCTGCTTTAAAGCAGACAGAGGTACCCATAGAATACAAAGTGTTCTTTCCATTCAGGACCCTCTCTCCTCCTCTTGCCCCGCCCCCCGCACCTTGTATGTCCTATCACAGAATTGTAAATGTTAGACTTGGAAGACCATCAAATCTTCCACCTGCCCATTTTACAAATGGAGAGGTAGAGAGGCTTTTCCAGGGTCACAGTGTCAGATCCAGGATTTAAACTTTGGTGTCCTGATTCCTAGTCCAAGACTCCTTCTGATATGCACAGTTTTCTTTTTTCTTGAAATTAAAATGGAAGGCACAGAAATGGATTTTTGCAGAGCCTGAGTAATTCATAGGCAGGTAGGCCCATCTTTTGATCCTTCCATAAGATCAGGTCAGAAGCCATCTCTCTTATCCAGTGTGATTCCTGTCTAGCACAATTGAGATCTATCCAAGGTGCTAGAGGGCTGACTCTGAAGGGGGAGGTGGCTCCTGACCTTCTCATTCCTCCCACGTTGCCCTCTCTAGTTGTGATGATCCTAGTTGATAAGCCCAGTGGCTTAGTTTTTATTCTTCTTTCTCAGTTCTTTCTCAGTTCTTATTCTTCTTGACCTCTTTGCCGTCTTTGACACTGCTGATGCCTCTTTGCTCCTTCATATTCTCTTCTTTCTAGGTTTTGGGAACACTCTCAGTTCTTCTACCTCATTGGCACTCTTTCTCAGTCCTCTTACCTTGCTGGCACTCTTTCTCAGTCTTCTTTGTTGTACTCTCATCCAGATCACACCTTCACTCCAACCATATGTCGTCTTCTCCCTCTGTACTACTTTACTTTGTGATATTATCAACTCCCATGGATTTGATGACCATTTCTATGCTGATAATTCACAAACCTACTTATCCTGCCTCAGCTTGTCTACTGACCTCTAATTTCACATCTCTGACTGCCTTTAAGACATCCCAAACTGGATGTCCTATAGACATTTTAAATTCAACATATCAAAAACAGAACTCATTACCTTTCCTCCTAACACTTTCCCCCCTCCTCCTGCCTTACTATTCTATACTGTCTTCTCAGTTACTCAAGCTTGAAAAATAGATGTTATCTTCAACTCCTTACTATCTCTTACCCACCCTATTCAAGGCCTATCAACTTTACCTTCCCAACATCTTTTAGTTATGCTCCCTTTTCTTCTCTAAATGATTAGGATGGAAAGGGACCCTCTTCAGAATTTTTCCCTTCTTCTATTTCTTCCCTAAGACAAGTCTCCACACAGGCAATTGCAAAACATATACTCAGAGTTTCAAACCATTAGCTATGAAAACATATCAACTAAGCTATTGATCCACAATTTCATAGTTTAGAGAAAACAGGTTGTGTTATCTTCTAATGAGTTCTTCACCTGACAGAACAGGAGATCAGATGAAAAGGTGACAGGTGTATCTTTTCCAGTCATCCTGGGGCTCTCAGAATCCAAGTCATTTTGCCTCTAGGGCAAAAGTCTTCTTGAAGCAGAGTTCGATATATTAAAAGTCATGCATAGATAAGTTGAATTGACACTGTCTGGAGGAAGATTTGGAGGAGGATGGGTCGTGGTGGATGGCTGCAAACACATATCTGTTAAAAAAAATAAGACAAGTACCTACTTCAACTCATGTACCCACCACAGGGCACCTCTTAGCTGTTCTATCCAGGATAGTTGAAGGTTATTTTAATATGGCGAGAAAAGGTCATTTTATTTTTTTCATATAAAAACATACTTTGATAGGAAGTTGGAGGAAGGTACAATCATATAGTTTCCCCCAAACTAACTTCAGTTCTTGAGCATCAGGAATAAAAATTTTTTGCTATGATGTACTTCCCCACTTTAGTTCAGAGTCAGTTCTCCAGCACCTTCGATAAATCTTGATTGCATTAGACAGGAATCTCACTGTATGAGAGAGATGGTTTATGACCTGATCTTATGAAAGGATCAAAAGATGGGCCTACCTGCCCACAAGTTACTCAGGCTCTGCAAAAATCCATTTCTGTGCCTTCCATTGGCTACAACCAGATGATTTTCACTCTGTGCATTGCATTTATGTTTCAGCATCTATTCCTGTAGCTAATACTTTAAGTATTTTTAGTTTGATTATGGTTCTTCATAAATAGGAAATGTGTTTGCATTTGGGGAGTAAATCTGAATATCTCAATGAGAGCCAGATGCAATAAGTGCATTCATAGGCTAACACCCCCCTAAATGCAGAAGACCTTAATTAAGTTTCTGGTCTTGTTCAGAGAAGTATAAAATAAAATTCAGAAGAGTCAACCTTCCTTTCCTCTCTCTTTGTATATCTGAAATGCCTAGGTCAGCATTGTCCTTTCAGTCATTTTGAGCTCTTTACTGACCAGTGTGCATAACTCCATTATTGATTCAGCTGTAACAATTGGTATCCATCATAAATGCAAAATTTGCTGAGATTTCACCATCTTGACAATTTCCTGTGCTTTACACAGGCTACTCCCTTAAAGATACTGGAGGAAATCAACAGACGATTTGTCACATCCTTAGCTGACTTAGGTGCCATTTTTGCTGCCAATGAGCCTTCTCATTTATATCAGGGAAGGTTGGCCTTTGCAATGGATCACAATGAGCTGGGGTTGCAAACAGCACAAAAGTTCATGGTGGAGCACTCTGTTAATTGAATCCAATCCTTCTGCAGAATTGCAGCATCAATATAAAGTGCTGCCTGGGGGAGGCAAAGGAAGGAGGCAAAGCTGCTATGCTTTCCCAGTGCCCAGATGGTGAAGTTGCTTGTCAGTTCTCTAGGGAAGCCCTCACAGCCGATGGAAACCTGTTTTCTCCCCATCTCCTCTGCAAGTATGAGAGTGTTGACAGCCTATGAAATTGATTGTTTTTTCCCAGATTCTCATTCTGCACGGTTTGTACCATAGAAGTGACATGCACACTGACATGGCCTTTTTAGTTCTTAGTTAAAATTGAATCCATGCTAGAACTCTGATTTAGTGAGTCCAGCTAAAATATGAATCTTGAAGCACATTAGTGATTGTTATGAGGCCCATAAGGGCAGGGACTGTATCAAGTCTAAATTTTACATCTCCTGCATTTTCTACTCATATGAGTGCTCAAAAAATGTTTGGACAATTGAATGAAAAGTGACTGAAAGCTTCCAACTATTCACCATCCCTTGTTCTACACAAGGCACCATATTTCTACTTCCTCACACATCAGGGTCTCCCTCCTAAGCTCCTCATAAGTGTTGAGAACTCACTGTGCCCTGAAGGGGACCCTAAATTGACTAAAGGCATGATAGTAGAGCACAAGGTCTGGCAGTTTCTTCTAAGATGGAAAGGCTTCTGGAATGGGCAGGCCAAAATATTTGGTCTGTTGTTCAAGAAACATTCTGGTGAAGTTCATAGATGGTCATCAGCAGCAGACCCAGTGGGACAATGAGTTCTTTGACCATAGTACAACAATGAAATCACAATACAATATGGCCCTCAGTGCTGCACTGTTCTCTCCTACTCAGAAGGGAATAGTGGGTGTTAAGAATCAGGATTTTTTCCCCTATGTAGCTGAATAGTCACTACAGAGTGAGATCTCTGTCTAGTGACCTAAGATGTCTGTACACAATTGTATGAAGTAAACCATATCCACTTCACTACAGAAAACTTCTTTATTCCAAATGTCAACTGATTCCATAAAGAAAAAAGAGGTAGGTATAAAAGGGAGGAAGAACATTTGTGGTCTTCAAATTATATGGCAAAGTAGAAATCATAAGATCTTTTTAATATTGGTCAAAAATAGAACAGTAGGTCAGTGGAATAGTTTAGATAAGGAATTATTGGAAGCAAATGAAGTTGATAACCTAATCTTCAATAGATTAGAGAACACATTAACTTGAGAAAGAAAAAAAACTCCCATTTGTCAAGAATTTCTGGGAAAACTGGAAAGCAGTTTGGTAACAAATAGTTTTAGACTGATGTCTTCTACCATATGCTACAGCAAACTCCATATGAACACACTGCAGTATTGTGTCTCCCCATGTAAAACCAAAGTAAGCCATATCAGCTATCATTCACAACTAAGACTAAGTTGAGACCACACTAATTATTAACTAAGCAGGGGCTAGGAGTGTGCATAAAAGATAAAACAGACAATCTCAATTACATGCAATTCAAGAGACTGTGTACAAAAAGAAAGAATCAATTGGGAGAACTAATCTTTGTAACCAATAGCTCTGATAAGAGTATGAGCAGAGTGCTCTCCTGGAGCCTTCATGTAGTTAGAAGGAAGTGAGGAAGGCCCTCAGAATGGGGGCAAGTCTCCTGTAGTGAACTTAAGGAGGGCATGCACGGCCAAGAGTTTCATAGCTGTGCAGGAATGGATGGATCGTGATGCGCATCACACATGAATGGAACATTCGTTCTGATGTGATTACAGAGTCACATAGGTCTTGCATATTAAGGGTCTGATACTAGAGATGGGAATTTACAGAAATATGTATGACCAACAGCTATTCTGCAATAGATAAATCAATAAAGAGTCTGAAGTCTTCAAAAGAAGAACCACAGACTATTAACAATCATATATGATTGTTCCATATCACCAAAAATAAGAAAAATTAAAATAACTTGAAAGTTTCACCCCATACACAGAAAATTTGCCAAATATGACAAAAGATGGGAATTATCCATGTTGGAGGAGCTATGTAAATACAAACACACTAATACATTGTTGGCAGAGCTGTGGACTTGTTTGAAACTAAACAATATGCATTTTTAATTACACCTTCTTTTCAGTCCAGAGGTGGGGGAACTGTGGATACATAATGTTGCATGTATTCTCACATTTGACCTGTTAGGCTGACTGAACTGGTTTTCCCTTTATTTCTCCTTCTACAAGGGAGGATTCATTTGGTAGAAGAGTATTTACTAATAAATGTGTTACAGAAACAAAAGGAATCAATAAAAAGAAGATAAATAATTTTTACAAATCCAGGTCCTTTGAAACTGATGAGGGACTCAGCCGTCTGTATTGTCCTGGTATTTAGTGAGAATTAGGGTTAGTGCATTTTGGAGCTGAAAAGGATCTTAGTGATGAGATGGTTTCATTTCGTCTATCTGCAGATGAGGAGATTGTTGTCCAGGGAGTGGAAGGAGCAGGACCATGGAGAGTCACATGACACATTGCCTGTGGGGAAACCCTTTGACATTCTCTGAGCCCTAGTGTCTCCATCAGTAACAGGGGGAAGATCATTGCTACCTAAGTCACATGTGGGGAAACAAATGGAGGTTTCATTTCTGTGTGTCTGGTAAAGCACCAGAGAATGCCATCTCCTTCATGAGAGGACCTTTGTCTCTTCAGTTTCAATATTTGGAGCTTGGGTAGAAAAAGCATCTTTTCCTTTTCAGCTCTATGGAAGTTCCAGGCATCTTGTTCTTTCCCAGATCTATGTATGCCCCACAGCCCCATCCACAGGCACAGCTGGAGTAAGTGGTGCCTGTCACAATGTCAGCCTTTTCCTGAAACTTCTAAGGCCTGTTCCATGTAGAATTCTGAGTAAGCTAAGAAGGACAGCTTGTTTGCATGCTTGCCAGAAAGTATTCCCATAAAACAAGTGCAAAGCAATAGCCACACATGTTTTTGTGACTGGAAGAGTCAGGGAGAAGTGTGGTGCCTACACAACATTCACTCAACCCATTGATTGGGAAAATATTCCTTCAGGCCTCTACAAAATTACACACACACACACACACACACACTGTCCTGACCAAGTGGCAGGTCCAAGTTTCAGGTCTTGTGATAATTTCCCTGAATGTTCAGCTCTATCATAGCAGCAAAACGGATTCTGTGATGCAAAGTGAGAATTCTGGGTTTGGCAAAGAAACCAAAGCAAATGAAGGCAGAGAAATATAAAAAAAACAACCTCAACTTGGCGTTGTAAATAATTGACATCTATACAGAACCATAAGGCTTGAAAGGTGTTCTTCAAACATTTCATTTGAGCTTTTCCACATTCTTATGAAGTCAGCGCAGCCAGCATCATTATTTTTCAAATGAGAGAACTGAGGTCCAGAAGTTGAGTGCTACCCCCACAATTATACAGCTATTAGATGTGTGTGTGTGTGTATGTGTATGTGAATGTGAATGTGAGTGAGCGCATGAGTGTGTGTGCATGTGAGTGTGAGTGCTTGTGTGTGAGTACATGAGAGTGTGTGTGTGTATGTGTGTGTGTGTGTGTGTGTGTGTGAGTGTGTATGTATTTGAACTCAGATCTTCTATTGACAGTACTCTTTATGCTGCTTCTGGGTAACAAGGACCACCTTTTGCAAAAATTTCTCCTTTTTGAGTATTTAAAGGGTGATGAGGCCCACAGCTACAGTCTATACATAATTCCTACAATGGAACCAACCTATTGGTATCCAGCTCTCCAGTCTTGGGGGAGAGATGGAAGAGAATCTGAAGACTCGTGCTCAAAGCCCACCAAAGGAAGAGGTACTGTTGGTCAAGACTTGTCTCCACAGGAACCACAGCCTTGGGGGCAGGGCACTCTTGATGCTCAGGCCAAAATACACAATGAAGCTGAAATCTGAACAGTTTCTTTATTACTAGAAAATTCTAGTATTTCTCTGAGTATATTTCAGAATAGAATACTTTCTATATGTGTGGGAAATTTGACGGGTGAACCACGAGTTTTTCATATGGATTCTTATTATAACTGATGGAAATGAATAATGCCAATGATTTTCAGAGGAATATCTCAAGGTTTTCATCAGTGCCAGATTTTGCCAACCAAGTAATGAATACATATGACTTTCAGTGGAATGAATCAGCATTTTACATTTCAAAATGTTGGATCAATTTCCAAAACTGCAGCCTGAGTCTTTCCCCTATCATAAGATTTTTAGTCTTGGGTAGTACATTAGTAATTCCTTCATCTGGAAATCTCATTTTATGGATAAAACGGGATATCAGAAATTATGTGACTTAGCCAAGGTCACCAAGCTACTTAAGGAGAAAGTTGGACTAGAACCAAGGTGTTCTCAAGTTCTCCTTGATGCTTATAAAGAATGGCTAGTAGAGAGAACAGGATCCAAATAATAAGATCCCAAGTCTTAGAGAATGCTGCTCATATCCAGACACATCAAAAGAACAGAAAGAGGAGGAAGGTGGAAGAGACTCTGCTATGCCTGCTCTGTACAAGGTTCCCTCCTGAGCAGGGTGGAGAGTGTGAGTGAATTCAGGGAGAAAGGGAAGCTGCCTTACAGCTTACTCCCTCCTCCTCTTCTTCTCCATAGCCTATATTTTAAACTTATATATTGATCCTGGCTCCTCTTGGATGATCATCCATGGATCCAGCTTGTTAGGAGACATAGAATTTGTTAAATATACATGGGAAACCCCTCTTAGACAAATGATTTGGTGAAGTAATAATCCCAGATAACTGAAAGTAAATGGTCATAGGTGATTAGTTGTTAAAGTTGGAAATCAATAAATTATAATTCATATTAAATGCTATTTGATTGTTTAATTACCCATTGAGATGGCTAGTCCCTCAAGTTCTGCAAATCATAGCTTATCCAGGATATAGAATATTTTTTCTTCTCAAATGTTTTATTGATGTCTTTTGTTTTTTCACATCATCATCATTTTCCTTGTTAGCCCTTTTCTTTCCCCTCCAATAGAGCTATCTCATATAACTAATTATATTTTGAAAGATAAAAAAGAAAAAAAGGGGGAAAATCAGCATAACTAATCAATACATTGAAAAGGTTTGCCACCATCTGCAGTGTGTAACACCTCCACAAAGATGTGGGTTGGGAGTGCCACCTCATACCTCTTCTTTAGAGCCAAGCTTGTTCTTTATAAAACTGCGGCATTCACCTTAAGTTTTGCATGTTTGTGTGGTTATTCTTTCCATTTATATTGTTGTAATCACTTTGATGTTCTTCCCCCCTCCTTGTCTCTGCTCACTTTACTCTGCATCAGTTCATGTAGATCCTTTCATGCTTCTCTGCATTTATCACATTCAACTTTTCTTACAGCACAGAAATATTCCATTACACATGCACCATAATTTCTTCAGCTATTCCTCAATCAGTGGACATCTACTTTGTTTCCAAATTTTTGCTATCACAAAAAGTGCGACTATAAATATTTTGGTGCCATCTAACATTTTTCAGTTCTTCTCCATGTCCTCTCATAAAACTTCCAAAGATGATCCATTGAACCCCCTGGCAATGCTCCTCTGGGCATTTTTGTATTCTGTGGATGCTAAGGCATCACTTGGGCTGTCTATCTGTTATCCTTTGATCTTAGTTTCTGACAGCCTCCCCTCCTTTTCCAATCATGAAGTTTTTGGAGGAAATAGTTGATGACACTGTTTGTTCCCATTATGTTTCTCTCTGTTGTCTCATGTCACTTGCATTTTCAAAAATTCTTTTAAGATATTGGTTCATGATTCAGAATAATAGAGAATAACTGGGAAAATATTTTGTTAAAAGATTGCTTTCCTGTGTCAGGGGAAGTTCAGGATCATTATCAGATTCATTGGCCATGGCAACTCCTAAAAAAACAAACAAAAAAACAAAAAAGGCCTTCAGTTCTGAAGGATAGTGCCTGATGCACCATAGACTCATATCACTTCTCCAGTGACAGAGGCAAAGTAATGGAAGACTTAGCAGAAGTTATGAATCATGAAGAGCTTACATTATCTCTGAACATTAAAGTAGCTGGTCCTTTCAATGTGACATCCTTGTAAAGTGACCCATGGGTTGACATAGTACTGCAGTTATATATAGACATTGGCATTTTCATCATAATAGCACTAGAAGTCAAAAAGGACTTTGTGCTTAAAGGAATAAAAGCTCATAGGTTCCTCTTGGAAAGGTAAAGAAAATAAAGATCGAAGTGATTTTGATCATGGGTCCAGAAGAGAAGCAACCAGTGTGCATTTAACCATTTTTGTGAAACACACTATCAGTCATGTTGCAACATTCATAATAAGCATTTGCAATGACTATGAACTGCCATTGTTTGTAGAAGGTGGAGAAGTAAAGCAATTCTATGAAGAATGTCACAAGATCCTCCATAAGTAATTAGCATACATTTCAGTGCTGGATGATTTCTATGCAAAGGCAGGAATTGAGAAGTATGGAGAAAATGTGTTGGAAAATAATAAATTGAATTTTCATAGTGCCTTCATGTTTTTGACCCTTAACATACAGAAATTCATTTGAAACTCTCAGCAGTCTTTGCTAAAGTTGTGGGGTTGGTCCTTTATGTTCTTATTTTACAGGTGAGGAAAATGGACTCAGAGGAGGTCAATGACTTTCCCATGATCACACAACCAGGAAGTAGAACAACTTGGGTCTTCTTGATTCTCACCCCAATACTTGATAAACTTAGAAGGAGCTAAGGGGTTTAGCCGATGTCATAAGGCTTGGAGGAAGTAAGAATCAAGTTCAAGTTTTGTCTCAGGCACTTTCTATCTCTGTGGCTCCAAGTCATGACCTCTCAGTCCCAATTTTCTCATCTGTAAAATGGGAATAATATTAGCTCCTCCATATTACAGGCTTTTTGTAAGGGTCAAAGGAGATACTGCTTCACAGTGCTTTGAAATCCTTAAAGTGCTACACAAATGTTAAAAATTAAATTATTATTCACATCACAATTATTCTTAAAAACCATGTTCAACAATAAGAAGCTGGAAGTTTCTAGGTATTATTTCTAGGTATTACCTAGAGATCCTAACTTCTATATATGATGAATACATTCCTTTACATAATTCTTTTGAGAAAATACTGGAGAAGTAATAGCAATAGAAGGAACCACCTAACACCACAAAAATGAAATCAACTATATTTTAATAGACATAAAATTACTGATTGTGCATATCAGAGTAATTTCTTAATCAACTGTCTGCATGAATTGAAACCATTGACTCAGCCATTTAACCATAGAGCAAGAAATCAAAATCAGCACCAAGATGGAAGAAAGAATAAAACTGAGAAGCTATATGTGATTTACTGATTCAATCTGCCCCTAAAAAAATGATTAACATCGAAAAGGGAAATGGATAAAAGAGCGGATGCTGGACACAAAAGGCACAGTCACTTCTTCAGGAACTTGCAATAGCCATTTCCAAAAGGAAGCTTAGCCCATGGAAGTCAAGGGCTTCACTTAAGAAGTTAAACTGAGACTCTTTCAGCCTGCACATAATTGGTGTGAACATATATGGAATTTTATTCTAAGGGTCTGTGTTTGAGCTCAGAGTGAAATAAACTTGATTTCATGGGATCATGATTTGGCATTGACCTTAGAGATCCTCTAACTCCAAGTCCAACCCTTTCATTTCATAGCATGAATTGAGTCTCAAGAAAAATGGAGTGACTTAACTAAGTTAGCAAATCGCAGAGCTGGGATGTGTACCTATATCTTCTCATTCCCAACCCATTGCTCTTCCTCTGTGTCACACTGTCTCAGAACCAGAACAATGACATGATTCCCAAAGTAATTTAAAGGAAAGCAACGTTAAAGGAATTTAGCATTCTGATTAATGAAGTGTGACTTTGGAGGACAAATGGTGACTCATCTTCTCAGCAAAAAAACTGGTGCCTATAGGTGTGAAATGGGGAATATAGTTTTGAATATCGTCTTTGGAGTTTTCTGACTTCACTGCACTCTACTTTGTCACTAGGGATGTTCTTTTGATGGCAACTTTGGGGAAGGGAGTGGGGCATGTGAAAGATGCATTTTGTTGAAGAGCATCAGAATTAAGACAGTGAGAGAGATAACACATTGAACTCTTCCATTAACATGTCTATCTTGAACAAGTCCTAGTGCTAGACAATTATTTGGGCCCATGGTTGAAGAATTTGAGTAGAGCAGGCTATATTGCCTTTTGTGATTAGCACAGTGCCTTTTCAATCTCTTCAAAATAAAAAGAAGAGAACAATGTTTCTATATCAATATTCATCCAGTATGCCTGTGAATCCTGTGACATAATCTCTGAAGGATTAAAATGGCTAATCACTTAAAGAGCAAGCAAGAACTGCATTGCAGCTGTAAGTAGATATGGCAGTCAGTCAATAAGCTTTTATTAAGTACCTACTATGTGTCAGTTTCCTTCTAAGTTCTGAAGATACAAATATGAAAAAAAAACAGTTCCTGTCCTCAAGCAGTTTGCAATCTAAAAGAAGAAGACTGAAAAGCAGGGGTGGGAGGGTCAAGTGGTGGTCAGGGAATGCTCCCAATGTGGGGGAATAGTGCAAGACTGAGAAATCCCAAAGTAAGGTGGCCAGGTGAGAAATGCTCTCCCTCCTTAAATGAGGTTTAGAGTTCACGGCTCCACCATCCAAGCAGAGGAAGAAGGTAATGCTGAAACGGAGCCCCAAGGCTGATCAGGTAATCACATTCAAGGTGATGATGTTTTCCCAATAATGAGCTTCCTAGGGCCTGGTAGAAAAGTGAGGAGTCCTAAAGTAGGGCAGCCAGGTGAGAAGTGATGTATTTATGAGAAGACGAGAAGAAAATATCAGAAAAGAGAATTTTTATCTGAAAGGCAGGGATGTGTCATGCCGCAAGAACAAGGAATGATTACCTATAATAGCCTCTATACTGTCTTACTACCATGAAATGGAGAAAGGTTCCAGCTTACAAGAATTTGTATGGCCATGGACAACAGCTGTTTGGGATGAGAAGCCATTAATGAGCAGTGAGCTTTTCTGTTGCAGGGATTTACTATTCTACCTACAGATCTAGAGAACAAAATGATGAATCTTTTTGTGCTGCAGATATCCCTGCTGAAAAGATGAGAAGGTAAGAGTCTGACCCAGAAATTTTGGAGTATTTTACATCTTCATATCCATATATGTGATGAATAGGTCCCTTAGAATTTATCATTTGCTGGGTATAGCTCAGACCAATGAAATGCAACCTTAACAGCTCCAACAAACCATCTTCCAAGCATCTTTAAAGTTCTTGGAAAATTGGTGGCTAGGTGAAACCACTGAGATCAAGTTTAACACCACCCTGTGTACACCAAAGAAAGCATAAAGTTAGAATACCCTTTCCCTCAGGTGATCTTCCAATTTGTCTTGTAGGGCTTCACTATGGGTGGTGAAATACTCCAGTTACTCCTGCTTGTAGATGATTGCTTGAAAATCCTCTCAGCTACTCAATAGAAACTGATACAGCAGTTCACGCAAGAAAAATCAAATGAATGATGAAGAACTCTTATTGTCAAGGCTATGGCACAAAGATGGATAGCCCATTCTTTGAGGTGGTCCATCAGCACCTGTCTTTGGACAATGCCTATCAGTTTTAGATGACTCTTGAAAATGTTCCCAGAATCAAACATTTGACAAACATCAGACTGGATAACATGTGAGCAGATTCGCAGTGCTTTCCATGGTCCTATACTGCTTAGGTCACACTATGTTTTCTATCCCCAATATTCTTCCAGTGAAAATGGATGGTGTCAAGTTATGGATCATCATGATCATGAAAGAATTAAAATTGTGGACTCTGCTAAAGGGGATGAAAATATATCCATTGGATGGAGTAAGTTGTAGCACATGGATGACCAAGACTGGTGGCAAAAGAATTATAATTGAAGTCCTTGAGTATATGACTAATTGGAAAAGGAAGTCAGCACATGGAGAGTTACTGTGCCATCTATGACATGTGCAAAGGCTTTGTGTCAGTGCTCTAGTATGTTGGAATGCCTCTCTAGGGAAGTATTTGTTGTAGGATATGCACAAACACTACCAAGGAGGAGAAAGTAGGACAGGGTTTTACTCACAGTGGTAATGGACATATTACTAGAGAAGAGATCAGGGATTGATCCAAGTCTGTGTGCATTTGTGTACAGAGGCATCACATGAGCTGGTACCCAGTAGCATCTGAAATGCTGCTTCTTGTAGTCAGTTTTCACTAGAATTTGAATTTGGGTCAAACCATTCAACCTCTCAAATTTTA
This sequence comes from Pseudocheirus occidentalis, assembly GCA_028646575.1. Classification (NCBI taxonomy): domain Eukaryota; kingdom Metazoa; phylum Chordata; class Mammalia; order Diprotodontia; family Pseudocheiridae; genus Pseudocheirus; species Pseudocheirus occidentalis. The sequence continues at coordinate 1,896,100 of CM053597.1, forward strand.
AACTCGTATCTGAGAGACACATGCATTGAACCATTCTTGGAGTTCCATTTGCTCTGCTTTCCACTTTAAGCTTGTAGTGCTATTTGGAGAATCAAAATCTTTTAGGAAGCTACAGAGCAAGGATGTCCCACCTTCTTGCTCACAAAAAAACATACTGCCCTTCTCCTTTCAGGGTGTACTGAAATCTACATCTTCATGCCTCTCAAGGGGATCCCTTGAAGGGACATCTTGGCCAGAATTATGTTATTATTTTGTCTGTTCTCTCTCTCCCTCTGTCTCCCTTTCCCTCTCACTCTCCTCTTGCTTTTTACAATGAATTTATCCACCCTGGAATCTTCATTGTGAGAGTACTTCTGATTAAAGATGAGCAACAGCGTTTTCTGAGCCTAAGAAAACTTTGCAATGGTTTGAGTTCCCAGCACCTGCCAGGATGTGCTAATAAATACAAGATTGTCTCTCCAAAAGGGTAACAGCATCCTTTGGGCAAAATAAAACCTTTTCATGGTGTTCTACTTTTGCTGCTAATTAACTAAAATGTTATCATTCCCAAACTAATGAACAGAGAACTTGTTCTTCATAGAAAGACTTTTTTTCTCCTACTCATTAAAATATTATTAACATTTCTCTTAAACTGTTTATTTCATTTGTGCAGTAAGACCACTCCTTGATGAGGATTCAGTTAGATGACTGTGGTAAGGAGGAAGTCAAGCTCAAGCCCAAACCCCTGTTCCCTCAACACTAACTCCCAGCACTCCCGCCCTCCCCCAACAACACCCTAACCAAGCCAAATACCACTGGTGCTTTCTCCGGGTTATGGTGGTTGTTTACTCAAGTCCTAATCCTGTATAATCCCCAAACCCTGAATGTTTTTATGATTACTATTCCTTCTATCCCCACCCACCTCATGTTCCATCAGACAGACCCTAGAGGTTCTTTTAGAACTGGGTTTTGATTTGCTTTCCTTGAAGTATACAGTGTCTCTCTTTTGATGATGTCAACAATATAAATGCTTCTATTTCTAAGGTCTGGAATGGAGAGATTAGAGAATCTCCAGCTTGGTACTGATGTTTTGTACATTGGAAACATAGGGCACTGGTAGATGAATATCTATATGGGGGCTTCCAACGTCTACTTCTATATTTTTGCCAAAAGGGCAGATGGGCAGGAGCTGAGGTCACCATCTTGGGAGACTCCTGAACCATTTATCACTTCTTTGCCAGGCTGCTAATGTTCAAGCTAGGTTGCAGGAGTTAGGGTGGGGGTTTAATGAGAGTGGGGCTCCACCAGGCCCTTTTTTCAGGGAGGATGTGGCAAGTGAGGGATCCAGGAGTCTGCAGCATTCCAGACCTCGGCTAGGTTCTTCCTGGGAGTAGATTCTTGTGAATCAGGGATTGTATGCCAATTGCTCTTAAACTGAGGTGACAAAATCAAAATCATTGGCTCCAGCCCCATTCCATTAATTACATCAGTTAATATTTCCAACCAGTGGCCTGGGATGTGGGGATGTTCTAAGGTTGCTAAATGGTTTTGGCAAGGAGGCACATCAGAGCAAAGCATGTTGGGGTGTACACCACCTTGAAATTGGGTCTAACCTTTGGTTTGAGGATATTTATTTCTCCCTAACTTCTCTCTTTCATCTCCTTCTCCTTACATTTCCCTGGGACCCTTCACTGTATTCCCTCCTCTCCACGTTTGCCATTGAGCCATTAATCGCTACTCTTTTATTTAGATCATCCACACTGGCAACCTATAATAAATATTTATTGATTAAGTGATTGAGTAAATCAAGAAGTTCTATCCACCTGATTCCAATTATATAATCAACTAGCCCACATCTCTCCAGCTCTCTCACCACTTGTAGGGACTTTATCAGGCACGTTGCTGAAATTGCAATAAACCACATGCCTACTGAATGCCCCTAATTTGCCAGTCTGGTCACCTGTCACAAAAAGAAATGGGTTATGTTAGCATGATCTGCTCTTGAAGCTTTGCTGGATCTTAATGATCTTCTCTAAGTGTTCAGAAGCCATCTCTTTAATAATGCATTGGAGAATTTTGCCAAAAGTCAAAGTCAAACTAATTGGCTTATAACCTTCATCACCTTCTTTTTCTTTTTTTGAAAATCATGACAACATTTGGCCTTTTCCAGTTCTGTGCCACCCTTCCCCCTCTTCATGATCTTCCAGTGAAATCAGGCATGATTAAGTAATCATGACTGGTGGGGGGTTTTACTACCTGAAAACGTAATTCAACTGGTCCTGGTACCTTGAGCTCATTAGAGTGGGGCTATTTCTCCAAATCCCACTTATGGTCCCAGGGCATCTGACTATACTCTCAGGTATTTAGGGATTATCTTGAGAGACTCAGTTTCAAGTATGAGATCCCTTGGTGTGCTTCACATTGATAATCAGTTGGACTTCATTATATTTGTAACAAAGGTATTTCTGTGATGGTATAGGAAGAACGGAGGTTATAAAACCATTCTCCTCAAAGGTGGGTGCATACCCTCCCACAGATACACATGGATCCATGGGAGATTAGGTGCTAGTTAATCATAGAGGGTGTTTACGGTCAAAGGTTAAAACACAACTGCTGGTTCCTGGGAGTCTCTCTTGAGTCCATAGCCCACACTCTTCTCTGTTCAAGAGGTCACACTCCTTTAGAACTCATCTGTATCCCTTTTTGTCTCTATCTCTGTCTGCATTTGAACTTAGTGTGTTCTCTTGACAAGCTCTCCTCTATTGGTCCAGTCTCTCAGAAATGTGATCACTGGATCACAGTGGGCAGTGAGGAGAGAGAAAAAACTCTCCTTTCTCACAGAGTGAAATCCTCTCAGGTATTTTTCTGGAGTCATATGTCCTGCAGTTCTCCCACAACTGGACTGATTCACCATTTACTGAGCTTACCTTTGGGCTCCTCATTTTATCCATAGGCTCACAAGCAAGTCAGGTTCACTCAGCCAATCCCAAAATGTTTCCCTCTATGATGCCATGTGTCTTTATGAAATTTTCAAAGGATTTCAATCCTTTTGTATCAAGTATTTATTCACAACTAGTTTATAGTTCAGATTTATTTGTTGACTGAGTCAAGGTCTTCTGTGATTAAATGAGCTGGAAGTGGAACCCAAGAGTTACAAAGGGAGGCCAAGTATTATATTATCACACTCTCACTTATTTAGAGTTTTAAATCCATTGACCATTTGTTGTTGTTGTTCTGTCCTTTATCATCTGAACATCACTCTCTACTAGAGAAGTAAAATTGAGCAAATCTGCCTTATTTCCCTTGTCTGTTCACACTCTATTCAATGAGAACAGGAATCCTAAGCCTTTTTTGGTCCTTTTCTTTTCTATAGTATGGAAGAACAAGGGTCATTTGGTCATCAAACTTGGTTTAGATTTCCCCCCCCCATTTCCCATAGTATTAGCATAGGAGCTTTACAAATTTGTAAACCATTCTTCCCTTCTTCTCCTTGATTTCATCTTTTGTGCATGTTCATTTTTCAACCTGAAGTTGTTCAATGCAGTTCCTGTGAGGCCACATACATCTCTTTAGATGACTCTGCTTTTTCTTCCCTGTTGGATATTTTCCTGTCCAGGTCTTCATTTGTGAGAGCCTATTAAGTACTTGTTGAATATTACTTGAGTGTGTATGAATTGTTGAATATTACTTGAGATATATGAATGTATATACATTTTCAATCTTTTTTTTCAGGTATCTAACTCTTCATGACCCAATTTCAAGTTTTCTTGGCAAAGATATTGGAGCAGTTTGTTAGTTCCTTCTCCAGCTCATTTTGCAGAAGAGGAACTAAGGCAAACAAGGTTAAGTGACTTGCCCAGGGTCACAACACTAGTAAGTGTCTGAGGCCATATTTGAACTCATGAAGATGAGTTTTCCTGATGCTGGGCCCAGCACTGTACCTACTGTGCACCTAGCTGCCATACATATGCATATATATATTATATCAGACACACATACATACTATGCCACCCAGCTGCCTATTAAACACCTCCTGTGTGTGTATTCCTGGCTAGATCATTTATTGAAGGGATGCATGTCTTTAACAATGATGATGATGATGGTGATGGTGATGATGAAGGTGGTAATGATGATGGTGGTGATGATGACACTAGTAATGGCCAATAGTTATGCAGCTCTTTCAGGTTTTTAATATATACACACTGTCTCACTAGTTTATCCTCACAACCAGTTTGCAAGGTAAGTGCTTTTAGAATATTTATTTTGGAGCTGAGAATGTGGAGTCTGACAAGGTTTAAATGCCTCATCTGGGGCCACACAGCTCTGAAGTGTCTGAGGTAGGATTTGAACTTGGCTTTTCCTGGTTCTAAAGTGGTGACTCTGGCCTGTCTACCACCCAGCTGGCTCTTAGATGCCTATTAAATAAACTGGGACTAGACTCTAGGTGAGGGGCAAGGTTTAGAGGAGACCAGAGCCTTGGCATAGACCTTGCTGTCACTCTTATTACATCCCAGCCCCCTCCTCATACCTTTCTCTGATCCTGCTTGGGCTCTTCATTCACACACATCCTCAGCTCTCACCCTCTTCACTCTCCCCTTTCTCTTGTAGGTACTGCATTAATTCCAAGGTGACTCCAGCTCTACCACCTTCAGAGCATGTCATAATAAGTCAGGAAATGAATAAAGGATGGCCACAAACAAAGGAAAGGTGCAGAAGGGAAGATCTTGTGGACTAATCAACAAACTTGATAAGTAGCTCCTTAATCCTCAAGAGATGGATATTTTGCAGGTAATATGTACAAACAGTACACAGTAATACACCAAGGATCACAAGAAAATTCAATGGAAAATTCAAATGCCTGGTTTAATCTTCCCTTTCTGCTGAGGAGAAGACTGAGGCATGAAAGGGTAGAGTGACTCGTTTAAGGTTACTCAGGCTTTTCCTTTTCTCCTCAGCACTTTTCTTTCCAATCCTATCTAGGTCTAAATGAAACGTGCTAAGTAGCAGAATCTGGATTAGAATGGAGACCTTTTGATTACGTGCCCAGTGGGTTTCCCCCTACAAACTGCTGCTTTGTGTGTTACAGAATGATCATCATTGGGACAATCTGGTAGTGCATTAGAAAATGGATAGGTGGATCAGTGGAATAGATTACATCATAATACAAAGAAGTAGATGATCATACTTATTTAGTGTTTCAGAAACCCAAAGCCCCACTCTTTTGGGGGCAAGAACTCACTATCTGACAAAAACTGCTGGGAAAACTAGAAAACAGCTTGGAGAAGACTAGGTGTAGACCAGTATCTCACACTGTACTAAGTAATGCCCAAATCAGTACATAATTTAGACATAAAGGATGGTACCATAAACAATTTAGGGAGATGTGGGATAGTTTACCTCTTAGATCTATGGATGAGGGAAGAGTTTCTGACAAAATAAGAGAGAGAGTATTATGATATATAAAATGGAGAATTTCAATTACTTTAAATTAAAAAAAGTTTTTGCACAAACAAAACTAAGGCAGTCAAAATTAGAAGGAAGGCAGGAAACTGGAGGGAAAATGTACAGTAAATTTCTCTGATAAAGACCTCATTTCTCAAATATATAGAGAATTGAGTTAATTTTAAAAGAATAGAATTCATTACCCAGTTGATAAATGGTTAAAGGATATGAACAGGCAATATTCACAAGAAATCCAAGATATCTATAGTCATGAAAAAAATGCTCTTAATCACCATTGATTAGAGAAATGCAAATCAAAGCAACTCTGAGTTATTCCCTCACACCTATCAGATTGGTTAATATGACAGAAAAGGAATGTGACTAATGTTGGAGGGAATGTGAGAAAATTGGGGCACTAATGCATTGTTGGTGGAGTTGTAACCTGATCCAGCTATTCTGGAGAGCAATATAGATCTATGCCCAAAGGACTGGACAACTGTGCATACCCTTTGACCCAGAATTGACACTACTAGGTTTGTATCCCAAAGAGATAAAACAGAGAAAGATATACGTGTACAAAAATATTTATAGCAGCTCTTTTTGTGCTAACAAAGAATTGGAAATTGAGACAATGTCCATTCATTGGGGAATGGCTGAGTAAAATGTGGTATATAATTGTGATGGAATACTACTATGCTATAAGAAATGACAAGCAGGATGCCTTCAAAAAACCTGGAAAAACTTCCATGAACTGATGCAAAGTGAAGTGAACAGAACCAGGAGCATTTTGTACAACAGTGACAGGAATACTGTATGATGATCAGCTCTGAATGACCTAGCTGTTCTCAGCAATACAATAATCCAACACAGTTTTGAAGGATTTATGGTGAGAAAACATTATTCACGTCTAGAGAAAGAACTAATAGTCTGAATGCATACTGAAGTATACTTTAAAAACCTTCCTTTATTTTTCTTGTCCTTGTTTTCTTTCACAACATGACTAATATGCAAAAAGGTTTTGCATGTTTGCACACATGGAACCAATAGCAAAGGATTTGCCTTCTCAAAATCGGGGAAGAAGAAGGAGCAGATTTGGAACCCAAAACTTTCAAAAATGAATGTTAAAATTTGCATTTTACATGTAATTGAAAAAAATGCTAAAAGACCCAAACCAAATGCTGCTTTGTGACTATCTCTGCCTCTTACCCCAACTATTGGTGCGACTACGGCCATGAGCTAATTTCTGCCCATGCACCAGAAGTGGAATCAGTTATATGGCTCTTTTCTGAAAACTGCCTGGTGCTTAATCTCTTCTTCAGCCCCTGCTTCCTACTCAGAAGCAGCCATGTGTTTCCAGCCAGGCCTCCAGGATTCATCTATGCACATTCATATCTTCTCTTATCACCTGTACCCACAGTTTATTACTTTGCCTTCTTAATAACAAAAACATAAATGTCTGTAAAAAAAAGCAAATAGATCAAGTGGCCCTTGGAATGAGGAAAACCCCTAGGATCACAGGATTTTAGAGTTAGATGGAACCTTAGAGAAATCACCCTTCAATTTGGGGCTGCCTAAACTGACACCCAGAGCAGAAACACAAGGACTTTTTGTGGCTAGTACATGCAGCACAAAGTGTCTTTGGATGAGCAGGAAGTAGGGCACAGCTCACCACAAGATCCCAGAGGCTGCCTTCCATTCTAGAAATACTTGCTAAGCAGGGTCTAAGTAGGATCATTTCTATGCTATGGAAAGATTGCAAGTGCTATTGATGTCCACTAAGTATGGCCCCCTCTTACTTATGTGGCAGGGGAGGAGAAAGATCTGCTTGGACCATCTTGCAACCAGAATGAGGGGTGCCCTGGTCCAGGATCCCTGAGATTCCAAGTAACACAACCAGTGCTTCTGATGAAAGCCTGGCCTTTCTCCTGGCCTGGGCTGCCCCCTGGGGCTTTGGAAGAGCTTTGTGTGGTCTTAGGAAGAATGAGCAATATCTTTACCTGTGGCAAAGACCAGGACACAAGTGGAAGGCTTGTTGTTGTTGTTTAGTTGTGTCTGAGTCTACATGACCCTGTTGGAAGTTTTCTTGGCAAAGATCCTAGAGAGTTACTGCAGTGCTATTTCCTTCTCGAGCTTTTTGCAGTTGAGGAAATGGAGGCAAACAGGGTTAAATGACTTGCCAAGTAAGTGGCAAGTGTCTGAATCTGGATTTGAATTCAGATTTTCTTGCCACTAGGCTTACCACTCTATCTATTGCACAATCAGCTGCCCAGTCCAACTGGGGGGAGAGGAGATTTCCTTTGAGTATTGAAGCTGTTTTCTCATCCTGAATAATCCTAACAGATGATCCCCAGGAGCTGTGATGGGGAAGGAAGAGATACCAACATTACTTTGCAGGAGTGATGGTGTCTGAATGGAAGGGAATGGAAGGGAAGAGTCATTGCAAATATGACTTATCACGAATGTGGCAGAAATGTAAGAAGAAATCCTGTTCTCTCTTCTCTTCCTCTCTTCCCTCTTATTTCTCTGGCTCCTCCCTATCCTTGTCCCCCTCCTTATTTTTCCAGGGAAATCAGCACCTCTAGTTTAAAGAGATGCCTGGGCTCTGAGAAAGAATACTTGTTCAAGGTCATGGAACCAGGATGTGTCTTAAATGGAACCTGAACCCAGGTCTTATGGGTTCCAAGGTTGGCTCTCTTTTCACTACTATCTAAGCTTAGAGTTATTAGACTAACGGTTAAAAGAAAGAAATTAAATGGAAATGGAGTTAAAACAGCCTTACCTGGGGGCATCTAGGTAGCACAGTGAATCGAGCACTGGCCCTGGAGTCAGGAGGACCTGAGTGCAAATTTGATCTCAGACATTTAACACTTACCAGCCTTGTGACCTTGGGCAAGTCAATTAACCCCTACTGCCCTGCCTCCCTCCCTCCAAAAAAGCCACCCCCCCCAACAAAAACAAAAAACCCCAGTACTAACAAAGTGAACACAGAAAATGTTCTCTCCATCAGGTTCTACAAACATACTTTGCCCTGTGTGAGCCAGGCAATATAGAAGTGTTACAGTCACATTGTGAAATGGGGCCAGGGAATAAAGTGATATGATACATTAAGTGCTGGATCAGAAGGTGGGGCCATTGGGTTCTGGATTGGGAGGTGTAGTCCAATGGGTTCTGGATTGCTGGTGCAACCTTTAGAAATTCACTTCCCTTCTCTCTGGCTCTACTTCCCTCAGCTTTTAAACTAGGTAACTGGATGATCCTCTTCCAAAGCCTTGTCCATTGAAAACTGTATGAACTAAATAAACCCCAGATATTCTTTGTGTGTTGACACCTGTCTCGAATATCTCCTGCTTCCCCCAGGAAGCCTTTTTTCTTCTAGAGGAGCCATTCATTCTGGTGACTCCGTGCATCTTCTGCATTTGATAACATTGGACCCTGGTACGTAGAAGCTGAATCCCATCCCTCTAGGGACAGCCTGCATTTCTCTCAACCTACTCAACACTAACTGAACACCAAGGAGAGCAGGCCTGCCCTAATCAGTTGGAGCCACGAGCTAGGGTTGGGGCAGCTTCTCGAATCCTGACCTGGCTTACTCAGATGAAGGCCCCAAATGGGTGCTTTGACCACAAACCCAACCTTAATTCACTTCCCCATTACTAGCTGTGTGGGAACAGTTTCAAGGTGAAGAAATCAGGCTTCTCATTTTCGAAGATTGAAGCCCCAGTCAGGAAACTGCAATTTCTCTCATCTCTGCCAAAAGCAAACATCTTTACTTTCTTCCCAATTTTGCCTTTTATGTGACTCAGAACACCTGGCTGGCAATTGCCTGCTGAAGATAATTAGCTTTCAATTATCACCAGTTACATTTTCACCTGTTCTGCTTGCAAATTCCTGGGATTTTTGGCTTGCCTCCTTAACAAGCTTTGATTCTCTCTGTCCCTATACACCTGGCTGGTTGGGAGATGGAAGCAGCTCCTTCGTTAGAGAACTCCCCCTTCCCCTGCCAGCCTGTCCACCCATTGGCATCTGGTGTGATGGCATTGCTGAGAGGTTGTTTTGAGGAAGGCAGAGAAGAGGAAGAGATGCTTTTTCTGCAAGGCTCTCCTTGAGGATCCTCTATCAGTTATATTGAGGTGAGGCTGATTCAACTTTCTGACCTTCCTTAGTTCTTTGCTTATCTATAATCAGATCTAAATGTTTTCCATTTCTAGTAATTAGCTCTTATTTTACTTCTTAGAAGCAAAACAAAGTAGACAAAAAGAATAATACATGAAAGCCTTTTAAGAACAAGAGGTGCTTTGAAATAAAATTGGCCAAGAAGTAAGTAGGGTGCTTGGATGAGCTAGGTCATGGTGGGAGATAGAAGTGAGGTGGGGCAGTGAACTTTAGAGCAGCAATGAGATGGAAAACCTGGCCTTATTCCTTGGTGGGAACTCCTCAATATGTTTGATTGTTCAGTCATGTCTGACTCTTTGTGACCCCATTTGGGGTTTTCTTGACAAAGATACTAGAGGGGTTTGCCATTTCCTTCTCCAGCTCCTTTACAGATGAGAAAATTGAGGCAAACAGGGTTAAGAGACCTGCCCAGGGCCACATAGCTAGTTAGTGTCTGAGGTCAGATTTGAACTCAGGTCTTTCTGATTCCGGTCTTGGTGCTCTATCCTCTGCACAATCTAGCTGCCCCATCCTTAAAGATACAAATCTCAATTAATTGACAAGAGTGTCCAGATTTTATAGAGTGACCCAGAGAACCAGCACAGTGTTTAATATGTGGTCTTGAACCAAGCAAACCCAGTAGGCAAGAGAAATGGAAAATCAGGCAGAAATGCTTTGATGACCATGACAACCAGAAATGTGGCCAAGGTGACAGTGAAGGACATAATGCTGGCTTTCTCTGCTAGCTCTTGACCTCTGCCTCTCTGGGGTAAATGCCACTCTTATTTTCTTGGTGCTTGTGGCTGTGGCATGCCAGCCAATGAAGACAGGGACCAAGGCGTGTTTATTCGTTGGAAATAAGCCCAGGCTCTTGACCCATTAGGTGCATGTAGGCCAATTATTGCATATTTGTTGATATTCAGGTTGAAATTCTCAAGTAGGTGTAACCACAAACCTCAGCCTGGGCCATCAGTTAGGGAGCTCAAGGAGCTGCCAGGCACCTTGATCCATACAATTCAAACCCAGCAAGTGGAGGATTAAAGGAAGTAGAAATCCCTTCAACAGGATCACATAGGTGAGGCATCTCCATCTACAAAACCCAAGCAGCATCCTAGGATGAATGTCATGTTGCAAGCCATCTCCTCTTCCTCCTCCTCCCCCTCTCTTCCCCATCCTGTCTCCTTCTCTCCCGTCTCCCCCTCTCCCCCTTTCTCCTCCTGCTCTATCATATCCATTAAGCCTCTTCTGGTCCCACATGACTGTGGCAGCCACTCCATCATCTAAGCTGAACTCTTGTCCTTTTGATACCCTTCTCCCCTTAGCTTAGACATGTGTCTGTGCCTGTGTTAGCCTTGAGGGCAGGGATCCTGTGCAATCCTGCTTGAGGTTCCCCAGGATTTCACCCAGTCCTGTGTATATGGGAGGCTCTTAAGTAGGTATTTATGTCTTCATTGTCATGGGCTGTGTTTACCACCCCAGGAGTTTGATGAACAGAAGACTGAAACTACACTCTATAATCCCACCTGTCTGACTGCTCTAGGATGAAGTCCAGCATGTGAAAACAGGGGGAAAATTACACACGCATATACACATATAAAAACACATATAGTATATGTACATATATGTGCATATCCACATACACATATATACATACGTATATACATACATAGAATGTGTGTATGTGTATGTATGAAAAGCTGTCTGCAATCTGGTGGAGAGGGCAGGGGTCCAGTTCAGCACGTGAGAAGAGGGGCTTGGACCCCAGTTTGGATAGTTATTGGTTCTGTGACCTTGGGCAATTGGCCTAATCCTCTTTAGTCTGTTTGCTTACCTGTAAAATTGGGACAAAAAAACTTGTACTACCAACCTTAGTGGGCTTCATGTTCAGGCTACTATAGCCTATGAAGATATGTATGACCATTCTGCTGTGACTTTGAACTCTCCAAGGTCCTGCTTATTCTCACATTGTAGTCATTGGTTCAGTCAGACCTTCTATGGTTTAAGTTTTATTTTATTTTATTAATTAATTATATTGTTATTATATTATTTTATCATTATATAATTATATTAATTAATTAATAATATTAATAATATTTTATTATTTAACTTGGTTTCAGGAAATTCTTTGAGAGAATCTGTCTGGCTAGTTATGAAGAATCATTGCTCCCTAACTAGGAAGCAGGCTATAGCTCATATCTGAACCAATCCACACTGACTAGATGGTTGGCATTCAATTGATAAGCATTTATGAAGCACCTGCTACATTCCAAGCATTGTGCTAAGTTCTGGGGATAGAAAGAAAAGGCAAAAGATGGTCTCTGCCCTCCAGGAGTTCACAATCTCATGGTGAAGACAACAAGAAAATTTCTAAATCCTTGTCTTAGACTAGAGCCAGGGGTGGGTAACCTGTGGGCTGGAGGTCACACATGTCCCTCTAGGTCCTCAAGGCCATTTGACTGAATCCAAACTTCACAGAATGAATCCCTTTAATAAAAAAGATTTGTTCTACAAAACTTAAACCCAGTCAAAAGGCTACATTTGAGCACATGTGATCTCAAGATTGTAGGTTCTCCATTCTTGCCTTGACAGTGACTGGGGGAGGCTCCTCTGTTTGGGGCCCAGCTTAGCTCTCTGACCTTGGGTCAAGTAACTTAATCTTTCTAGGCCTTAGTTTATAGGATTGTTAAATGAGGGAGTTGGCAGGGTAGGGTAGGCAAACAGGCACTCATTTTAGAAGACCTGGGTTTGAGCTGCTGCTCAGTCATTTAGGGATTGTGTAAGCTGGGACAATTCATTTCTCAGGGCTCCAACTTCTTTGACTGGCAAATTTGGATTTGTTTGTTGTCCATGGTGCCTCAAGCTCTATAGCCTGGTGCCTTGGGATTTGCTCACTTTGAAGGCCTCTTCCATATGAGAGCTCAGATGATTCCATAGCTTGTTAGCTGTAAGGTATCCTTCTCACTCCCAGACCTATGATCTTATGACTAAGGTCCCTTTAAGCTTTATGGGAAATCCTAAGACCATGATTAGTTCAACACATTCTGAATTTTCAGCCAAATCCTTGAGGCATCATCATTTTGCATTTTGTTTTTCTCTGAGTGTTCACCATTGCTGTTATTACAGTAAAAAGCCAGTGGAACCTGTATGAACACAGACATGAAGAGTGACAAATAGATCAACAAACCCATGAAGTAGGTCCAAGGGCTGATAAAATGCTGGGAGTCTTCTGGCTCAGTATTGCACAGAGGACCCTCAGCCCTTTTCCATCAGTCCCCCCAGCTAGGTGGAACCAAGATGATTTTCATGTCCTGCATAGTTATATTGGTGCATTTGGAAGATGGGCAGGTCAGACTGGGTCCCAGCCATCTCTCCCACAGTCTCCATCTTTACTGGACAGGAACTCAGAGTGCTGAGGGGAAGGCATTGGAGTGGAAAGTGTCAGCTCTGGCTTTGTCACTGACTAGATGATGGGTCCTGGCTTCCATCTTTTCTTGGTCCATACTGCTCAGCCCAAGAATCACTACTGATCACCATGAGAATAAAATCTGAGCAATGGGATGGCTGATATGCCCTTGTGCTCGATGCCATGATGAGAGAACACTTCCAGCAATCTACCCTGCAAACAGAAATGGGAGCTTGTCTCCAACGAGCCCCTTCACATGCACAGCCTGAAGTAAGTGTTCCCCACTGGAAGCCATCTATCTGGGCAGTCCTTATGTTCATTTCACACGGTGCTAATTGTGTAATACTCTTTAGCCATTACCTTTGACCAACCCCATCACTCTTCTAATGGAAAATGCTGAAATTAACAAGGGATAACTCGATGCATTTATTCTGAGAGTAAATCAGGGACTGATGGGAGATGTGTGCTAATGAACATTGCATTCCCACTCACCACTCCCTCTTTCAAATGGGGAATTCAATTACTTGTCTTACTTTGGCAAACAATAAATGCATAATGTCATTCTTGGGTGACCAAAGCAGGAGTGGTGAATTCCCAGCCTGCAGGCTTAGCCTCAGTCTATGGGTTTAGATCCCTCTTGTACAGATGCCATCAAGTAAGGAGACTAATATATTCTCAACTTGTCTTCTATTTTGAGCTCATGTGGTTTGTGGGGGTGGAATATGTAGTTAGAAGTCCCTCTCCAGAGCCACTTGCCCCTTTCAAGGAAATTTGGCAACAAGAGAGTCAAACCCTGCCCTCACACCAGGGAACCTCCTTCCTCTGTGCTGGTGCAAAGACATTAACTTGAAGGCAGCTGAGGGGAGTTTAGGTAGGGCATCACTCCAGGGCCTGATGTCACTATTCTAGCAGAGATCTTCTAAATCTGGGCAGTGCTGGGGCTTGGAGGTAGCCCACAATGACACTGGTTTCTGTTCCCAGGTTTCCCACTTTATGGGGGCTGGGGGACCAACTGGATGGTTTAGCTTGAACCAAAGGGACTGGGTCCTACTTACACCTTCCCTTTGGATAGGAGTTTCTTGGGCTAACAGTAGCTCATCTTGTTTATTTGCAGGTCGTTCAATTTGGCTGGTTGAGAGGCTTGGGCATTTGAGATCACCCTGGAAGTGGTCCATGGTGTCTGTCTCAGATGAGCTGTCTCCTTTGAGTGCAGGCATCTGCCTTGATATCTTTGACTCCAGCATTAAAAGTCTTTCTGTCCCCATTGTCTGATGAGTTGTTTTAAGTGAAGTCTCCCTCCCAAAAAGATGGCAACAGCATATGCCTTTTTAATTTTTCCTAAATAATCTGGAAACAGTATCTGAAGTGATTATTTAAAAGTGTGTTTAACTGAACTTCAGCTTGTGGGCTCCCTGGTTTTGCCAGTGTGGGCAGCCTTTCCATGTCTTAGGAAAGGCCCTTTGTGAGTTACTTGGTTCAAACAAAACAGCAATTCCTGTGCCTTCCTTTCACTGGAGGCTTTGAAAGCAGCCAGACTGCCATCAACAGACACACAGGCTGTTTCTTGGTGTATCCTTGTAGCCACAATATCTTGGAAGACTCTGCCAGAGCTTGTATTCTGTGGACACAGGCTTAGAGAGCCCAAGGTCAGCTCCAGGCCATGATAAGGCCTGAAGGGGAAGTTTGGTAGAGGAGAAACTATTTCCTGCTAAAGAGAAAATAAATTGTAAATGAATGGATTGGTCAGGAAAGTGATGGATGGAGTATACTTACTCAACCCTGGGATGGTGCATTCAGCCTCTAGCCTTTCCTTACTACAGCTCTGCCAATGGCTGCAGTCACAATCGGCCACCTGACTTCCCCTCATTTCCAATCATATATTCAGAAGAAATAAATCATCCAGGGAGCTTCCTGACAAGGCTAACCTGGTCGCTACAGTGTTTTCTTCAAGGTTTTGTCCCAGTTGCCATTTTAAATGAATTCAATTTCCCCATGGGAAACTATTGGGCAATCTGATGTCTGTCAACTCAAAAGTTGATGCCTTCCCAGACTCTGTGCCTTATGGAAGTCAGGCCTCAGGCTAAGGACTAGGACTTCACAGGATGAAGAGGCCTGAGTGGCTCAAGATCTGCCCCATTGGAGGGAACTCCCTAATCACTGAGATGACAGACCCATCGATGTCTTCAGGTATCAGATATGGTGACCATCCAGGAGACTGGACTTCACTTAGTCTACTTTGGAGCAATTAGAGAGTAGAACCTGGGAGAGCATGGGAAGCAGTGAGGGGAAGCTGAGATGAGTGATTTCTGGATGTAGAGTCAAGAGGCTGGGATCCAAGTGCCAACTTCAGCATTTGTTAGTATTTGAAAGTGACCAGTTTGTCACTTCACTGGGACTTAGTTTCCTCATCTCTAAGTGGGGGCAATGATACAGTATTTGTCCTGCATGCTTCACTGAAGATGAGGCTGTCTCTCTTCTTGTGATAGTCATAAGCCATTTCGGGGCCCAGTTGTGTTGTCCTATAGGCATGGTTCAAGGACAGTAATCTATAGGGCTATGCCTCTAAACTCTGCCTCTTAGTTTTCCTAATTGCCCTCAAGACTCAATTCAAATCTGACCTTTTGAAGGAGGCCTTTCCCAAACTTTCTCCCCTCCCAGCTTTTAGCACCATCAGCATTCAGATTACTTTCATTCACTGTGAACATATCTTTTATGTAACTAGCTATTTGCCAGTTATCTTCTCCCATAAAAGATGAGATCCTTGAGGGCAGGAACCATGCTTTTGCCTTCTATTGCATTCCCAGAACTCAGCACAATCCATGGGACAGATCAGGTCCTTAACAAATTCTTATTGACTGACTAATTTGTTAGGTCTGAACCTTCATTTTATTTCTTAAATTGATTTGTTTATTTACTTTTAGTTTACAAGATTCAGTTCCACAATCCCTTGAGTTTCAAATTTTCACCCCTTCTTCCCCTCCTCCCCCCCCATGGTGGCTTGCAATCATGTACAGGATCTGCAAATACTTCCACATTAGACATTAGTCTGGTTGTATAGAAGGGTTATAACCGATGGAGTGAACAATGGGAAAGAGGAAACAAAACCAAATATGGAAAGAAAGAGAGCATGTATTTTGCTTCAGTCTCCATTTAAACTCTGTTCTTTCTGGATCTTTCTCTGAATGTAGACATCTCCCTTCATCCTGAGACTTTTAGAGTTGTCTCACAACTGTCCATTGTTGAGAAGAGTCCAGTTTATCAAAGTTGGTCATCACACATATGCTATGTCTGTCATCGTGTAAAAATTTCTCCTGGTTCTGCTCTTCTCACTTAGCATCAGTTTGTATAAGCCTCTCTAGGAATATATGAAGTCCATATCCTCCCCATTTCTTATAGCACAATAGTATTCCATTACATTCATATACCACAACTTGTTTAGCCATTCCCCACTTGATGGGCATCCCCTTAATTTCCAATTCTTTGCCACCACAAAGAGAGCAGCAATAAATATTTTTGTATATATAGGTCTTCCTCCCACTTCTATGATCTTTTTGGGATACAACTCCAGAAGTGGTATTACTGGGTCAAAGAGTATGCAATTGTTTATAGCCCTTTGGGCATAGTTCCAGATTGCTTTCCAGATTGCTTTCCAGAATGGTTGAATCAGTTCACAGCTCCACCAACAATGCAATGCTGTTCCAATTTTTCCACATCCTCTCCAGCATTTGTCAGTTTTCTGTTTTGTCATTTTTGCCAATATGACTGGTGAGGTATGGTACCTCAAAGTTGTTTTGGTTTTCATTTCTCCAATCAATCATCATTTAGAGAATTTTTATATGCTTATAGATATCTTTAATTTCTACCTCTGAAAATTGACTATTCATATCCTTTGACCATTTGTCAATTGGGGAATGACTTGTATTCTTCTAGATTTGACTTAATTCCCTGTGTATTTTAGAAATAAGGTATGGACCTTCATTTTAATCAAAACAGGATAAAATTAAAGGCTACCCAGAGATTTTGGGTGATCAATAGGCCACACACAGAACTTAGAGTTTATCCTTAATGTCTGGGGGGGCTCATGATCTCCACAGTTGGACTTTTGTTGAATTTGCATACACTTTGAGTTGGTAAATTAAACCATACTGGAGATATGTTTACCATATTGTGTATGTGTATGTATACATACACACATATATGTATATATATATATATATATACATACATACACACATGAAATCAAAGGCCAATGGGAATATTCTTGACATGTGTGAGTCAGTTTAATACCAATGATAACTTGGCTGTGAGACATCACCTAGAGCACATGGAGCGGTGGCTCAGCCATTTATCAAGATATAGGATAAAGAATGGACAATGGAAATGACCCATCAAATATGAGAAAGTCCCGAGTCAGCTTCCAGTCCATTGTGTGGGTCCTTTTGGGAGGATTTATAGAAAGGCATGGGCAGCAAGTGCACAGGATGAGAAGATGTGAAGTCAATGATCTATATCAACCAATTAATCAGCAGGAAC
Source organism: Pseudocheirus occidentalis (assembly GCA_028646575.1). Lineage (NCBI taxonomy): Eukaryota > Metazoa > Chordata > Mammalia > Diprotodontia > Pseudocheiridae > Pseudocheirus > Pseudocheirus occidentalis. The sequence continues at coordinate 1,913,609 of CM053597.1, forward strand.
GTCCTCAGCACTGAGATCTCAGATCCCTTGAAAAATGGCAGGATTAGGCAGGTTTATATGATTTAGCTTCTGAGGGATGAAATCTTATTCATAGGCTATGGCACATACAAGGTGTTCAGATCATTCAGGGGCAGGAAAGGGGAGAAAGCTGATCCTTTAATGTAGAATTGGAAATACCTTTTGTTTGCTTGTTGCTTAGAGTAGAAAATGGCTGATGCTTTGGAAGGAAGACATTGTCCCTTCTCCACCCCCAGATCAAATCCAACCTGAACCCCTCTGCCCTGGGAGTCTTCCATGATCCTTCTGCTGAACAGAACGGATCTCTACACACAGCAAGGGACTATTATCTCAACGGGAGAGCTACCGATGTGATTATTGGGCATGAAATTATTCACCCCCTTTTGAAATCCTCTTAAGTACTTGACCCTATGACCTCTCCAGCTGAATGAATTCAGTAGACTGATTTATTACCCATCCAGGAATAAGGGAGTAGTCTCTTTTTTATTTAAATGACCCAATCTTTAATTTAATCAAATACCTCCTTGTGCCTGGACAAAAGGCATATTTCTATGTGTGTGTATATATATTGTGATTTGTGTATGCATTAAAAAGAGTACATTTTGCCAACAGAAAAAATGTGGCCCCAAATGCAGTTCAGTATTTTGGGGATTTTAGAACTGGGGAAGAAATAGCCTTCAATGATTTGTGGGATGTGCCCAAGTGAGGAAGGGGGGCCATATGACATGAGCAGAGAAGATTGGCCAGAGGTCTATGACCCACTGTTCTGCTCCTTATTAACTGAGTCAGGCTCAGCAGCTCATTTCACTCCAGGGGCCTCAGGTCTATCTATAGAATGAAGCAGTTATATTCAATGATTGTGAAGATCCATCTCAATTCTAAATCCATGAGGGTGCAGGGGATAGAACATTGGATTTGGAGTCTGGAAATCCTGAAACTCACAAAGGTCCGAGTTTAAATATGGCCTCAGACACTAACTAGCTGTCTGACCTGGGGATGTATGCTGTAATTTCCTCAACTGTTAAGTGGAGATGAAAGCACCTACCTCTAAGAGTCATTATGAAAATAATAGGAGGTAATATTTGCAAAGCATTTTATAAACCTTAGGTGCGATATAAATGCTAATTTTCATTACAGCTATTATCCCATCCCACAGAACCCCCAGATTCACATTTCTGATGTGAATCCTTTTTCCTACATTGTTTACCATCAGGTTTATTTAGGACATCTGCTTTTCCAATATTTGTCATCTTTTCTGATAATCACTTTCCTAATTAACATCGGATTAAAAAAATTCCCACAAACACTGTTACCTGTAATTGTATGAAGAAGGCAATGCCTTTGTTAATCGGGAGTCTGCTTAATAAAGCCTTATCATCTAGACCATATGGAAATTCCCACTTTTCCAGGAAATTGGAATATGCTAAAATATGATTGCCACTAAAAGCCAGCTGAGCTTAGAGTACACATCCTAAGGTAATGTGACAGATGCTTTCTCACCTTAAAGGGCCTCAGAATAATCCTTACTCACATCACTTATCAGTTTTCTAGTACCTTGTGAACCATTAGCTCACTTAGAATGTCCATTGAAAGAAGGACCCTGGGATTTTGTCAAAGACTCACTGCTGAGGGATTTTGTATAAGGAGTTTGAAAAGATCACACCATTTTTTGGGGTGGTGGTGGTGGTAGGGTATTGAGAAGATGATCAGTCTTTTTGAGACCCAACCTCACCTGGTTTTCCTCCTGCCTCTCTGCCCACTCCTCTCTCTCCCCTTTCCTGCATCCTCTTCCAGATCACAACATCTAACCATAAGTAGCTCTCAGGACTCTGTCCTGAGCCTTCTTCTCTTCTCCTATACTACTTCATTTGGTGATTTCACTAGCTCCCGTGGATTTAATTATCATCTCGGATATGAAAATTTGAGATAATTCTCAAATCTACCTATCTTGTCCTAACCTCTCTGCTAACATCCAATCTCAAATCTCCAATTGTCTTTTTAAAAATTTTTTATTGACTTGTTTGTTTACTTTTAGTTTACAAGATTCAGTTCCAGAATCACTTGAGTTTCAGATTTTCTTCCCTTCCTCCATGCCCCCCCCCAAATCCCCCTATGGTGGCATACAATCATGTATAGGATATGAAAACTCTTTCACATTATACAGTAGTCTGCTTGTATAGAAGCATTGTAACCAATGGAGTGAACAATGGGCAAAAAGAAACAAAACTAAACATAGAAAAGAATGGTAGCATGTATTGCTTCAGTCTCCATTTAAACTCTGGTTTTTCTAGATCTTTCTCTGAATGTACACATCTCCTTCCATCCTGAGACTTGCAGAATTGTCTTATAACTGTGCATTGCTGAGAAGAGTCCAGTTTATCAAGGTTGGTTGTCACACATATGATGTGTCTGTGACTGTGTACAAATTTTTCCTGGTTCTGCTCTTCTCACTTAACATCAATTCATATAAGCCTCTCCAGGTAATTATGAAGTCCATCTCCTTCCCATTTTTTACAGCACAATAGTATTCCATTACATTCATAAACCATAACTTGTTCAGCCATTCCCCAATTGATGGGCATCCCCTAAATTTGCAGTTTTTTGCCACC
>CM053597.1:1916735-1933751 GCA_028646575.1 Pseudocheirus occidentalis
CTAATTGCTACTGCTAACATTTCTAGTACCAGATTGAGTAAGAGGGGTGATAGTGGACATCCTTGTTTCACCCCTGATCTTATTGGAAATGCTTCTAGTTTATCCCCATTGCATATAATACTTGCTGATGACTTTAAGTAGATGCTACCTATTATTCTAAGGAAAACTCCATTTATTCCTGTACTTTCTAGTGTTTTTAATAGGAATGGATGTTGTATTTTGTCAAAGGCTTTTTCTGCATCTATTGAAACCATCATATGATTTCTGCTAGTTTTATTGTTGATATGATCAATGATACTGCTGGTTTTCCTAATATTGAACCATCCTTGCATTCCTGGAATAAATGCAAGCTGGTCAAAAGGTATTATTCTAGTTATAAGTTGCTGTAGTCTTTTTGCTAGTATTTTATTTAAGATTTTTGCATGTATATACATGAGGGAGATTGGTCTGTAATTTTCTTTCTCTGTTTTGTCTCTCCTTGATTTAGGTATTAGTACCATATTTGTGTCATAAAAAGAATTTGGTAGGACTCCTTCCTCACCAATTTCCCCAAGTACTTTGTAGAGTATTGGGATCAGTTGATCTTTAAATGTTTGCTAGAATTCACTGGTAAATCTATCTGGCCCTGGGGATTTTTTCCTAGGGAGTTCTCTGATAGCTTGTTCAAATTCTTTTTCTGAGATTGGGTTGTTTAAGTAATTTACTTCCTCTTCAGTTAGCCTGGGCAACATATTTTTTTAAATATTCATCCATTTCACTAAGATTGTAAAATTTATGTGCATACAGTTGGGCAAAATAATTCCTAATTATTGTTTTAATTTCCTCTTCATTGGAGGTACCTTTACCCTTTTTATTTCTGAGACTCAGAATTTGGTTTTCTTCATTTTTTTAATCATCTTGATTAAGGGTATATCAATTTTATTGGTTTTTTTCATAAAACCAACTCTTAGTTTTATTTGTAACTTTAGTAGTTTTCTTACTTTCAATTTTATTAATCTCTCCTTTGGTTTTCATTATTTCTAATGTAGTATTTGATTGAGGATTTTCAATTCATTCTTTTTTCAGCTTTTTCATTTGTGTGCTCAATTCATTGACCTCTATTTTCTCTAATTTTTTTTTAATGTATGCATTTAGGGATATAAAACTTCCCCTAAGTACTGCCTTTGCTGTATCCCACAAGTTTTGGTATCATGTCTCATTATTGTCATTCTCCTGAATGAAGGTACTGATTGTTTCTATAATTTTTTATTTGACCTACTCATTATTTAGGATTAAATTATTTAGTTTCCAATTAGTTTTTTGCCTACCTTTCCATGGCCCTTTATTGCATATAATTTTTATTGCATCATCATCTGAGAATGATGCATTTAATATTTCTGCCTTTCTGCACTGAATTGTGAGGTTTTTATGCCCTAGTACATGGTCTATTTTTGTGTATGTGCCATGTACTGCTGAGAGGAAGGTATATTCCTTTTTATTCCCATTCAGTTTTCTCAAGAGATCTATCATGTCTAGCCTCTATAAAATTCTATTTGCTTCCTTAATTTCTTTCTTGTTTATTTTGAGGTTAGAGTTATCAAGTTCAGAGAGGGGGAGATTGAGTTCCCCCACTAGTATTGTTTTGCTATCTATTTCCTCCTCTAATTCCCTTGACTTTTGCTCTAAGAATTTGGGTGCTATACTACTTGGTGCACATACGTTAAGTAATGATATTGCTTCATTCTCGATGGTGCCTTTTAGTGGAATGTAGTTTCTTTCCTTATCCCTTTTAATTAGATTAATTTTAGCTTTTGCTTTATCTGAGATAAGGATTGCTACTCCTGCTTTTTTATTTTAGCTGAGCCATAATATATTCTACTCCATCCTTTACCTTTACCCTGTGTGTAACCCTTGTTTCAAATGTGTTTCTTGTAGACAGCATATTGTAGGATTGTGGTTTTTAATTCATTCTGCTATTCACCTCTGTTTTATGGGAGAGTTTATCCCATTCACATTCATAGTTATGATTACAATCTGTGACTTTCCCTCCATCTTATTCCCTCCCCTATTTATATCTTTATGTCTTCCTTTTCTCTTCCCCTCCTTAAGAATTTTCCTTTTGACCACCATCTCCACCAGTATTCCCTCCCTGTGTTCCCCCCTCTTTACCTTCCCTTTTCCCCTTGCTACTCTTTCCCTCCCTACTGTCTACCCTCCCCTTCTTACACCCTTCCCCCTTATCCCTCCTATTGCCTATAGGCCACAATAGACTTTTATTCTTAACAGAGTATGTTATTCCCTCTTTGGACCCAAACCAATGCTAGTAAATTTCTCCTCTCCCTCTCTCTTTTCCCTCTATTATTATGAATTTTTGTGTCTTTTTCATGTTAGAATCTAAACTTAGCCATTTGTATTGATCCCTCTTTAAATCAGAACCAATGAGAGTAATAATCATATGCTGCTCATTTCCTTCCTTCCCACCCCTCCACTTTAATATGTTTTTTATGCCTCTTCTTGTAGCATAATGTACCATCTTCTGCCTTTACCTTTCCTTTTCTCCCATTACAATCCCTTTCTTCCCATTAATAGGTTTTTTTAAATCTTCAGGTTAGTCCAATTATATCCACACCCTCTTTCTGTGTATATCCCTTTTAAGTGCCACAATACTTTTACAAATTTCAGTATTGACAGGTATCTGCTTCTCATAAAGGAATGTAAAGAGTTTGCTCTTATTGAGTCCCAAATTATGTGCATGTGTGAGTGTATGTTTTCCTTGTTTATCTTTTTATGTCTTTCTTGGGTCTTGTAAGTGGAGATCGAATTTTCCATTGAGCTTAGGCTTTTTCATAAGGAAAGTCTGGAAGTCCTTTATTTCATTAAATGACCCTCTCCTTGCCTGAAAGAATCTGGTCAGTCTTGCTGGGTAGTTGGTCCTTTGTTGCAGTCTTAGCTCTTTTGCTTTATGAAATATCATATTCCATTCCCTCCAATCTTTTAACATAGCAACTGCTACATCCTGTGTGATCCTGTCTGTAGTTCCATGATATTTGAATTGTTTCTTTTTGGCTGCATTCAGTATTTTCTCCCTGACCTTGTAGCTCTGGAATTTGGCTACTATATTTCTTGGAGTTTTCAATTTGGGATCTCTTTCAGGAGGAGATTTGTGAATTCTTTCAATAACCATTTCTCCTTCTGATTCTAGGACCTCCGAACAGTTTTCTTTGACAATCTCTTGGAGAATGCTGTCCAGGCTGATTTTTTTCATCATGGCTTTCTGTTAGGCCAATAATTCTTAGCTCGTCTCTCCTGGATCTGTTTTTCAGGTCAGTTGTTTTTCAAGTGAGATATTTTGTACTTTCTTCTAATTTTTCAACCTTTATATTTTGTTTGACTGACTCTTGTTGTAGAGTCCTTAGCTTCAATTTGTCTGATTCTAATTTTTAGTGAATTATTTTCCTCAATTAGGTTTTGGAGTTCCTTTTCCAAATGTTCATTTTTCATTTTTTGGGAGGTATTTTCTTCGGTTAGATTTTGGGCCTCCTGTCCTAGTTCTCCAGTTTGACTTTTTAAAGCTTTGTTTTCTTCATTGAGATTTTTTTTTCCAGTTTGGTCACTGTAGATCTAAATTTATCTCCTACCTCTCTAATTTCATTTTAAAAATCTCTTATGAGATCCTCCAAGAAGGCTCTTTGGGCTTGAGACCAATTCACATTTCCTTCTGTGGTCTCCAGTGTGAATATAGAGTCTGTGTTGCCTTCCGAATTTGGTTGTTCTTGCTCAGTATAAAAAGATTTGATGATCCTAGCCTTTACAGTTTCTTTCTTCCCCACTGTGAATGCCTGTGTCCTGGATTTTTAGAGTGGATATCTGCTTCTGGGGTTCTGAAGTAGTGAGCTTCTCAGGCTGGGAGGTAGGGGTTTGGTAGCTGTAGGCTCTGAGTATGTAGACTGAAGCCAAGACCAGGACTCTCAATGATTCCCCTGAGTTATCATAAGGCTTACAGAGTAACCTATGGGGGTGGGTTGGTCTGGCTCCTTCAGATTTCCACCTCTGTGTCTTTGGGCTACAGCTCAGGCAGGTTCAAAAGCTGGAAGTCAAAGGGCTGGGCTGCAGACTGCTGGTGTCCCAGGTGGTGCTAAAGCACACCTAGGGTCATGTTGTTAAGGCCTGGTGGCTCCATTGTCCTGGGCTTAGACTCTGTACTGTCTTCCTTCCCCTTTCCTCAGCTGCGCCCAAGCCTGAGGCTGTTTCTACTAATTCAAGATTTTACTCTGGCTGAGGCATTTAACTCTGGACTTTTCTGGGTCAGGGAAGTGGAATCAGAGCAACTAAACTTTATTCCTCCATATTGGCATCTGGAAGTTTGGGTATATAATTTTAAACATCCCAGTTGCCCCAGGGAAAGCTGATAACCCTGCTGTGGGCCCCTAGTTTTTTCCTACCCGGGTCAATGATCCTGTGTCCTGTGGTGAGATGGCTGCAAACCCTGGTGGCTGAGTGAGTCTGCTGGCTGGCTGGGGCTTCTCAATCTGCTGTACTCTGCTCTCAGCTCCACACTGGTATGGCTCCTGTGTGCTCTGCATTCTCCTTGCCCAGACCTGAGTAAGCACTTTCCTGGGCTGTGAATCTGCCACACTCTGTCTCTCACTGGGTTCTGTCACTCTTAAATCTGTTCAAATTCACTTTTTAGCCTTTAGTGACAGAATTGTTTGAGGACCTTGGAAAAGCTACTGCTTCCTTTCTGCCATCTTAGCTCTGCCCCCTCCAACTGCCTTTCAAACATCTTGAATTGGACATCCAGTAGACACCTTAAACTCAACATGTTCAAAATGGAACTCATTAATTTCCCCCCAACTGTCACCTACTACTTCTTGCTATTAATGTGGAAGGCAACACCATCCTCCTAGTCTCCCATGCTTCAGCCTAGAAGTTCTCCTGGGCCCTTCACTATCTGTCATGCCTCATATCTAAGTTATTTCCAAAGCCTATGGATTTCACCCTTTCAACATACTCCATTCTCTCCTTTGACCCTCCCCCCATACTGGTGCAGACACTTATCACAGTCTGCCTCACTTACTGTAATGGCTGCTGAGGGCAGGGCCGGGAGAGGCAAGTGGGGCAGGGTCTCTCTGCCTCAAGTCTCTCCCCATTGCAATTCATTCTTCATTCAGCCACTAAAGTGATTTTCTCAAAGCACAGGTCCAACCATGTCAGCCACCTACTCATCCAAATCCATTGGCTTCCTCTTGACTCCAGGATCAAATACAAAATGCTTTGTTTGGCATTTCCCGCCTCTAACATGTCCTCTTGGGTCTAGTGACACTGGTCTCCTGGCTTTTCCATAGACTCCATCTCTTGATTCCAGGAACTCTGCCAATGTCTCCCATGCCTGGAATGCTCTTTCTCCTCAACTCATGCTATTAACCTCCTTGGCTTCCTTGAAGTCCCTACTAAAATCATACTTTCCTAAGGGAAGCTCACCCTGACCTTTCTTAATTCCAGTGCCTTTCCTCTGTTAATTATGTATATAGCTCATTTTCTATATATTTGTTTGCCCATTTCCCACCCTTAAATTTTAAGTTCCTTTGTAGCAGGGACTGTCTTTTGTGTCTTTGCCTCTGTCCCTGGTACTTATATCGATTGATTGTGTGATTCCATGTATGTACTGGGGCCTTCAGCCTACTGGGCTTGCCTCTGTCCACTAGGCCCCATCCACCTTCATACCCTGGTGCATTTGCTCAGATGGGAATGTTCTTCCTCTCCACTGCTGTCTGCTCCATTCCTCCTGTTCACCCTTTAATGCTCAATCTAGACATCATCTCTACTTTGCCACTTTGTTCCTCAGTTTCCTTTGGTCTTAATTGTGATTTAAGATCTTTAGCATTGGGACAAATAGGTGGTGCAGTGAATAGAGCACTGGCCCTGAGGTCAGGAAAACCTGAGTTCAAATCTGGCCTCAGACACGTAGCACAAAAACTAGCCATGTGACCTTGGGCAAATCACTTAACCCCAATTGCCCTCCAAACAAGCAAAAAAAAGATCTTTAGCATCTACAATAGACAGTGGTTGTATCAATAAATACCTATGGGGCATGTACCAGGCACTGTGAACTATTCTGAGAGTGGAAAACAAAAAACTAAACCCTCATCTCTGCCCTCAAGGAGCTCCCACTCTACTGGTCAGATACTCTTACATCTGTAGTTTCTTGAAAACTTTCGATGGCAAGGGTGGGTTTTAATCCCTGCTGCCCTGTCTTCTCCAACCCTGGAGCCTGAACATTATGTCACTGTAGAAGGGAGAAAAAAGGCCTTGCCTGGGTCCCAGCCTCCAAGCAGCAGGTCTTACCTGGGGGCCTTTGAATTGGAATCTCCTTCTCCTTCTGTTATCCATTGCTGCCTCCAAGAGGCCCTCACCCACCTTTGGCTTGTGAACTTCTAATGTGGTTGTCACTGACAGTACTGGGAATTGGAGATGCCAAGGTGGCTGGTGGTGCAGTGGGCTTGGAGACATAAGAGTTGTGACCTTGGGCAAGTCACTCAACCCCTATTTGCTTTGCTTTCCACCAATATATGATGGGAATAGTAATAACATTTACCTCTCTGGATTTTGAGACCCAAATGAAATATTTGTAAAGTACTTAGCACAATGATTAGCACATAGTATGTGTTTTATTAAGAAGCCTTTTGAACAGGGGTCTATCACATCTAAATTGTATACTACCCATAGCTTTGTGTATAGGACCCTGTACAGTGGAGTTGCCCAATAAATACTTATTGTAGTATTGACTTCCATGTATAGTACTACTTCTCTAACATGAAGTCAAGCCTTCTCTGAGATATTTTGCAGCTTCCCCACCTGGATCTCAGTTGAAAAGAAGAGCAAAGTCCTCTTCTCTCAGACTTTGCCAAAAGCTGAATTGGTTTTAACTTCTTATTAAAGGCATGGTTTGGTTCCATGGCGGCTTGCTGAAATTCTCTAGCTTTTGTTTTCTGTGGTTTTGGCCACTACTGTCATTGAGGATATGCTCTGGCAGAAATCTGTCAGTTTTCCTGGGCTTCTCCAGGCACAGTTCTTCCTAGCTTTGATCTTGCCCTGGGAGAGTATTTATTCTGTTACTCATTTAGTTGGGACAATGGGACTGTGATGACCTCAATTCTTCTCCTGTTACACTGGTTTGATTCCCACAGCATAAACTCTCCCACTGCCAGAGAGGGAAGCCTTCAAGATTGCACTGGGGTAATGTGAACATTGTGCTGGTAAGTAAAAAGAAAATTGTCCTTTTTTTTTTTGGAGGGCAGTTGGGGTTAAGTGACTTGCCCAAGGTCACACGGCTAGTTTTTTGTGTTACGTGTCTGAGGCCGGATTTGAACTCAGGTACTCCTGACTCCACGGCCGGTGCTCTATTCACTGCGCCACCTAGCCGCCCCGAAAATTGCCTTTTGATATAAAAGGCAGCATTTGTCCAGCTTTCTTAGACTGATCAGCTGGAAAAGGTGGCTTCAACTGGGGTCTATAACTGGAATTTCTCCTTATCAGAAAGGGGAAGAGGATGGGGAGGTGAGGGCTGTGTCCTGGTATCCCTCCCTACTCTTCCTGGTCCTGCTCATTGTTCTCAGAGGAAAAAACATTTCCTGGAATGTGAAATCAACAGATTGCAATGGACAAAGGATTTTCAGTTTTTTTTTTATCAAATAAAACAGGTGTGGCTCTATGGAAGTGTGTCAGTTCACTCCTGCCCCCCCCCCATCAATATTTATTGAGCATTGGCAATGCATCAGGCACAATGGAGCATACAGAAAAATGTTGGTCCTGCCCTCCAGGAGCTTACATTCTATAATAAAAAATATACCTCCCTCTTCAAGCACTTTTTTGTCTTTAGTGTTTCCTCCAAGGGCAATGAGAGGATAATTTGCAGAATGAGCATTGGGTATAACAGCCCACTAACCCTTAGTGAGAGAATTGGGTTAGAGGAAGAGATTAAGGTGGCAATTGCAGACTATTGGGGGCAGGGCTTAGAGTGAGACTGAAAAAAAAATCACTATCTCACTAAATTAAGAGAAGATTTTCTATAGGAAAAAGAAGCAGAGGTAGGAAGTTTGTGGGATACAAGGAAAGCAAGAAAGGCACCTCAGCCACTGAAGCCAGAAATAGCATGCTAGATTTCCCCACACAACACACCCACCCCCCGCAAATTGTAATAAATATGGGATTACAATCCAAGGCAGGCTAGACAAATAGCAACAGATAGAGGGACTGGGAGCCACAAACCCAAGAGTTAACCAGTGGCACCACAGCCCACGAGACTTGGAGCTTCTGGAAGTTAGAAAAATGCCAGATCAAAACTGTGACTTTATCCAGATTGCCACCTTTGTTTGAAAAAAGAAACTGAAAATCAGGGTGCTGGAGAGAGGAGTGATGTTGGAACACCATGGGAGATGTGCAACTATTGACATTCGAAATTTTATACTTAAACTTGTTTTTTTTAAAGCACATTATATAGCTACCAAGTGGGAAATAAAGCTTCAAAATGTACAATTGCCTTTAGAGAAGTTTCACAACGAAAGGTTTGCTTTCTATGAAAAGCTCTAGAGAAAGTACTTGACAAGTCCATTCAGAAAACTTTGATTCCACTTACATAAACACATGTTCTTAACAATTATGCCTAGATGGTTCGTAAAAATGTTATAAGACACTGAAGACAGCTAGCCATCATCTCAGGTTATTCCCTGCTATTTTTAAAGCACATGCATGTTAGACAAGCAGCCCCACATCACAAAAGTGATATACCTAAAAAAAAAATTAAACAAGGAGATTTTGGTTTGATTGCTGTTTTGATATCTAGCAACTTTGTGAATATCAAACAATTCATTTTTAATCCATGTTTACTTGTACATTTGTCCTTAGATTGGCTGAACCACTTAAACACAAATAAAATGAGTGTAGCAAAAATAATGAAAGTGAACATCAGGTAAGTTTACAAATAATGGAATGTGAACTGTTTCCACCCTTCTCCAGAGTAAACCGACTGGGCTCAAACTTTGTCGTAAGGAACACTTTTTCTTGGTAAATAGTATTTTATTTTTTCCAATTACATGTAAAGATACTTTTCAACATTCATTTTCCTGAGATTTTAAGTTTCAAATTTTTTCTCTCTCCCTCCCCTTCCCCCTTTCTCAAGATGGTGAGCAATCTGATATCAGTTATATCAGATTGTATCAGATCGGTTATATCAAGTGCAATCGTGTTAAACATTTTCTCATTAGTCATATTGTTGAAGAAGAAACAAAAGGGAAAAGCCACAAAAAACCAACAAGAAAGCAAAAATCATATGCTTTGATCTGCATTCAGACTCCAGATTTCTTTCTCTGGATGTAGACAGCATTTTCCATGATCAGTCTTTTGGAATTGTCTTGGATCATTGTATTGCTGAGAAAAGCTAAGTCAATCATAGTTGATCATTACCCAATGCTGTTGTTACTGTGTACCATATTCTTCTGGTTCTACTTACTTCACTCAGCATCGGCTCATGTAAGTCTTTCCAGGTTTTTCTGAAGTCTACCTGCTCATTATTTCTTATGGAACAATAGTATTCCATTACATTCATATCCCATGTCTTGTTCAGTCATTTCCTAATTGATGGCATCCCCTTAGTTTTCAGTTTTTGGCCACCACAAAATGAGCTTCTATAAATATTTTTGTACATGTGGTTCCTTTCCCCTTTTATACAATCTCTCTGGGTTACAGACCTAGAAGTGGTATTATTGGATCAAAGGGTGTGTACAGTTTTGTAAGCCTTTGAGCATTGTTCTAAATTGCTCTCCAGAATGGTTGTATCAGTTCACAGCTCTACCAACAATGAATTAGTGTGCCAATTATCTTACATCTTTTCCAACATTTATCATTTTCCTTTTCTGTCATATTAGCCAATCTGATAGGTGTGATGTGGTACCTCAGAGTTGTTTTAATTTTCATTTCTCTAATCAATAATGATTTAGAGCATTTGTATATGATTATAGATAGCTTTAATTTCTTCTTCTGAAAACTTCCTATTTATACACTTTGACCATTGGAGATTGCTTCATATTCTTATAAATTTGACTCAGTTCCTTACATGTTTGAGAAATGAGGCCTTTATCAGAAACATTTGCTGTAAAAATGTTTCACCGATTTCTGTTTTCCTTCTAATCTTGGTTACATTGGTTTTGTTTGTATAAAAACTTTAAAATTTAATGTAATAAAATTATCCATTTTGCATTTCATAACATTCTCTGTATCTTGTTTATTCACACATTCTTCCTTAAGGAACACTTTTGCAACTGATATCACCAAGGTTTACACATTTAGGTTGTGTATTCCACAGATACACACGGAATAACATATAATATCGGTGAGACATCTGTCTCTCCCATGGCTATGAGTGTTCTAACCCTAAAGTATCCACAATAACCACACTTGTGACTGGAATCATATCCACTTATCCCCCCACCATGACAGGTTAATATGGAGATAGTTTTCTTTGCTTCAGCATGGAATCTGTTTTAATGCTGGTGTTATAGAAGTACACAGAATAGTGTTCCAAACCTATAAAATGTGTGTGAAAATTCTACATCCCCATATTGTTTAAATCATATGAAAACAGCTCTCCAAATGTTAATTAGTCCCACTCCCCTAATATTAAACATAAAACTACATGGGAAATATAGAAATCCAAATAGAAGTAACATAAACCTGTCATAAGTAGTCAACGAATACTATTTTGGAGAGAGCACAGATGACAAATGGCCTACAGTGTACATTTAGAATGAGTTAGAGAAGAGTTGGGAAGCTTGTTAACTTTCCCTTTCCTCTCCCACTTCAGCTGCAGCTCCTTGGGTGTCTGATGTCCACAATGTCAAGTTGTCTTTAGGTAATTGCATTATTAGTGAGCTGTCTTCGTATAATTCTTCACTTGATGTCTCAAGTTCAGCAATGGTTTCATCAAAATTTGTCATTGCAAGGGGCAAACTTTCTCTGGAGAGTTCAGGATCTCCTAATAGAGATTGGCCAGACCCAATCTTTTAGAATGCATTGGTTGCATCTGCTTTTGACTGATTTCAAAGGCTTTCTGATATTCTTGTTGTGATGGATATACTATTCCTTTCTTGTCATCACCAGCAGCAACCTTCATAAAATAATGGCTTAGTCTTCTTTCATTTTCAAATAGAAAATTTGCCTTCTGCTTATGAAGCTCTAGGAATTAAGAACTTTTCCAATAGGAACAGGTACATCATTGCGGACATCTTTTAGATTGGTCTCAAATTTTTCCGCATTTTTGGGCCATGTATTGTTTTATCTTGGCACCTTCTGTCGTTTGCTCAGTACTTGAAACAACCCTTCAAGTTGACTGTCAGGACCTTAGGACATTTTGAAAAGCAGCAGAGAGAAGATTCCTTACCTCATTGGATAGTTCATCCCCTTGCTTAGTTACAGACTTCATGCAGGCTCCCATGCCTGCTCAGTCAAGTTGGCCTTCTGCACCAGCTTTTTTTGTCCACGACTGAATGTTCTGTGCTGTAGGGAATGGCAGCAGCAAGCAGATAGACAGTGGGATCAGTGGTCTCTGTCCAGTCGTCTCAATTTTCCGTCAGCAACTCTGCTTGGTTTCCACTCCAAGAACGTTATCCCTCCACCCCCATTGATTACCTGAATTCTCATCATGCTGCAGATTGACTCAGGTTTTGATACTCCACACTTTCTCAGCTCACGCTCAGTTGTTTCTCCTCTCTGACTGGAGCATTGGAGGCAGGGGCACCAAATTCCAACCGAAGCCTTCCTTTATAGAGGGCTCATAGTCTTCTGGGCTACTCCATTTTTCATCAGAAGCTCTGCTTGGCTCCAGCTCCTCCAAACACCATGCCCCCCTCCCCACCCCATACTGAGCAAGCCGTGTGATTTCCCCCCATACTTTTCATCTTCCTTTTGTGTTTGGCTTTCTTCCCCTTTTTAGATTGTAAGCTGTTTGAGGGCACAAGTTATTACTTTTCATTATTTCTATGCCCAGTGCTTAACTCAATGACTGGCATATAGTAGGCACTTAATGAATGTTTATTGAATTGAAGTGAAAATAATCCAGAGGAATTGTAAGCATTTGGAAATAAGGATTTGGGTGGGGTGGGGGGTAAAATCTGAGATTCAGAAGGGACATTAGAGATGCAGGCTTTGCTTCTACAACCCCCTGACAGGTGCTCATCTGCCTCTTACTCAAATCCTTCAAGAGACAGGAAGCATAAAGATGTTTTGTTCTGATGCTGGGGTCACCATAAGGTCAGGAATGCCATTCTCATCATCCCTGGAAGCCCATTTCCTGGTTCTCTGGGACTGCCTGGTGCTGCCAATTGCCTTTCTATTAAGATCCCTTTCTTCATTCTGTAAAGCAATTCCTGCGGGTACCAGGAAACAGCTCCAAGGTCCCATGTTATATCCTCTGGGAGGGTGTGTGTGGAGCCTAATGTTTTCTGGGCTTGGTCTCACTGCCATCCCTCCTTTTAAGCAAGATCTTGTATTTTCCCAGATGAAAAAACCAAAACAAAACAATGGTGGACATTCTACATTGATACACCCTGACACGTTATTATTCTTGATACTATTTAAACAGAAAATGCTCTTTCCCTCAAGCACACTTGATGCTCAGGGTAGTGAGGCTCTCTGGTTCCTGCAAGCTAGGTCCCAGTATGGATTATAGCTCTTTAGCACTCAAATAGGCAGGTCTACCAGTGACTGAAATTGCCTTCCAAGGTTTTACCTGTTGAGTGATGAGCTCCTCCACATATGGCCCATCAAGTTCCCAACTTTGGGGCCTCTGTGTCTGAGTTCCTGCTTTGTAGGTGATCAGGGAAGCCTCAAGGGCCGAGAGTTGTTCCAGTCTGGTTCTAATGCACTGGAGGACTTCAGTGGAGGCTGCCCTTTAAACATGTGATTTGAACTATTAGGCATCACCCCTCTTTGAGAGTCCTTTAGCTCTTTTGGCCAAAATCCTTTTTGGGGGAACATAGTTCTATATTGAAATGCAGGGAAAAGGAGGATTCAGTATAAAGGTGTTTTTTACAGTAAGTAAATAAGAATGCATTATGTACTTTCTATGTGTCAGAAACTGCTAGAGCTGGGGATAGAGAGAAAGGCAAAAACATTGTCCCCATTCTCAAGCATCTTTCAATCTAATGAGGGAGACACTTCATGCTGGTCCCTTCTCCGCCTGCCCTCCCCCAGATCTGTTTCTCTAAGTTATTCCACAATCTGCTGTACAAACTGAGCTGCCCATGAGTCAAGCCTCACAGTTGGAGCAGCTGACGGTGCTGCTGTGATCTATGTGGCACACTACTTGGTTGGTTCTCCAGTGGACTCCTGTGGGTGTACTCTCTGTAGCAGAGCTGGGAAATCTGAGGCCTTGAGCCTGGTCCTGGGAGCCAGCCTTTCATCTCTCTTCAGCCCTTCTTCAGAGTAGGTGCTTTCTTGGTCTTAGAAAGTTGTGGGGTTGGCTGGCACAGCTGGTGTTCTTCACCTCAGGACTCAGTGACCGATCCCTTTCTGTTTGGCTCCTCCACTGGCCATTCATTTCTTGGCCCAAGCTGGCTGCTTTGCCTCTCAGTTCCTTTTTGTTGTTATAGATAACATAAAAATATATTTATTACTTTTTGGAGGGGGATGCATGGAGTGACTTGCCCAGGGTCACATAGCTAGTGACTGAAGTGAGATTTGAACTTAGGTTCTCCTGATTTCAGAGCTGGTGCTCTAACTACTGCACCATCTACCTGCTCCTTCATATAACATTTTATGAGAAGCTTTATACTGTTGTGCTATCCAGTTCCTGACATATGCATTTCAAATTCTGTCTTCCTCTTCCTCCTGCCCCAAGTTTTTCTGTCTGTGTCGTGTTAGCTCATGGTGCAATAGAGAGTTTAGAGTGAGGAAATCCCTGAGTTCAAATCTAGCCCCAGACTCTAGTTAGGTGCCCCTGGGTAGTCACTCTTTTTACCTCAATTCCCTCAGTTAGGAAATGAGTAAAATAATAGTGCCTGCCTGTCAGGGTTGTCAGGAGGATCCAATGAGCTACTGTTCGCCAAAACCCTGAGCACAGTGCTTGGGCCATAGGAAGAGGGCTATTGAAACGTTTCTTTCCTCCTCCTGATTGTGAGTGCCCCGTGACAGGGGAAATGAAGTCTGCTTTGGTCAACGTTGAGTCTTTTGATTCTCAGTCAAGCATTTTTCCCATTCTCCTTTTAGATTTCCTTGGGTTCACCACAAAGCTACTAAATGAAACCCTGGAGTGTCAGTCAGTTGGACAACAGACATCAGAGACTGTACAATGCTGGCACAAACAAACAGAAGGCATAGTTTTTGCCTTTCAAACATTTAGACTTTACTAAATATCGAGTGACAGAAAATGTTCAGGGCTGGGCACAGTCACAGACTCTCTGGAACATAGAGACGACAGACAAGATTTGCCTGGATGCTCATCCAGAAGAGTATTGGATGCAATCGACTTCTCCTTTGGATGGCTCTTTCCAGAGTGCACAAGTCTGCTTTGGTGGCCACAGGTGGACTTCCTGCCCTTCCCTGCCCATGCCTCTTTTCATCAAACCCATATCCCCAGCAGCTAGAGAGACTCAGGTGCCCCTCTTGGGGTAAGTGAGTAATGGCAGGGAGGAAGGTAATTAAAGGATGAGAAGGTTTGATGGACCTCTGCCAAGAAAACAATTCCCTAGCTGACCTACCAGGTTACCATTCCTCACTGTGCCCAGGCTGAAATGACCTATGAACCTCTCCTGTGGTTGAAGGCTTTTAGTGAACTTGAGGAAGTAGATTGTCCTAGGGACAAAGTGACCAGGAGTCTAGACCCAGATATGCCACTGATTTCACATGGAACTGTAAGCCACATTGCTTGACCTCATGCCTCAGTTTCTTCTTCTGTAAAGTTGAGTAGATTAATCTCTATAGACTGTTCTATCTCAAAGTTTCTATGTCATCTTGGTATACTCTGTATGCGTGTGCATGTGTGTATGTGTATGCATGTGAGGGGGGGCGGGGATCTGCTTGTAATCTTTTCTCATCCACACTGATAAAATTATCAAGAGAAGCTAATTGTCCCCATTCAGGGCACATAGATTTTGGCTCTGAGGTGAGAGAGAATGGCTCATTTTTCCTTGGAGAGAAGGATAGGAACCAGAGTGCAGTCTGGGGCTGCTCATTACCAAGTGCGGCCTGTGGGTAAAATACCTCTGGAGGATGCTTGGCTGTTGAGGGACAGCAGGGGCATTTGGCTAAGACTGGCTGGCTGGAGGTTGGAGGGCAGATGTGGAGGCCATGAAGAAAGAACAATATCTAAGGCAAGAGCCTCACTTTGCCTGGGGCTCAGTCCAGGCCAAATTCCCTTTTCTCTGGTATCCCCCATCCACGCCTGCTCTGGCTACCTTAGTGTCTCGCTTTCAAGAGTCCCTGACTCCCCAAACAATACCTTAGCACCCTTACCCGTGACCCCCTTCCCCATTTGATTGTCATAGTTGCCTTTGGAGAGTTAGAGCCTGCAAAGTGCAGGGCAACAGGTCTCAGTGCCTAAAGTGTCTAAACTACTTCTTTAAAGAAGGCTGACAGTGTGGAAGGCTATTTCCTGTGTTTCTATCAAGCAACTGGAAGTGTCTAGGCTGGGCATGGAGGGGCCAGATGATTTCACCCATGCTCCCAGCCAAGCTCAGGATGTGAGAGTTCTTTTGCTGGCACAAGCCCAGTGATTCACAATGGAATGGGAGGGACAGGAAAAGATGAAGCTTAGATTTCTGTAAGAGCTCTGAGCTGACCCCCAGGGTTCTCTTTGTGCCTCATGTGGCCTCTGCCAAGAAACTCCCACCTCTGATTGGGCAGAGTTAGCGATTTGGAAATCAGAGTGGTGGGGCTGCTGCTCAGTGTGCATCTCCAAGGTCCCAGCTATGCCCGATGACAGTTTGAGGTCTCCCTGGGCCTTCCTTACAATGTGTCTCTAAGGACCTGCAATGTAGCTGAGAGCCTGAAAGGACATGTCTTCCCTAGGCACCACTGAGGTTCTTCTCCCCAAGGGAAAAGCTGTTGTTTAATCAATTTACCAATTGTAACACCTGTTTGCTTCCTCACCCCCCCCCCAAGTTTCCTGGGAGCACCCAGGTTTATCCTGAGGATTTTTTAATGGGAACTGGTTTTTGTTCCTTTGCTCTTTGCTAAGCATGCTGGGATTTGGAGTTTTGGTACTTGCTATCCAAGGAGGTCTTCAGGGGTAAATAGGGAGAGACGGAGCAGCTGGGCAGCTAACTAGAGAGGCTGCATGGTTAGTGCAGTGGACCAACTGTGCTTTGAACAGAAGCAGGGTCTGTTTCCTGGCCATGAGGAAGACAAGACCAGGGGAGCAGCTAGAGAAGTGTAATCCGCTCAGTAGGGGCTCATGGATGGCTCCTGTACTCTGTGGAGTCCCCTTCCCTCCAGCTGGGTGTAACTTATTTCTGTGTTTAAGTACCTTCTTTCATTTGGCACCAAATTCTGTTTGACTGAGCTGGTGTCCCCTCTCCTAAGTATCTCTGGTGGACCCAGGCATGTGCATGCTGATGAATCCCTTGGTTTGCCTTGGGAGTGAGTTATGGATGGTTCCAGGAGTGGCACAGGGCAGAGTGACTCTTTCAGCCCAGTCTGAGATCCCATCTCCCAACCCATTGTTGGAGAAGGGTTTTCTCAAAGTGTAAACATAATCCTGAGTTATTCTTATTTGCTTCTTATTTCATAACTTAACTCTCATGGAAGGATGAAAATGAACCCAGGCCATTGTTTCCGTCTGTTGCCCAAACCTAGAAGCCTAACCTTGCATTTCGTCACCATGGCTTAGCTCATAGGACTGGGCACTGGGCCCCCAGGGCCAACCCTGCCCACTTCCTAGTCACTGAAGAAGGCTAGAAAGGGAACAGGAAGGATATTACATAGTTGGTGCAGGTTGGGGAGGGACAGAAAAGCAGCCCCGTTTGTGGTGGAGGTGAGCTCTTGAGA
>CM053597.1:1934251-1951865 GCA_028646575.1 Pseudocheirus occidentalis
CAATGACAGGACTGCAGGGAAGAAAAGACTTGGGTTTTCTTGGTCAGCTGAGGATTATCAGGAAAGGATTCAATGAATGGATTACAAGCAGATGCAAATCTGTCCTCTTTTGAAAGTTTTCTACAAAATATTCCATAACAACCCTCTCTAACTCATTCCTAGGTCCAGCAGATTTAAAAAAACCCCATCACCAACAACCCAAGCCCACAAAAGTTACTCACTTTTAATCTCAATACATCAGCCACAAATACTTGAACTGATGGTTTGAGGCCCTGATTTATGTATAGGATTTATAGCAGTCCTCTGGCCTAAGGGAGGTCTTTCTAGAAGGACATAGGCTTTCCCTATTGACTCTTGCTTTCTTTAATGGTACTCGCAGGGTCATACTCTTGCAGCATAGATGTAACTGTCACCTTGACCAGGTACATATTTCATGTCTAAGAAAAGGCTTATGGGCCAGCCAGAGGTGTGTGTGTGTGTGTGTGTGTGTGTGTGTGTGTGTGTGTGTGTGTGAGTATGAGAGCGAGAGCGAGAGCGAGAGCGAGAGAGAGAGAGAGAGAGAGAGAGAGAGAGAGAGAGACCACACAGGGAGGCAGCAAGGAAACAGGGCCTGACGTACAACTCAAGCCTTTGAACTCAGGAAGCATGGCATTGGGGAACACAGAGAAATGGGCTCATACAACAGGAAGGGGGTGCTCAAGTAGGAAAGACTGTTTCTGTTGGAGGAGAATATATGCCCCAGAGTGCTCTTCTGCAAGTGTAGGCCTTCTAAGGTCATTTTGGATGGTCTTCTTGGAGCTGACCAAATGGCGTAATGGGTATCAAGGCAAAATATTGTTTTGTTACCATTGGATTTGTTATCAGGAAGAAACAAGCAAGCTGGCGGTTGACAGAATACTTTGGGGGATACAGCTATGTTAATATCTGAAAAAAGTTATTGTCAGTATTTTTCCATGAGCATATTCTATAAGCTTACAGCCTCCCTCAAGTGGAAACTGCTATGGTGGCCATGAAAATATTAGGCCTAATCTTTTAACAGTGATTTCCATGCATAGATTCTAGAAGTTCCAGCCTCCTTTCACAGGAAATTGTCATTGTAGTATCAAGACCACCAGGCCCAATCTTCTAATAACTGGCTACAAAGGGCTCAAGCAGGCCGATACGATCACAGTGCCACATAATATCAGATTTGGAAGCAGTGTCAGGGGCCTGGTAGTGCAATTCAGGACTGAATAAATATCCTAAATAAAATGGTATCAGGTTGTAGGCAAAGACCACCAATGAAGGCCTCTGCCTTCCATGTTCTCCTTTGGGACAACAATAATCACCAGGCAGTTTTCCCATCTCTGATAACTCCTCTCCCTTACCTCTAGCTCTGCCTCTTGTGATCAAGCAGCATGAGGGCAGCTCTTTCTCCATGATAGCCATCCAGTCTTCACCAGTCTTTTTGTGGTCAGAACTGAAATGTCCGATTCCTTCAATGACTGTTGCTCCCATTGGTGCTGGTATCATTATGTTGTTACTCAAGTAATAATCCATATCATGGATGTAATTAGCTTCCAAATGTGTCACATTGAGCATTTTTCTGAAGGTGCTAGTAGTTAGTGAGAAAACTGTGGGAAAAGCAAACCTATCAGCACTGGCCCTTTTGACTGCCATGTCTGCAATGTGGATTTAACAGTCAGGGCTGTGAATGCCAACATCAAATTTCTAATATAAATAAATAAAATATTAATTAGTGTTGAATTAATGAAAGACTTTAAATATCAAAAATAGAAAGGTTCCCCTGCCCCAGAAGCAAAAAGGAGATACTGAGGCTTCTAGAGCATGAGGGGAGTTGGCATGTTCACTTTTGATTTGGGAAGATTTGGATGTGTTTTTAGGCAGACATGAATGAACTTGATATGACTGAAGGATTGGAAAGACTGGTATTGGATGATTGTTGGCTTGGTGTCATAAGTGAGAGCTAAGGGCATCAAAGGCATCATCCTTAGAGAGGATTAATGATTTCTTCTTTCTTCTGTGACCAGAGGGAAAGAACAGTAGCTAGATAGAACAATGGAGAAAGTCCAGCGTTTGGAATGAAGAAGGTTCATCTGTGTGAGTTCCAGTCTGACCTCAGATGTTGTCCGTATGACCCTGGTCAGGTCACTTTAATCCTTTATGCCTCAGTTTTCTCATCTGTAAGATGAGCTGGAGAAGGGAATGGCAAAGGATTCCAAGTGACTTTTGCTGAGAAAAGCCCAAATGGGGATCACAACGTGGCAGACGGGATGGGAATGACTAAACAACAGGAACTGAGGGAAAGAAAGTGGAGTGTCAGGGTGATGATGTTAAGAAGTTGCAATGACACATCAACAGGTCACGTATCTTCCCAGGTTTTAAAGCCCTTCTAGGACTGCTCTAAAGGGTATAGTTGCTTAAAGCTATTAGAGGTATGGGGCCGCATCATTTGGGGTCACATGAGACCTCAGAAGCTGTAAAATTAAGTGGAGTTTGAGAATAGCATCATTTGCATTCAAACCCAAAGACAAATATTAATTACTTCTTGTTTTCTGCCATGTTGGAATATCCACACCTTAATTATCCTCTTTCAGTAGGAAGAATTGAGTCTTGTGTCTGAGTGCCATGTAACTGCCAACCCTGAGGGGAAAGAAATAGTATCTGGACAATACACTCAGTGTGTTGGCAAGTGGAATGACAAGAACAGGAACCACAGCTGCTATCTGAAGTGAGGACAAGCCATACCATGTGAGTACAGGGTATGTGGGTCTGAAAAAGAAAATTTATGGCACACACAGACAGAGACAGAGACAAGGGAGAGAGACAGGGAGAGTGAGAGAGAGAGAGAGAGAGAGAGAGAGAGAGAGAGAGAGAGAGAGAGAAGGAGGGATGGAGGGAGGGAGAGAGACAGAGAGAGAGAGAGAGAGAGAGAGATGGGGATGGAGGGAGAGAGAGAGGGAGGGAAGGAGGGAAAGAGGGAGGCAGAGAGGAGCGAGAGCATGCATACCATGAGCAATGAAGGCTGATGGCATGACCAGATTCGATGGTATTTGATATTTTGTAGTTCTTGCAGTTGATTTTTTTCCACTTTGCCTCCCCATAAAATGTCAGTGCATACTCTGGAAATTTTAGTGAATATCTGTTCTTTGCTCAACTTTTTTCAAACCTTTCTAGGCTGCTTGGCTTGTGGCAGCATTCTCAAGGCAGTCCCAAGACCTGAAAAAGGATGGTGTTAAAGACAATTGGGAAAGATGGCCAGAGTGGGATGAACAATTAAATGAGGTTCCACTTTAAAGGACTTGAGGGGGGAAACTCAGCACATGCTGAATGAGGAGAAGAAACTCAAAGTGAATATTTTCTCTTTTTTCCCTTTTCTGACCTTAGAATAACATTCTTCCTCCTGAAATAGTTGAGGATCAGAGTAGGGGCAGGGGAGGTAGCCTCAGTTCCTTCTGGCACAATCTCTGCCGGAGCCACCTCTTGGTCAGCCCCTGCAGAGAGCACCACACCTCTAGTACTGTGTCCAACACAGTTCTATGGCCCAGCAACCAGCTGAATAAGAGAGAGAGGGGGGGGGATGTATTCCATAGTCTATTTATTGCAGAGCCATTTCATACAGACCCAAGATACAAGAAAATCATAAGGCTATTATTCCCTATATTCCCTATAGCAGAAATTCTTACATAACCAGAATGCAAGGACCCTCCTTTGGTCTTGACCACTCCCTACCCCAGACCAAGGCTAATTATTCATTAAGAGTTCTTCCTAGGACCATGTCCAGAGGCACAAATAAACAGGGAGTCACAAACAAGACTTGCTACTTAACGACTCTGAATTTTCTTTAGTTATTCATAGGACCAAATGGAGGCCTCAACAAACAAGATTACACTCCTCTCCAGTATCTGCCTAGTGACCTCATAGAAGAGGTCACTTAATGGGCCAGGAGACCCCTGAAAGTCTAGTCTACTATACTCTAGAGCCCTGGTAGAATAAAGGAGTTACAGTGTGAGTGGCCTCCAAGCCAGAACTTCACTCCTGACAAAGATTGGAGGACATGTGCTCACTGAGACTAGGGGACTTTGGACAATCTGGCAAAAGCAGAGATGAAGAATGTGGTCCATCAAGGCTACTCCAAGAGGCAGTGTGATGCCTTGGAAGTGGTCTGGTTTTGGAGCCTGATTATCTCAATTTGATTCCTGGCTCTTCTTCTTGCCTGACCTTGGGGGCAGGAGGAGGTGTTTCTTCATCTTCAAAATGAAAAGGTTGGACTGGACAGACTCTATCAACTTCTAGCTGTGAGCCCTATTCTTAATATGTCATGTGACACAGTTTATTCAGTGGCAGCTCAACCAGAGTGACCATATCACTGACTAGCCAGTACAGGGTAGGAAGTGAGTGGAGGCAGAAGAAGAAAGATTTGAAGGAATCAAATTTTTTTCTTTAGTAATAACTTCAGGTTGGAATCCTGAGACTAGTATCCAGGGACAGGGGCCTGGAAATCCTGTCTTGGGGTTCCATTTCAATCCCATGCTCCCTCTTCAAGATGCCAGAGCTCAGATGTATGGAATATGAACTATGCTGGTGAGAGAAATAATTATCAACAACCAATTATTAATATTGCGATCCAGTGCTTTTTCTCTTTTTACTTCCTCATTCAAAGCCCAGTCTTTGTAAAAGTCAGGGTTGATGATGAGATTGGCAAAACTCTCCAAGAACATTCCCCTCAGTCTTGGGCAGGACCCCACCCAACTGGGAGAGCTTATTTCTGTTTAAAGTCTTTGTTGGTTTTTGTCATTTTCAAAGAGGCATTAGGAAGGGATGCCCTGACTTGCAAACGAATTGGATTTAAGTGAGTGAGAGCTGTGCAAATCACCAGCCTCACTTTCTCCTCTGGAACCATTTGGGTCCAGTGGCAAGATGCAGATCAGGATGACTAGAGATGCCCCCAGTACATTGGGTGACCTTGGCCTTTTTAACTAAGGTCTTTCCTGGATCTCAGTTTGACTGAGGCAGTTCCCACTCAGTGATTAAGTGTAAAAAAGAATATAATCTAGATGAAGTCTAGCCCTAGAGAATTAGGTTTATTCCCTCAAAACCTTATTGTTCAACTTGGTGTTGGTGATGGCTGCCTTCATCCAGATGGCTGGAAGCTGCTGATTCTCATCAGGCCAAGTTCTCAGCAGGAGAAACTGAAGCACCAGAATCCCTCCTTTCCCACTCCCTCATTGATTGTTCACCAATCAGGCTTGATATCCTCCTGTGGGGGGCACCTACTTGTACAAAAGTATTTAAGTATTTGATGATTTCCATGGTTCATTTTTGGTCACTGAGAGAAAACACTGACCATTTGCTAGTGTATTTAAAACATTGATTATTAATTCCCCAGAAACTCTTCCTTTCTGATTTTTCTTCATCTTATCCGCAAAGAGAACTTACCTCTGTGCCTGAGATCTGTCACCTAATACATCCTGGGTTTGTGAAGAAGGCACCCAGTAGAATGAATAATTCTCTAGTGGAAGAACTATTTGTCATTTTAAAAATTACACCTGAATGCTTGGAACAGGGTTTCACACTCAGAAAGCGCTTGAGAAATGCTTGTTGAATGGAGTGAAATCAAGATAGTTCCTGCTTCAATGTGGGTAGAAGGCCAGAAGGAGATAAAGTAGGCCTTGGGAGTAGGAAGCAAGAATGGGCAAAATGAGGGAAGAAAAGGTGTTTTGATAGTATCAGTTCCTGTGTGTAATATTGGAAATCCAGAAGATGTGGAATATTATCTGAGAGATTCAGCTTGGAGTAAGTCTGGGAGCTCTGGGGCCAGCCAGAGTAGGCCATATGCTGTATTCTGAGGCCTGTTTTTTCATCGTCACCCTCTTTCTTTTCTCTTCAGAAGCCACTCCAGGAGGGGAAGGTGGACTGAGGAGACTGGGTCCACTCATCAAAGGACAGTTCTTGTAATACCCATAATCTCCTGGGGGGCAAAGATTATCCTCAGTAGGGGGAAGGAGGAGGGGATTTAGAGACTGAGATGTATATGGCAACAGCATGAGAACTAGGAACAGGGGGAAGAAATTGTGAAGAGGAGAAAAGATGTAGGCCCATGGCAGGAGATACTTAGTCACAATTGGAGCTGTCCAGCCATTTAAGGTCCTGCCTAGAGGCAGCTCGATGCCCTGTCCTTGTTTAAGCAGAGTTCGGCCGACTGTTCCTTGGTTATGTTAGAGTGGGGATTCCTTTGTCTCTAAGTCAGACCAGAGGCCACAGGTCCCTTCCAGCTCCTCATCACATGATTCTACTTGCATGAGCTAGCTGTGTTTCCCTGAGTGCTGCTGGAAATCATCAGCAGTCTGCTACTAACACCACTGTCCCAGTCTCAATGATTCCAGTGTGCTGCCCTGGAAGATAATCAGTGCTTACATGTCAGCAAGTCTGAGTAAACCAGGAAAAGGAGGGCACAGGTATTGCATTTTCCCAGCAGGCTTTTACCTTTACCCCACTAGGCCACTATATGCCATTTATATTCCCCGGCTTACAGAGTTGTTGCAAAAAAGGTCCTGTTGAAACCTCAAAGCACTTCAGTGTTAAAGCTTCCCTGATAGAGGATTGTAAGGTTGGCAAAGTCCTTTCTTCACCGCAACTCTGTAAGATGGGTTGTGTTAATGGTACCCCATTGCTTCAGAAGATAATACTGAGACTCTGAGAGGTTAAATGACTTGTCTGTGGTTATATACACCCCAGCTGAAATGGTCTGTGAACCCAAGATCCCTGGTTCAGCCCTGTAGTCTGCTCCATACTCTTCATGGCAATCAGTCAATATCAGTCAACAAACACTTCTTTTGTCTTTAGTATACTCTAGGGGTGATGAACCTGTGGCCTTGAGGCCACATATGATCCTCTAGGTCCACACCTAGAGGGCCACAAGTAGCCTTGAGGTTGCAGGTTCCCCACCCCTGCTACACATGCCTTGTACAGAAAGGTTGCTTCCCAGAGCTCTCTTCTGGTAGAGCTGGGTGAGCAGTTGAGCTAGGCTCACTGGAGTTGGCTTCCCTGTCAGGAATCCTGACTTCCTATAAGGGCTCCACATTGGGTCCTTAATTAAGGAGGACTGCAGTTAGAGATGTCCTTATTTTGGTTGGCTAAGGAACGCCATTTCTCCTTGAAGATGTATTTTCCCCCACTTGCCATTCATTTTTCTTTGGCGTTCCCAGTGGACTTGGGAGCTTTGAGTTCAATTTCCCTGTATGCTGCTGGAGATCATCATCAATCTCTGCTGCTTAGGCCACTGTCGCAAGCTTCATATCCCTGGCTTGTAATTGAACTGCCCTGGAGATTTTATGATAAAATCAATCTAGCTTAATTAAGTCAAGGGCCTAGTCTGTATTATTCACCTTAACACTCTCCACCCAGAGATTTAATATTTCCATCAATCTTATCCCAAATTATGCCATAGACACTTTGGTCTAAAGATGTAAGGTTTTGAATGTATTCTTAAAATGGGCAGAACTTTGTTTAAATACTCAGATGCTGATTGGAAAAATATAATGTTAAAACTGTCACTGTTCCTGGGCTACACCCTTCCATCATGGCCAGTTCTTTAATTAAAGTAGGAATGAACTTCCTATCATTATTCTACCTGTTCTGGTCAATAGGAACATGGATTCAGAGGTAGAAGGGGACTCAAGTTAATTGGTCCAACCCACTCATTCAGCTGATGAGGAAACTGAGATCCAAGACCTGATGGGACTTGGCCAAGATCACACAAGCTGTAAAGGGCCAGAGGAGGACTAACATAGAGGCTTGGGATTCTGATCCAGTGTTAATGGGGAAAAGGAACCATTGCCTGGGATACATTCTGTGGGAACTTGTGGGGTGAGCCAGAGTTGTCTTGACTATGTCTGCTCCTTGGGCTTTCCAGAATTCATCTGGCTTGGCTATTGGGTATGGAAGTTCCAACTTCTTGACTTTTAATTATCATGTCTTCATGCCTAGTTTTTAACTCTGCTCTGGTCCAGCTCTGGTGGGATGTAGGGTGTGTTCAGCTGGTGTGAGAGCTGCTGAGCCCTTTTCAGGGCTGCTTTTCACCTTTAGGGTCTTCCTGATCCATGAAACTCCCACCTGTGACTCCAAGAAGCTTGAGCATTCACAGTGGCCACACCTTGGCAAATCACGTTGGCAGACTGGTTAAACGAGACCGAGGGTAACTCACCAG
This sequence comes from Pseudocheirus occidentalis, assembly GCA_028646575.1. Lineage (NCBI taxonomy): Eukaryota > Metazoa > Chordata > Mammalia > Diprotodontia > Pseudocheiridae > Pseudocheirus > Pseudocheirus occidentalis. Next base: position 1,942,461 of record CM053597.1, read on the forward strand.
TGAATTAGGAGGGTGTCTACCCTAAGAATATGAAGACCTCCCCTGGTGGAATGGGAGGATAACAGTGATCTATTCCAATGGACATGAAGGCAGTAGAAGCAGGTGCTGTGGAGCACTTAATGCTTGGTTAGATATCCAAGATGCCAAAGTCATCTACTGCATCTTGAGCCATCACCAGTCATCTTGGCTCTGTCCTGCCACTGGGTTGTGGTGACTCTGGAGGAGAGACTGAGGCTGATGACTTCAAACAACCCAGCCTTACTTAAATCCAACTTATGCACAAATCAAAAGATAAAACCCATACCACTTTACTGTTTTTATGAATCTGGAAGTCCTGGAGCAATGGGCAAGTGACAAATCAGTAGGTGTGGCTACACTGGGAGCTATAGTCAAAACACAGGTGGCCCAGACCATAGGGTTGTCTTCTCACTGGAATCCCAAATCACTGGGATTTGGTAGCCCCTGGGGTCTTTGAATGCAACCTTTGGAACGTCATATTGCTCACCTTCTGGTATAAGGAAGGAGCTAGAAAAGGTCCCTAAAAATTGCCTGCTCATCCCACCCAGCCTGATGACTTTGGCAGGTGGGGATCCTATTTGTGGTCAAATATGAAAAGAAAGGTACAAAAACATCTGCAAAGATGACCCCATTCACCACTGGCACATGGAATGTGTGCACACTTACAGACAACAGGTCCAGTGGACCTGAAAGATGAGAGAACCAGCAGGTGTCACATCCAAATAGCATCCCTGAGTGAATCAAGGCTGGCAAATGAAGGCCAGCTGACTGAAATCGAAGCTAGGTACATGTTCTTCTGGAGTAGCTAGTGAAGGAGATGCTGTGAAGTTGGTGGAGTTTTTGCAATTGAAACTAATCTAGCCAACACATTTGTGGGTCTATCAAAAGGAGTGAGTGACAGGCTCATGGTAACACAAATGCCACACCACCATCACAAGTGCCTATGTTCCCATCATGACAAACTCTGATGAGGTTAAAGAAAAAAATTTATGAAAACCTGGATACCCTTATCATCAATGTGCCAAAAGAGGGCAAATTTATAATTCCAGGTGACTTTAATGCTAGGGTAGGCTCATACTGCAAAGTCCTTTGGAGGCATGGAGCTTGACACAGCAAAAGTGATGGTCACTTACTACTGAAGATTTGTGCATCTCTTTGCCTTGAAATTTTGTGGATGCTCTATGGGATTGTAAGGAAAAGAGAATAAAGAGGATGTGAGAGTGATAAAGGCAATGTATGACACTGAGAGCTGGACTGATCATGGCCTTATCCTCTCCAAGCTAAATATTCACATTCAACAAATGCGATGTCCCCAAAGCAAAGTAACTACCAGAAGAATTGATGTCAATAGATCAGAGTACTTCTCTGAGCAGGAAGTTTGTTGTTAACTTGTAAAGAAAGTTAAACCAACACCTGGTTGGCAGCATTGGAAAATAAAAGGAGTGGGCAGCTTTCAGAGATTTGGTGCACAGCACTGCATTTGCTCATCCAGGTCAGAACAGTTACAAACATCAAGACTGGTTTGAGGAAAATGATGAGGAAATTCAGAAGCTGCTAACCGAAAAATGCAAACTCCACAATGTTTACTGCAGGATAGTTCATTCATCTCTAAGAAGTCAACATGTAGTTCCATCAAAAGTAAATTTCAAACAAAGCTTAGAGAGATGCACAATTCCTGGCTCAGTAAGAAGGCAGATGAAATTCAGTGTTATGCTGATGGTAACCATCTAAAGCACTTTTATGATGCCCTGAAGGCTATTTATTGGCCAAAGACCTATGATGTATCTCAACTACTCAGTACTGATGGAGTCACATTATTTAGTGATAAGGACCTGATTCTAGAAATCTGGGCTGAGCACTTCCATAGTGTTCTCAACAGACCATCACCAGTCAATACTGAGGCCATTGACCATTTACATCAGGTTGAAGTCAATCACTCTATAGCCAAATTTCCAACAGAAGAAGAGGTTTTGAATGCCATTAGGTTACTTTTGTGTGGCAGCACACCTGGTGCTGATTTTATTCCAGCTGAGATTTACAAGGCAGGGGATTCATTACTCACACAAAAGCTGACTGAAATTTTCCAGATTGTATTACAAGAGCAAGTTATCCCTCAGGAGCTCAAGGATGCCTCCATTTTCTGTCTCTACAAAGGTAAAGGAAATAGATTGTCCTATACAATCATAGGAGAGTCTCTCTCTCTCTCTCTCTCTCTCTCTCTCTCTCTCTCTCTCTCTCTCTCTCTCTCTCTCTCTCTCTGTCAGCCATTGCTGGCAAGATTCTTGCCAGAGTCCTCCTTAATAGGCTAATCCTTAACCCGGAAAATGGTCATCTACCTGAGAGGCAGAGTGGCTTTAGAAAGGGGCGAGGAATGGTCAATATGATGTTTTCTGTCCTACAACTCCAGGAGAAATGTCAGGAACAGAACAGAGATCTGTACACAACATTTGTAGATCTGACCAAAGCCTTTGATACTGTCAGTCATGAGGGCTTATAGAAAATTATGCCAAAATTTGTTTTCCCAGGGAAGTCCATTAGTATTGTATGTCAGTTCCATTATGGCATGCTTGCCTAGGTTTTCTATAATGGACAATGCTCTTGCACCTTCCCAGTCACCAATGGAGTGAAAAACAAGGCTGTGTACTTGCTCCCATGCTTTCTTAGCATGATGTTTTCAGCCATGTTGTCAAATGCCTCCAGTGAGAATGAACATGGCATCAAGGTCAACTATAACACTGAAAGTTAATTCTTCAACTTGCAAAGGTTATGTTCTGTGAGCAAAGCACAATTGAAGTACCTCAAAAGAAATACAAGATGAACAAATCTAGAGAATCCACCCCAAATGTTCACATGAACTATTTTCACCCCAGCTATTGTAGCATATTCTGAGCTCATTTTGGTCTGATCAGTCACAGTCAGACACACTGTAACTTGACTAACAAAGTGATATCATTTTGGTCCTCTTTAAGAATGATGGATAAGAACCAACCAACTCTGGTCCCCATGAATGAAAAGCAACCCTTTCAAGCCCTTATACTCAGTCTGGGTCCTCCAAATCCATTTGCATTCCCAATGCTACCTACCATAAAGCCCTGGAAAGTCACCTTTAAACCTTACTACTTAGGGCTCAGCCATTAAAAAAATAATTTTAACATACTTTTTTTGTTTTGAGTTCCAAATTCTGTTCTGCCCTCTAGTGCTTCTTCCCTTCCTCCCAGTAAAATAGTCTTTTTAGCAAGCATATGTTTGACATTTGAGCAATGTGGCCATCCCATTTCAGTTGCACTCTCTGCAGTAGATTTTAAATGCTTGGCAAGGTGATATTAATTATACATGTGAAGTCATGTGAAACATATTTCCACATTGGCCATGTTGAAAGAAAAATAAAGTGGAAAATTATGCTTCTATCTGCACTCTGAGTTGATCAGTTCTCTCTCTCTGGAAGTAGTTAGCATTTTTATTATGGATCTTTTGGAATTTTCTCAGATCATTGTATTGAATAGAGCAGGTAAATCACTCATGCTTGTTCACCATACAATATTGCTATTATTTTGTACAACGTTCTCCCAGTTCTGCTCATTTCACTTTGCATCGGTTCATATAAGTCTTCCCAGGATTTTTCTGAAACCATCCTGCTCATCATTTCTTATAGCACAAGAGCATTCCATGATAATCATATGTCATAACTCATTTAGCCATTCCTTAATTGATGGGCATCCCTTCAGTTTCCAATTTTTAGTCACCACAAAAATGCTGCATGTAGGTCCTTTCCCCTTTTCTTTGATCTTGTTGGGATACAGAAGTAGTAGTGGTATTTCTGGGTCAAGGCACTGACCAACTGATCACTCTTTTATCTCCTTTTCTCTCTGTATTCCTTTGGAATTTTCCATAATTTGGATTGTTTTGAAAAATTAAATCACTTTTCAAATTTTTCTAGAAAAAATAGGGATGGTGCTCACATTTGTCTGTCTCCTTGTGCTCATTTGAATATAAGCTTCTTGAGAGAAGCAGTTATTCCAATTATTGTCTTTTCCCTCTTCTTTCCTATGGTGCTTGGTTCATAGCTGACATTTAATAAATTGCCATTGATTGCTTGGATCCCTACAATCTTCTTCTAGAACCAATAGTGTCCGACCTCCAGAAAACCAATGAAAGGTTTTCTGGATGGTCTTTTGCCTAGTGAAATTGACTTCTTTTGTCTTTCCATCACCTTCATCTTTGTAGCACATGTCTATTCTTACCGCTTCCCATTTCAGAGTTACCTTCTAAGCAAGAATAAAGAACAATTCAAAAGTGCTTTCAGCATCAGGATCCAAACAGATTCCTTTCCTTGATGGCCCATCATTTGATTTGACAGGAATGAGAGAACAGCAGTGAGTGATAAGGGGCCTAGGGACTTGGTGTCTCATGCTGACTCTACAATTTATGACTTTCAGGACCTTGAGAGGCAACCATGCAAGGCCTTCAGTTTCCTCATCAATAACATGAGAGATGAATGTATTGCCCTTAAAGCTTCTGTTCTGTTCTTAATTTATAATCCTAGAATCATCTTCCATTTCTTTCAAGATGAGAAAGCTTTAAAATCTGTGATACAAAGGCAAGAGTGGCACCTCTTGGATGGTGAAGGAGTCAGCCAGCCCAGCACTCACCTTACCTAGTGAGTGTCTCCTACATGAATGGGCCCCTCCGAGGGTGTGAAGAATTGATCAGGAGCTGGAAAGAGTGCCTTGCTTTTGTCCACCTTTTTCTTTTTGCTTTCTCTCTCCTCTTCCTGCCTTCTGGACTTTCATTCTATTCTCTCTTAGCCTGGAACTTCTCTGAGAGCTCCTACAATATGGAGTCATTCCTATGGTCTTCTCAGCATTGAACTTCCCACTGTGAGGACTAGGCTTGTCTCTCTTTTGTAAGGTCCTGCTGGAGCCTCCATTTGTGGAGGGATTGGACTGTCATTCATTCCCCTCTTGGCTCTGTTCCTGGTTTCTGGACTTCCAAACCATGACCAAATCCCTGTACCTTCATCCCTCCTCCTCTTACCTTCTTTTTAGATGCCTTTGGTGTGTTTTCTTCCCCTATTAGAAAGTAAGCTCCTTGAGGGCAGGGACTATTTTGTTTCCCCTTGTATTTGTATCTCCAGCCCTTAGTACAGTGCCCAGCACACAATTAGAGCTTACTAAATTGTTATTTTCTTCCTTTCTTTTCTTTCACCCTATTGGCTGTTATACTCATGTTTTCTCATCACATTTTCATACTTGTTTTAGGGCAGTGGTTCTCAACCTTCTTTTAAAACTTCCTTTAAAACCCTTTAAAACTCGTTTGTGGGCATATCTGCATGTGGGCAGACCCGCTTGGAGACAGATAGAGGAGGAGTGTCTTGGTTCCTAAGACCATTGGAAATATGTGTTTTCATATGGTCTTAGGTGACCCCTGTGACCCCTGTGAAAGGGTCATTCAACCCCCAAAGGGGTCCTGACCCACAGGTCAAGAACCACTGTTTTAGGGGATGACACAAACTGGAGGTCTAGCCTGCTCTCCTGGTCTGGGGCAAGCCCCTGTGGGCACACTGTTTCCTATGCATTCAAGGATTTTCAAATATATTAAAAAGGTTTTTTTTCAATCATCTGTCACAAAAATGACATAGAATCCATATGTGGATCCTCTGGTCTCTTGAATGGAAAACTAAAAATCTTTGGGCTGCAGAGTGACCTAAATCAAACAGTCAGGGAAATTGTTAACTTTCATTCTGAAAAAGTGAGCTTCAGCACAGGTGTGCATGTGCATGTGTGTGTATGCACGTGTGTAGCAGCAGCAGCAGCAGCAGTAGGAGTAGGAGTAGTAATAGTAGTAATAGTAGGGGGTTGAGACTCTTTGCCAACCAACTGTGTAAAAACCCTAGGCCTTTGTGTTCTAACAACTCCTTTTTCTCTTCCACAGAGAAAAGTCTAAACTGTAGCTACAAATAAATTGTATTCTGGGACAAATGAGTAGGAAGAAGCAATTTGGCTTTCAAAATTAAGCAGCTGGGAGAAACCTTGATTAAGTCTCTCAATGCAATGAATCTGTCCTAACATTTAGAGACAACAGGCAAGCTCTGGGTTTCCTTGAAGAGCCCAACCCTGCCATGGAGAAGCTGCAGCCAATTCTGACCAAAGATAAAGTTGGGGCTGGGTTGGCCATCTCAAATATCTAGCAATCCCAGGCTTCATGAAGGGCATTAAAAAGGCTGGGTATGTCCCTCTGGTGTGTGTCTCTTGGAAAATGACGTCACTGAAAAAGCAAAAGTGTTTTCTCTTCATGATAAACTACAATATTATCTCCAGAAACAGTAGCTCCATGATTTTCCTCTTTAATAACTTAAGCTTGAGGGAAATGATTTATAACATTTGCTCCACAGCTACACTAGACCCAAAGAATTCTTGAGTGGGGTCCTCATTGTCTATGATGGAGCATCTGGAATCAAACACTATTAAGGCCAGATCCAGTGTCTCCCAGCTTCTCTCTGATATATTGAACTTAAAAGGTCATACTTGGCAGATTGCATATTCTCCAGGCTTAGGTTCAGGGATGATGGGACCCCTGGCCCATCCCAGGAGCAGCTTGGAAAGACAAGGACATTGCGATAAGCCTAGTCATTTGTGGGTTGCTTTAATTCCAGTGGAATCTGTCTTGGAAAATTGAGGTCTTCTATGTTGATTGTCAGAAGTGCAGTTTTATGCCTCAAAGTACACTACAGAATCTAATCTTGAGCTACAATGGAGGCTGTGATTCTAGATGTTGAAAAGTCCTTCTTGAATTAGAACCCTCTGATGGTGCTCTGTTTATAGGAGCTCAGAGCTCATTGCCCTGCCTGCCAGTCCCTCTGCCTCCCATGGACTGAACTGTGCTCAATTATAATACATGAATAAGACTAGATAATTTTCCTCCAATAAGTGTTGTGTTTTCTTGTACCAAAATAATTTTGTTCCAAGGATAGTCCAAGAAAGGCCTTTGTGAAGAAGACTCTGACTGTGAAGGTCAGACTATGTGAGTAGATTGTAAGTATCCCAGAGTGATCAGCTGAATTTTTATTTATCAGGATATGAGGGGTTAATGGTTTCTGGGCATTCATTTCCTGAGCATTCATGATGAACAAAAGTCTTATAGCCCAATAGACTTGTCCCAGGAATCCCCAATGCTTGGTTCCAATGAGCTTATAAGGCCCCATCTGCCTGGAGTAGCATTGACCATCTACGTGCTTAGCACTCTAGTACTGGCTTCACCTTGTCCCTGGAAGGAACCTGAAAAGACCAGACCCACCACTCTAATGGGAATGACTGTTATTGGTCTATAGACCATAGACTATAGCCTGCATCAGGTGAAAAAAAGTAGTTTTCCCCAGACAAAAAGCACAGAGCCAAAGCAAGAGGGGAACTCCAAAGAAGAGGAGAGAGAAGATAAAAAGCTTCAGTGAGAGAGAGAGGAGGGAGGGGAGGAGTATGGGGTCAAATCCTTCAATCATCCAGTTTATTTTTTTTTCCAATGCAGCCCAGGTTGCTGACAAAAGGAGCCCATGAATCTTCAATCAGACCTCGAGGCTTTGAACCTCTTGATGTGGTCAAACTTTGAAATGTTTTCCCTGATTCCTATTGTCACCATACCATCTCACTATGCTAGCAGGATTCAGTATGCGTAAAGGGGGAGCATTTGGAGGCTTGTTTCTGTGTCAAAACCCAGTTGAATTTTGCATCTGTTAAGTATCCTTCCTATCTATAGGCTAATCTCTTTGTAATAGAGGGTGCACAAAATAGAGTCAGGGGGTTGGGAGGGATATAGATAAACAGAGAAAATTAAATTAATTAGCTCAGTGCCTTTTCCCCTAGCGCTAGGATTTAATATGACTTTGAGGAAATAGCATCTTTGAGAGAACAATTTGGGAAATAAAAAATGATATTCTAGCTCGAATGCCTAAAAGATTAAATGTTCTAGGAAATAATAACATCCCTCCCCCCAAATGAAATGAAATCCACACACATGCTAATATATGAATGCTGGGAGGCCTTTGGCCAAATCTCATCCTGCAATAGAGTTTCCCATTAATTATACTGTTGGGCAAACTGAACATGAGTCACTTGTGTCTGACAGCCTTACTAGAGACCAGATCACAGGCATATTCTGAGACATTAAAATGCCAGAAATCCATCTTCCCAGGAGGATTTTTGCCAATTAGTTCAGGACGAAAGAATCCTGGCAAGCATGAGGCTACCCAAAAAAGTAGAGGAACAGAAAGAGGAAAAAGGAAATATTTCCTCTGAGGCAGTTCAAAACTTGGTTAACAGGGAAGAGGTACTTTCAAAGTACCTCCAGGCCTGGCAGGCTCAGGTGAGGAGGGGCATCACTCTTTGTGAGTGGCTGTTGCACTACCAGCTGGGGTGAGTCATGGCCTTGGTGAGCATATGAAGGCCTACTCTAACTGGAGAAGCTGTGCCCCTAGTGGGGATCAGCTCAGCTCTTGGAGGTCAGTGCCATCACCTTCAGAGGAGCCCAATGGTCTAGCATAAATGAGACTGTAAGAGAATTTCGCCTGACCTGTTTGGCCAATTGTCCATTCACTGGAGATTGATGCTGTTCCAGGCACCCTCCATACTGCCATTTTTCTATCGTGATCTCAAGCTCTTCTTTTCCCCCTATGCATGCATGCATGTCCACCCCACTGATAAATATTGGTTATTATTATTATTTATTAACCACATCTTCCTCCTTTTCCAATGTGGCCATTAAAACATTCATTCTACTGTTGATAACCTTCCCAATCTTTTAGACTGCTTCCATTGTGTAGAATAAAATGGGTTCAGTCCAGAATTCAGGGAGGACTCCCTAGTTCCAGACATTGTAACCAATGCTTTTCCCACTTGCCATTTTCACAGGACTGACAAAGGCACGTTCTTTGCATCTCAATGGTTTCTTTAGAGCTTGGTATGTTTTGGTCACTAAACAGATTCTCTTTGAAATTCTTCTTATTCAAATATACAATTGTCTTTTAAAATAATGTTTTAGTTTTCTCCAATTACATGTTAAAATTATTTGTAACATATTTTTTAAATTTTGTGTTCCAAATTCTATCCCTCCCTCTCTCTTTTCTTCCTTCCCTGAGATGGTAAACCATCTGATATAGGCGAAATATTTTCATGTAAAACATTTCCATGTTATTCATTTTATACAACAAGACTTAAACAGCAACAAAAGAAAGAAAGAAGAAAGCAAGCAAGCAAGAAAGAAAGAAAGAAAAGAAGGAAGGAAGGAAGGAATAAAGAGAGAAAGAAAGAAAAGGATGGAAAGGAGCAACTAGGTGGCATAGTGAATAGAGCACCATTCCTGTAGTCAGGAGGATCTGAGTTCCAATGTGATTTTTTT
>CM053597.1:1952365-1984255 GCA_028646575.1 Pseudocheirus occidentalis
GTTTTCAAAGTCCTTTTTCAGTTGATGTATAGCTTCTAGGCATTCTTCAATTGTCTTGGAAACATTTGGTGAGGGAGTGGGAGTTCTGAGTTCTGGGCTCTCTTCCTCCCATTCCATGCTTTGACCCGTTTTATCCATAAAAAAGGATTCTAGAGTTTTATCAGTGTTTTTATTTTGCTTCCTTTTTCTCATGTTGGCCAGTCAATTAATTGGTTGGTTTTTTTTAGGTCTGTGAAACTCTGCTTCCAAGGGGGGAAATTCTGTTCCAAATCTCTGGGGTTTTCCCAACTGCTGGAGCTATTAGGGGGGTGTTGCAAGTCCCCCCAGCTTTGGCTTGCTGAAAGTGCGCCCCAGGACCACATCCCAAGACCACAATCTGGATTCAGGCCACTCAACGCAAGAGCACTTGGCCCTGATCAATTGATTTAGCCCCCCTGTGGAGTCCACAGGCCAGGGGCTCTGAAGCAGCCTGGTGGGGGCCACTGCTGCTGGTTCCAGTAGTTCCCCTCTGCCACTGCTTCCTTGCCCCAGGGGCAGATTGGCGAAACTGCTTTATCACCCCAAAATTAATTTTCAAAGTTTCACTTTCACTAACCGTCTCTGACCAAAGCTCCCCTCAGGCAGGTGCTTGAGATTTTCTTTGAAGTAGACTCACACTGTGGTTTTGGAGTCTCCTTGTGGCCACCCTGGGGCCTAACCTGGACACAGCTGCGGGCCTGGCCGTTCACTCTGCTCTGCTGCAGTGTGAGCTGCCCCTCTCCCATCCCCTTCCTCACACCTTGGCAGATGTCGAGGTGCTGGAGGCTGTAGAACCTGTGCAGGCTGGCTGCGGTGCCCGCTTGGCTCAGCTCAGCCCGGCTCCTTCCCACCGTCCCAGGTCTGGTAATGGTCTCGTCTTCAGGCTGTTCCAGCCTCTGTTCTGGCTGCTGCGGTGACCCCTGCTGTGGAGCTGCCTTCAGTGAGAGATGGGTTCTCTGTATTTTTGTGAGTCTGAGAGTCCTAGACTTTATCTGGGCTCATAATTTAATGGATGTTTAGGGTGGCGGTGTGGGAGCTGTGGGATCTTGCTGCTTCTACACTGCCATCTTGGCTCCGCCTAGTTTGTTTATCATTAAAAATAAAAGAATAACAACACAATAATGACTAGTCTTCAAACAATTTCTATTTTAACACCCCCCCTCAATATGAGAGGGATCAGATCACAGAAATAACCACCACAATGATATAGCTCTACTGTAGGAATGAGATAGGATGCCAGCAAATTTTTTACCCCTCTACTTCATTATGGTATAGGGTAATCCTAGGTCTTCAAAACATCTCTCATAGCATATGAACCCTGGCATGACTGTATTGTGCCTAGGTGAGTGTTAAAATACAACAAACACCAAGTAAATCTTCAGTTCACAGGAAAGAGCAATCTAAATTTTATCCAAAGGAACCAAGATGTCAGATGAAAGGAAAACATCAGCTCAGAAGTCAATCCAGGTTTGGACCAGGCTGTCTCATGAGATCCGTCTGAACTAATATGAATGAGATTGACAGCTGGCAGATAATGTTCCATACCCAAGGGAGGAAGAGATTTAAAAGCTCAAATTGAGGACATAGGAGGGCTTAAGTGTCTACTGCAATGTAACTTCCCTAAACTCTAGACTTTTTAAAGTGGTGGATCTGGTTCCTTGCCCGTAACTACCATTGATTGTGTTCCTACAGTCACAGAGTATGCCAGGCTTCATTCTCACGTAACCATTCTCCATTTGATAACAGGCACATATGCCTTCCCCTCAACCTGAGCCTCTCCAGAACTGGAATCCAGGATTTTGATGAAAGCTCTCTTCTCCTTGAGGGATATGCTTGTTGTGGGTTAGCTTTTGTGTCTTCTCCTTGGAACTATATTTCTGTCTGACTTTCAAGGGCATGAAGCAGACTGGTTATTGCTGGGAGTCAAGGACAGCCAGAACAATACAGTCTTTCCATTCATGCATCATTAGAGGTGCTGGGCAAGGACCCAGAGGCTGGGTGGTTCTCCACTGAGATACGATCATTTTGGCAAGGACCAGTTTGACAGAGGTAGGAAACGATGAGGGCAATATTCTGGTTTGGGTGCCAGCCTCAGTACAGGGAAGGGGCAAAGCAGCTTCCTTGCTTGTGACAAGTGGGGACAGTTCAGTGTAGCAGTTTCAGGACATCTCTGCTTAGTCCCTAACACTCAAGATCTTCCTGGGAGTGAAATAACCAACACCTTTCTGTTTGCATGGACACTTTGCTGTTTGTAGGGTATGTTTCATGTTAATATGGATGGTCTTCAGATGTCCCAGGTAGTCACTGACTGAGGGAAAGGGCAGGATATGATTACACTGAAGTCAATTTTGCATATTTTTGCTTTTGTTTTTTGTTTTTTTGTTTTTTGAGGGGGTAGGCCAAGGTAATTGGGGTTAAGTGACTTGACCAAAGTCACATGGCTAGTAAGTGTTAAGTGTATGCGACCTGATTTGAACTCAGGTCCTCCTGACTCCAGGGCCAGTGCTCTATTCACTGTGCCACCTAGCCACCCTGTCTTTCTGCTTTCTTGAGCAGCTTTTGGAGCCTCGTTTTGGTCTCTATTAAGGTAGATTTGCCTTGGAAATGTATAGAAGGAATCTCATTAACTTCCTTCTATCTCTATGATTCCCTCCCCACACTGGTTATCATTGGGGCCAGAATGCCTCAAAACTGGAGCTTGAATAGTGCCCATCAAAGGGTCTTGGCCCTGGGGACACAGGCACAAAGCCCCAGAAGTCCTTGCGGCAGCACTGCTTGTCCTAGACATCGCCTTGATGGAATGGAAGGCAAGGGTTTGCTGAGTCCTGTGCATTCCTTTTTAATCTCTCTTTTCTCATGGTTATAGATGGAGTGTAATGAGTTGGAATGTTTCACAGAAATACCAGGCTGGTTCCTTTTGAAGGTATCACTGCTCCATCAGTGATTGGAGCATCTCTTTTGGAATTTCCTTCAGAACCAACCGAGCAACTAGAGAAGAAAGACAGCCTCTTTACCTGTCATTGCTGGATATGCTCCTTGATTCACTCTCTCTCCCTTTATCCTCTTCCTGGGCTGACTGAGGATTGCCTGAGGACCCCAGGAGAGACGTTGTTTAGACTATGCTTATATTCAGGTTTAGAACAAGACATGATGTGGTGGTATATGGGCATTGTGGCTGATTATCCAGATTAAATGTCCCTTCGAACCCTGAAGGAAAGATACCATTTAGTTCAATAAATGGATGTATTTGGGTTGGCATTATAAAGGAGAATCATTGAAAGTGGAATCCTGGGAAAGTAAGGGCTGTTTGAGTTGCATAAATTCCTTCCAGTCTCTGAAAAATACAGAGAGAGTAATGTTAGTAGAATCTGAAAACTTAAAAGAATCTTGGAGATCATCTTTTCCAATCATCTAATTATACAGATGATGAAATAGACTTGAGAAATGAAGTGACTTATTCAAGGCCATCCAGGAAACAGAAGTGGGATTTGAACTTGAAACCTTAGATTCCAAGTCCTGGGGTTCATCTCTGTTCTCTTGACTTTGCTGAGCCTCTGCTGATCATCCTGTTGTCATGGCTTAAAAGACTGGAGAGGCAGCTTTACTGGATGGGAAACTGCTCAAAATTAAGTCCAACTGCTCCCTCTCAGGCCCCATACACACTTTTGGAGCTGCTACTACAAAAACTCTCATGCTGTTATTTATTCTACCTTTCCAATATATGTGTTAGTTCTCTTGACAAACTTCTAACTCCCCATTTTGATGCAAGTTAACATAAATAATAAATGACCATTTTAATGCAAATATATGCATTTGAATGAGCCCTTTTAGGGAATGGCCAGAGCCCATATTTTCTCTGACATTCTACAAATGCACAAGAAACAAGTACTTTTATGTGAAGCTGCTTATCTTTCTATTTATGTGGTTGGTTTTGGGAAGGGAGTGGGCCAGGAGATTGAATCCGTATGAAATCATCACATTTCCCAAGATGTCACCATGAAATTGGCACTTTACCCTGAAAATTTCCATGAAATTACAAAAATTATTGCCTCTTTGTCTTTGCCTGTCTTACTTGAAAGGATGTGAGTGACAGAACCCTCTGTATTTTACTGGCCTGGACAATTATCCATGCGTGTATTAATTAAGCATCTGGCTTAAAAGGGCCTATGGATGGTTGGAGGAAAGTGAGTCCAGGGGCAGGTCAACCCTTCGGAATAGAAGAGCCCATTTCCACAAGGCAGTGTCTCTTCACCAAGGGCTACCTGGATAGAGGTGTCCCAGCCTGCTGCCTGTTTGCCATTGGCATAAATAGTACTGATCACACTTACCAGGTCAATCACGTGGCTATCTGTACTGTCACTCAGTGTGTGACCTTAGTGCCACAGGTAACCATATGACCTCAATGACCCATGGATAGTTGGGACTCCATCTCTATTCTCTGAATCATAACTCCTTTCCAAAAATGGAAACTTGGCCATATGACACTGGGCCACCAGTGTGTAATTAGCTTCCCTTACAAGCTCCTGATTCACAAAGCTGAAAGAAGGATGTTTATAGGTAAAGAGAAATAAATAAGAAACAGGGATAGAGCCCAAGGGCATTGAGAATGTCCACCATTACCACCATTAGGAAATACATAGAGTAGCAGTTCCTAAAATTCATACCCTGGTTGAATTCCTTCAAGTGCTGCCTCTAGGAAGGGGTTTTTCCTGAAGATCCCCGGGTAGCTACTCATCATCATTCTACTCTACAATTCTTGAGGTCTTCTGTAGAACATCATCTCAGTCAATATGCACCTAGTTTTCCATAGTTGTGAGAACTCGTGACTTTTATCCACTATGCCACCTCCTCCTAGTGCCTAAGTTATCTTTTCATTCCATCATCTCTGAGAGATGAAATGGTAATAGTCTCTTAAAGTACTAAGTACCTGAAGATAATAGAGCTTGTACAATCCCCATCTCCCATCACAGAATGTTTTTCTTCTACACTGAGGCAGCATTCTTTAATGGAAGCCCTTTCCAAAAATGAACGAGGATTTCTCCCATTTAGAGGGGAGAAATTTTAATCTCCCCCTTTGCCACCTCACCCATCTTTCTATATTCCCATATTCCTATATGAAGACCTTCATTCCTCAGAGATTACAATAATTTTTCCCCTTAATTATTTTCCATTGACTTGAATACACCATCATTTCCCTCTTTCCTCTTCTTTTTTTTGAGGCATTTGGGGTTGTGACTTGTCCAGGGTCATACAGCTAGTAGGCTTCAGAGTTCCAATTTGAGTTCAAGTCCTCCTGACTCCAGGGCCAGTGCTCTATCCACTATGACACCTAGTGGCTTCCCCACTAACTTCTTACTCCCCTCCCTTTTTATGACCCCTCCCCCCCACCCGATTTCATTTCAGTTCCACAAAATACAAAAACAGAACATTGATTCATCTGTAGGTGGGATGCATAAAGCTCAGTCCACAGGGTATCAGGCGAGCTCCCCCACTGTCGCTGACAGGTCCCTAGCCTCCAGATCATTTAAACAAGTCCCAACACCTTAGAATGAATATCAGAAAGTGAAAGAAAATGAATGAAGACCTGAAGAGGCAGGAGACTGTGTGGATCCCAAGAGAATATGGAAAGATACGGACATTATAATTTCCCTTTGGGTTTGCCCTTTGTTCCCTTGTGGATTTTTGGAAAGAAAGCTCTTACGGGCTCCTGTGAAATGTTGTCATTATTGTTTTAAACCGAGATGGAAATTTTGTTTCTTTCCAATTTTTTCTTCTTTTACAAATTTTTCATGGGACATTTTACTTCATTGCTTCTTTAAAAAACATTTTAAATTTATTTTTTGTTTTCAGCATTCACTTCCATAAGATTTAGAGTTTCAAATTTTCTCTCCCTCCCTTTCCTTCCCCTCCCCAAGATGGTGTGCAATGTGACATAAGCTATACATGTAGAATCATATTAAACACAATTCCGCACTAATCATGTTGTGAAAGAAGAATCAGAACAAGAGGGAGAAACCATGAGAAAGGAAAAAAAAAGAACAAAAAATAGAGAATAGCATGCATTGACCTGTATTCAGACTCCATAGTTCTTTATCTGAATATTGATAGCACTTTTTATCATGACTCTTTAGGAATCATCTTAGATCCTTGCATTATTGAGAAGAGCAAAGTCTATCCAAGTCAGTCACTGCACAATGCTGCTGTTGCTGTACAATGTTCTCCTGGTTCTGCTCACTTCATTCAGCATCAGTTTATCTAAGTCTTTCCATGTTTTTCTGAAGTCTGCCTATTCCTCATTTCTTATAGCACAATAGTATTCCTTTGCATTCATATCCCACAACTTGTTCAGTCATTCCCCAACTGATGGGCACTCCTTCAATGTCCGGTTCTTGGCCACCACAATCAGAGCTGCTATAAATATTTCTGTACATGTGAGTCATTTGCCAATTTTTAAGATATCTTTGGGCTACAGACCTAACAGTATGGCAAAGGGTGTGCCCAGTGCTCCATTGCAATTGACTTTCTTTCATTTCATCTTGTCCAGAGGCCTTGCAAAGCAAACAATTTGAACCAGGTCTGTTTGTCTTTGAAAAAATGCTTCCATTGCCTCTTTTAATTGAGCAGCCATCTTTTCCCATGATTAAGCTTGTTTAAGGTCGGTAAAAGTGGATGTTACCCTGGGATGCATCTTAAGCTCCTTTGCTTTTTGGAGCGCATTATTTCATTTCATTCATTAGTTTCTGGTGGCTGTAGAATAGTCTTGTTTTATTTGAATTTCCCTTCCTGTTACTTTGACAATCTACTGATCACTTGTAGAATTATTTGGGTTTTTTGCCATTGAAATTGTTCAATTTAACCACTATATAGTCTTGGAGTTTCTAGTACACCCCTGGCCCCATCTCTGCATCCAATGTCTGGATTTTTAAAACTGGCATTTTGGTTTTTCATTCACATGATCTGGACAGATTTATTGTGTTATTTCATTTCTTTTTTTTTGCATTATTCATTTGCATTATTCTTTTTTTTTTTGGTCTTGGGTTCTTTGATGCAAGCCTTAGAAGCTGAAGTCAGGACTTAGAGAAAGATTTAGATAGTGTTCTCTAATTAGGGCCTTTTGGTGATGTTCCTGGCAGCTTTGCATAAGGCCAGCTCCCTACAAAAGACACCCTGGAGTTACACTTAAAAGATTTTTGTCTTGAGACCCTAACTGCAGCCAGGCCTTTTGCCCCCAAACTTCAGATACCTAAAAGACCCATATTAAATTATCCATCCTGTGCTGGTTCTAAGGTACAACATATTCAAGTCAATGATTGCATCTAAACAAACCTAAGTTACTTTGAAGCCTTATCTCTTTTGTCTTCTCTTTGTTAATAACTTTAAGAATGCTAACTGACCTATTGGTGCCCAGAAAACCTGACTTTATCTAAAGTTACTTCCAGGAACTAACCGGCTTAAGACAATGATAGTAAAACTTGAATCCTTTTATCTTTCTGTAGAAAAATCTTACTCAAAAATCATTAAATGGAGTTCTTCCCTGAACTACCCACATGGCCTGGTTATTTCTCTCATGTCTCTCTGCCCACACTTGAGGCTGGAACTCAGGTGGCTCCCGACAGTTCTTTTTATCTTGAGTTCTTCTGGGAAATCTATCCTTAACTTATCTTTGCATACCCCATCTTGAGATCAGTTATTTGCACATATAAAGATTCAAACTTTTCTTTTAATATCAATGCCTTTTGATTTTCTTCATACAGATTTTCCTTGACTTCTGTGTATCTACATTTCCAAATAGTTTTTTTTAAATTTATTTATTTGGTCAGACTTGCTACTGTGGGTTCAAGGATTTAAAAAATATTTTGATGAATGATCTCTGCTGTCCAGGCCATACTTTGTATTTTTACCCTTTCTTAAACATCTTTCCATGTTTCCATGGTTTCTTGGGAATCTACAAAGCCTTCTGCCTCTTCAGGTGTTGGTTGATTTTCTTTGGCTTTGTTGTATTTATTAAGAGATGTTTGAACTTTAACAGGGGAACTTTTGTAGGGGTTATAACAGAGCTTGGTTTAGTGGAGTGTAGGAAGACCTGACTGTGTGTGTGTCTAGGTGTATGTATGTGTATATATGTGCCTATGTGTATGTGTGTCTGTGTGCATATGTGTGTGTGTATGTACCACCTCTGACACTCACTGTCCATGTGACCTTAGGCAGCTCACTTTACATCTCTGAAACTTGGCATCTTTGTTTGAAAAGTGAGGATAAAATACATTTAAATCCCAACTTCAAAATATTGCTCTGAGATTTGAATGAAAAATATGCTGAAATGAATAGTCAGGTTCCAGCTTGTCTTCCCAGCCTATTTCCCCATTATTTTTACTCAAACCCTTTATGTTCCATTGAAAGTGGGCTGCTTGCTATCTTCCTTGCCAGTATTTCATTTCCCAATTTTGAACCTTTGCATGAACCATTCCTGATAGGGGAAAAGGTACGTATGAGTTCTGCCTAGGAGCATGAGAGCCAGAATTGATCTGATAATGAAGATAAACATAAACACCAAAGGTGCAAGGACATGATAAATATTATGCCCTTGGCTTAGTGTGTCCTGTTAGTTCTGTGTTCCATGAGCCAGATGTTCTGTTGATGCTCTGCTCTGGGCCATGAGCTCCATCATCCTTCCTCTGCATGTTTACTCAACTCTTGTGGTGTCAAAGGCAGCCATGAAGAGTGTGGACTTTTTGTCAAAGAGTCTTAGACAGGGGGATAAAATAGGGAAGCACTAATAATGGGGTGGAGAAGAAGGGAGAAGGAAAAATAAAGCTGTCTGCTGGTCACTCACTCTCCTGGCTCCTGACTCTGCTTTGTAGAACATGCTGGTCATGTCCGGAGTGTACCCAAAGACCAAAGGCAATATTGGTGAGACCAGCTAGCCCCCTGACAAATAGGTCGGGACACATTCCCTGTGCCTGGAATGATTTCCCTTCCATTGCTTGGCTACTATAGCCCCTTTCTAGCTCCAGCTCATCTCACTTTTTTTGCAGACCTTTCCTGATTCCTCTTTGTGTTTAAGCAACTTTAAAAATACATTGTAAGTAGTAAATGACCAGAATAATTTAGTGTTTAATAGACTCAAAGATCCAAACTTTTTGGGAAAAACTTCATTATTCAACAAAAAAACTGCTAGGAAAACTGGAGAATAGTATGGCAGAAACGAGATATAGACCAACATCTCACATCGCATACTAAGATAAGGTCAAAATGGACACAGGATTTGGATGTTAAGGGTGATACTATAAGCAAATTAGGAGCACATGGAATAGTTTAACTGTGAGATCAATGGACAAGGTAAGAATTTAGAATGGAACAAGATAAAGAGAGCATTACAAAATATAAAATAATAATTTTGAGTATATAAAATTAAAAAGATTTTGCAGAAACAAAACTGACACAACCAAAATTAGAAAGAAAGCAGAAAACTTGGAAACAATTTTCACACTAAGTATCTCTGATAAAGGTCTCATTTCTCAAATATGTAGAGAACTGAATCAAATTTATAAAAAAATACAAGACATTCCCCCAATTAATAGTCAAAGGATATAAACAGGCAGTTTTTAGACAAATCAAAGCTATTTATAGTCATGAAACAATGCTTTAAATCACTATCAATTCAAGACATGCAAATTAAAACAACTCTCCTGTACTGCCTCATACTCATGAGATCAACTCATATGTTAGAAAAGGAAAAATGATAAATGTTGGAGAGGATGTAGGAAAACTGGGACACTAATGCATTGTTGGTGGAGTTTTGAACTGAGTCAACCATTGTGGAGAGCAATTTGGAACAATGCCCAAAGATCTATAAAGCTGTGCATACCATTTGGTTCAGCAATTCTACTAGTAGGTCTGTATCCCAAAGATATTTAAAAAGGGAAAATAACCAATTTGTACAAAAATATCTATAGCAACACTTTTTGTGGTGGCTAAGAATTGGAAATTGAGGGGGGATGTCCATCCATTGGAGAATGGCTCAACAGCTTGTGGTATATGAGTGTAATGGAATACTATTATGCAGGATGGTTTTAGGTGGAAAGACTTACATGAACTGATACAGAGTGAAATGAGCAGAACCAGAAAAGCATAAATAGTAAAAGCAGTGTTGTACAATAAGCAACTGTGAATGAGTTAGCTCTTTTTAGCAATACAGTGATCTAAGACAATCCTAAAGGATCCATGATGAAAAATGTTAACTGCCTCCAGAGAAAGAACTGATGGTGTTTGAATGCCGGATGAATACTATTTTACACTTTCTTTTGTTTTTTTGGTTCAAGTTTTCTCCTACAAAATGAGTAATAGGGAAATGTATGTAATTGCACACATATAACCTATATCAGATTTCTTGCTGTCTCAGGAAAGAGGGAAGGGAAGGAGAAAGGGATAGAATTTGGAATTCAAAAATAAAAAAAATAAACAGCAAATATTAAAATTGTTTTTACATTTAATTGAGGAAAAAATAAAATATTAAAATCAATGGTCAGATTTATTTGATATATATTTAGAATTGTTTATTCTTTAAAGAGCTATATAAGTTCTATATCATATCCACAGAATGTAAGCTCCTTGAGGGCAGGATCTGTTTTGCATCTCCCTTACCTGGCACAAAGCCTGATACATGCAGATACTTTATATATGCTTATTGGGTTTAATTGACCATGCTTTGGATAAATGTGTGTATATATGTATGTACACAATGCATTTATGCATGTATATTTACATATATTTGGGTTCTTGAATGTTTGTGTGATACAGAATACATATATATTTAAAATAATATACATATAATATATATCCAAAATCCAGTGTCTGTGTGTGTGTGTGTGTGTGTGTGTGTGTGTGTGCATGTGAGAGACAGAGAGAGAGAGAGAGAGAGAGAGAGAGAGAGAGAGAGAGAGAGAGTGAGAATGCCCTAAATTTTTAAATGTAGAGATTTGGTCTTAGTTGGAGGGCACACTTGGGAAAGGCTCACTGAGCCCTGTTCTTGATCAGAGACTGGGGAACAAGGAGGGCTGTGGCCCCAGGCCTGCTATCCCTAATGCTGTAAGGGGCAAAGCTGGAGATAAGGCAAAAAGTCAACTCTTTTTCCTTCCAAGCTCATTCACTTCCAGGCTTTCAGCATCACTTGAGCTTGCAGGGATCAGGGATACATGACATATGGAGAGTGTCGGGACAGTATAGCTAGCCCAGGACAGCCACCCAATCACCAGTGCTTTTAACCATGGGGTGTAGTACCAACAGAATGGTTCATTCAGGAAATGGAGACAAGATTCAGAGCAATGGAGAAAATCCTGGGGCAACAGGTCTCAGGTCATATTCCCCATAGAGGTCGCATCATCTACCACAGACCAGGAAAGCTGGCTCTGGAAAGGGGGGTGGGGCAGGTACACCCATTAAGCAAGAAAACATATTTGTCAGTGATTTTTAAACTAGTCACATATTAACAACTCTTGCAAAGAAATGCAAACGAAAGGCGTATGCAGAAGTGTGATCAAAGGACAATCAGACTTTTGAATGCCTTGAAAAGCTCCGGAGCATCTCTCCTCTCCCTGAATTTGGCCTAAAATGTTTTCATCTTGTGCAAAACCGCCGACATCTTTCTTGCTCCTATAAGGTTTGGCTGCTGGCCCCACTTACAGGATGGAGCAGATGAAAGCAGTTTCCTTCCACAATGAAAATATTGTGGCATTGACATGCTAATGCAGACCCAACCCAAAAGGGGGCTGGAGTGTGGAGTTGTGCTCATTTGCATATCAACTGTACATCAGGGATGTTTCAGAGGAAACCAGAGTCTGAGTGAGGATCCTTCCCAGGCTGGCTCACCTGCCAGGCTCATTGGCATGACAATTACTGTCTGGCTTCCAGGAGGAGAGCTATTATTCTGGGTGGAGAGAAGGAGGGGAGGCCTCTCTGGAGGGAAGGGGAAGTGAAAGGCAGGCCATTTGAAGTTAAACATGTTGTTTTTCCCAGTGCTATTAAGAAGAAGAGACTGACAAATTGGGTCACAGATTTCCTCTTTACTCAGACTGATCTAGGATCACAGAAAGAGATCAGCTCATCGTTAGTCTGCCGGGTCCTTTCCCCACTGGAACTTGTCAGATAGACTTCTCTTTGACAGTCTCAGTGATTGCTCAAAGCCAAGGTCAGGCCAACCTGTGGTCTGAGCCTTCGCTGTTGACCTAGGCTGAAGACGAGACAATGGAGCGGCCAATATCTTGGCTTTCAATGCCCATGCTTCTCTGACTTGTCAGATCTTCCCAGTTTAATGTAGTTTGTCTTCAAGACAGCTTTCCGAGGATGAGGAAGACAAGGAAAGGGTAGGAGAAGGATCCTCTCAAGGCCTTGAGGCAGCCTGAGCTAGAGAAAAGTCCAAGAAGCCAGGTTCTGTCCATGTGGGTCTGGAAAGCTCCAGGGTTTGGCACACCACCTTCGGGTGACTGGTGCATCATAGAAGCCCATGGAATTGACTGCCTGACATGTTGGTGTGATGCTGTGAAGTGTTTGAAGGAGTTACATGAAAGAGGGATCAATTGACTTGATCTTTTTCTTTGTGAGCACAAAGGACTGGAGTCTGGTGGGGTGAGTTGCAGGAAAGAAAATTTTGGCTTGATACCAGGACAAACTTCCTAACAATTCAGGTGGCTTCAGAGTGGAGATAGCTGCCTGGGGAGTTTGAGGGCTCCCCCTCATGTGTGGCCTCCAAGCAGAGACTGGAATGACTATGAAACGTGAGGAGTCTTGCTTAGGTTTGGGTTGGCATTTGTTAAGGCCTGGCTAAGTACTAGTACTACAAGTTCTAAAAACTCAGTCTCAGTCCTCAAGGAATTCACATTCCAATGGGAGAAAGATGACATAACAAAGAGACATGTAAAGTGAGTCAGGGGGTGAAGATAAGGTAGAAAATTCTGGAGTACCTGGGAGAGAAATGAGAATGAGTGGCCTAGGAACTTTCCAAAATTGTATTCCTAGGAAGGGTCCAGGGCTGGGGTCTCTGGGATGAAAGGGCCGCTAATGTGGAAATGGGAAAGTCTCAGAGTTAGGACTAGGGCTAGGACATGATTCCCAAACTTCTTACATCTATTTAAAGGCTCAAAGGATAGCTTCTTGAACCAGCCAATCAGCTATTATATTCTTGACTTGGTCATGGGTCATATCTCATAGAGAGATCACCAGGTCTAGCATATCTTGTTCACGCATTTAAAACTGATTATATAAATTGATGTGGCAGTTTGGAATGACCTTCCCCCCATGATACATAGATTTGTACATCTCAGATTTAATCAATGCCCTCATGGGTCAAGAATTGGAGAGTTCAACATATGGTACATCAGGATGCTCCTTCCTGAGCAAAGAATTCTGCCATAATCCATATTCTTGGGTTTGGGTTTTCTATTGGACAAGACCAGAGTCCAAATAATTCAAGAGTTTTGGTGCTCCAACAGACTGAGGACTCAAATGATTCTACAATTGGTGAATTCTGGTGGGTTGGTACAGAGTAGGGTTTCCTTCTTCCCTGTGGCCCTATCTGAACACATAGAAATGAGGATGACGGTGACGATAAAACATTATGTGAAATATCGACATATTTGGGTGTGTGATGGGGATGAGTTATCGCAGTGGGCGCTTGGGCACGCTTCGCACTTGTGAGCTGAGAATCTTAAAGACACAGTGAATTCCAAACACACCAGGATTTGTGCATAGAACCACTAATAACACTACAGATTCTAGAATGCTTAAAGATACTTTGGCCTCTATTCTTGACAAACCTCTTTGTGTATAGTCTTCCAACGACTCTGTGAGCCTGGTACTGAAGACACTAACATGCTCATTTTAGAAATGAAGACACTGAGGGTCAGAGAAGATCCTTTTGCGTACAGGTCTTAGCCCCAGGACTAAAACCGTGTTCTTTTTCACTCCAGGATTAGCACACACAAGTCCACTGGGCCTCTGTCAGTTCAGGGAACCTTAAAACACTTGGTCATTAATCATTTATTCTTATTAAACAATATTGAATATTTGACTTGTGGAAGCAAGTATAACATGCCAACCTCCTTATATTATATAGAAATAAGGTGGTTCCCAGAAAGAGTAAATGACATATCCAAGGTCACCTGGTCTGGACAGGAACTCATGTAGCCTTGTTGTTCCTGAGCTACCTGCCACAATTCCTTCTGGGAGCCTCTGTCCAGGTCATCCCTCAGGCCTTGCCAACTTCTTTCTCCATAGAAGTCTTTGACTTGGAAAGACTGAGTAATAGGATTATGAATGGGTGGGGTGAGAGTGACCTTCTCCTGGGTTCCTCATTATGGCTCCCTCCTCTTAGGATTTATGCAATGCCTTAAACTTGGCAAACCACTTCACAGAGACAGTGTGGCATAGTGGGCGCAAGGTTGGCCTGTACCAGGGTGACCTGTGTTCCAGTTCTGCCCCAGTCTTGTTGGGTGACCCAAGTCAGGTTACTTCATCACTCTCTGCCCACCCTGGACAACTCTCTTAGTACTCAAAGGTGCTTGTTTCTGGGGATAGGGGGTGAGATGGCCGCAAAAGCTTTCCTGGGTTCTGTCAATCAAACACTAAAGTGCCATCTGTCTTCTCTCTTTCAAGCTTTGCAGCTGTTCCATGAGGTGGACAAAGGGAATGTTTGCCTATGGACACATAGATCAGGCCAGGGCAAGAGTCTCAAGTGTTAAAACCCCAAGTCTTTCTGACTTCCAGTATCACAGAACAAGGAGAGGGGTCATCTAGACCAACACCATTTTCCAGATAGAAAATCAAAGTCTAGACCGGGAAGGGAATCATTTGAGGTCACTGAGGGAACTTGTGCCTGAGATGGGCCTGGAGCCCAGTTCTTCTGACCCCCAGGCCATGGTTCTTTCCTGCTTTCTAGTGCCAGGAAGTTTCCAGGGACACTGGGCAGGAGCCACAGTTAGACCGTTTTGTTCTCTAGGACTGCTCTAAACTGGCAGCACTCTGGGGCATCAGCCCATCATTCCTGAGCCTTCTGGTACATTGAACCCCTTGATGGAAGGACAAAACTTTCAAATCCCATTGTCAGCTGGGGTGCCTGAGTCTACATGCTGCTTAAGAAGAAAAGCTGCCAAGCAATCATGGCAGAACGTTAGGGAGCTATCCCCTCTCCCCCTCCTGGGACACTGAGGTAAAAGTGCTCTGTGTTCCATAGAGTCCAGGAGAAAGGTCCTGGCTTTGAACCCTAGCTCTGCCACTGACTGCCTGTGGGAGGGTGGGCAGCTTAAATCCCCTCTTTGCCCTCCAGCCTCCTCAGCTGGGAATGGACTGGCTTGGTCTCAGTATCCTCAGGGATTTGTTCCCACTTGGGTTTTCTGGGAGCTCCCTGAATGACCTCCTCAGAGCCTTAATCTTTAGCTGTTCATCTCCATTGCTCTTGAGGGCTCCAAGGGGGGCTGAGCAATTCCCCAGTGCCCAGAACTTCTGTACGCTTGTTCAACACAACAAATTGTGCCAGTTGGCATTTCCTTATATATTCTCAGCTGTCTTTTTGCTTTGAAATGTGAATGAAAATCATGATGAATAATAACCTTCTCTGTCTGCTGGGAGAAAACAGGGTATCCTGGGTGCCTTTACCATTTGCCAAGTTCACATCCTTAAATTATTAGCATTTGGTTTTGCAGATTGAGCCCTAGCGACTGTGTGTGTGTGTGTGTGTGTGTGTGTGTGTGTGTGTGTCTAGAAACTTTAAAACTGATAGCCACAGGCAACATGAGGGGCCTCTTGGATTTTCAAGAGTCAGGATAAACTAGTGGGAAGATGGAACCTTCTTCTTTATCCCTCTAATCATTAATTTGGAAGAAAAGCTTCCATGGGTGCAATGGCTGTCTTTAGGAAGGACTGAAGGCTTTCCTAATACAACAAAACTTATTGTCTTAATATTAAAAAGACATTACTAAGGTACTTTCCTCTAGTTTTTAATTCCTCAGATATCCGCTAATGGTTGCCCTGCCACCAAAGTATGAAACTAAAGGATGAAATGACGTTTGAAAGACTCAGATTAGAGCTCCAGACAAATTCCTAATGGAAGCTATGCTTTTCAAGGCATGTGCTAGGGGTGCATATCTTTATTTTTCTTTTTTTAAGTGTGTTGCCATCACATAGACATGACAAAATGGAAATCTTCCTAGGAAGGAGAGGTGTGTGAGGTGAGATCCTCTATGTACTTGCTCCTTGTGTAAGCTGCTGCTAATGAGAACTTCCTCCCCTTAGTGATGCAGAAATATGGGCCTCTTCCCCCTCTCCCAAATCCCTGGAGGTCATCCAACAAATGTCAGCAAGGCTAAAGACAGGATTCTTTGGGGAAGGGGTTTGACTAGATGCCTTTGAGGTGTCATACAGCTCAGAAATGTGATTCAGCCTTGGCCTGCCCCAAAAGGAGCACATGGCCAACTTCTTGACTTTATTAAGACTCAGGCTCTATGGATGCCACCAAACCATACTACAAAAGGTCTCCTCTTAGTGACTGACCAGTGCTAACAGTGAACAGCTCTGAATCCACATTCTAGAGTGCACTAATGTGTAGCCAGTAACTTCTTCCCCAGGGCTCCCTAGGCCAGTCCAAGAAAAGGAAGCCTTCATGATATATTTATCTTAGTTCTCTGCTTCATCTATTAGTATCACCCATTAAAAGCCCTTTCCTTCTGTCAATACCAGATACAAGAATAACAGTGAGTTCTCCAAAGGGCAATGGGATTCGTAGGGGGAGGGGGGCATCAGTAGGGATCTGCACATCACCAGGAAGTGACGGCACACAGAAAGTTGTGTGAACAATATCAGCACAGGCAATCAAGTCTGAGAAAAGAGGCTAGAGGATCCTGTCTGGCAAGGGGGAGAAGAGCCAGCTCACTCACAGACCACAGAGCTGCCCACTGAATATTCATTGTAATTCTTTAAATGTTTTATTAATTCTCTAATTGTTTTTTTTTCAAATCACAGCCATTTCTGGATGTATCCCTCCATTCCTCCACCAGAACCAATGAACCCTCCCATAGGATCCTAAGGTAAGACATTTGGAGCAGGATGAGCCATGAGAGGCCATCGAACCCAAGCTCCTTGTTTGAAAGAGGAAATTGAGTCATAGAAAGGAGGAGAGACCAGGCCAGGACCACACATTTCAAAACAACAGGTAGAATTTGGAGTAAAGTCTCCCAGATTCCATATAATAAAACAAAACCATGTGGTTACGCAACATTGTATACCCATGGGCCCCTTCCTCCCTAGAATGCTGGGCCTGGCACCAGAAGCTCAGGGCCATCACCTGCTTTAACATGATCCAACTCTGCTGAATAGTTCCATCTGGGTCCTTCTGACAGGAAGTGACCCACTTCCCTCCTCATGTGAGGTTAGTCATGTGGTAAAGAGAACACACACTCTGGAGCCCAAGGACCTGGAGTAGTGGTTTGGTCAAGGTCACGCTGATAGTAAGTGAATCTAGATCTTCAGTCTCCAAAGCCAGAGCCCTTTTCCACTGTGGTTTCCCAGTTTGAATTGTCCCAGGAAGAGGCCTCGGGCTCATTGTCCTTGGTCCAAGAGGTCAGAACCAGGAGTGATGAGGGGAAGATGGAACCATGGGCAATTCCAGCTGATGTAGAAAAAACAAATAGTGGGAGTACCCCCAAGGGGAATGGTTTCCCTCAGTAGGAAGTGGCTTTCCTCTTCTCTCTGGAGAAGACCACTTGGCAGTGCATTGTAGGAATAACTTTAGGCTTCTGCCAAGGCTTCCATTTGCTGGCTTTGGATGCTGGGACTGTGGGAGCAGCCTCAGTACATGGAGAAGAATGTCTCAAATCTGGGCTTCTCTCTGAGGGGGGGGCCTGCTGTGCTGCACTGGGGAGGGTGGAGCCTCCCCCCCCCAAGCCTTGAAGCACATGGATCAAATACAGATGTATTTATAACACATATGTACATGGGGTTGCTTGTAAATTCCCATACACATATGGGTGTATCCAGGTATCTATTTAGTGATGTCTGAAGGCACGTCTGTGAATAATTAATTGAAAAAGATACATCCATAAAGCTGACTTAACAGTGCATACCAAGGGTCCCCTGAGGCCGGCTGGGACACACCTGTTGACATGGTCTCCTCCCCTTTCTGGCCTGTGAGACACTATGGTAAGTGATCCTGGGGCCCAGGTGGACCCAGTGCCCACTATTTAATTTATGTTTAAGCCCCTGTGGGTACAGCTAAGGCCAGGGGCAAAGAAGCCAACATTGCCTGCTCTTACTTGGGGAGACTGAAGTTCTCTGATCCCCCACATGGGCTCTGCCCTCCTTGGTGCAGATCACAGCCTGTTCACACCTTCTCAGCTTGTGTGACTCTCCTTGCCCTTCCATCAATCCTCTTCTCCATGCCCTCAGAGCTTTATTCTGGCTCTCTTGGGCTCAGGGCTCCTCAGTGGTGCCCGTGGGCACCAGGACACACCCCTTTCCAGCCTTTCCTCTTCCAGAGTGCCCTTTACATATATTCAACCTGTCTCTAATATACTCTATGGCCTTTGGGAATTTCTCCACATTCCTCGAGTGGCCCTTGCCATTCACATTCCATTGTCCAAGCAGCTAAGAACCTGAGATACAACATAAAAGACCATTTCTCAAGTCCTGACCCATTGGGAGGTCATGATCTCCTTGGGCTCCCCTGAGGCTCTGGCCTTCTGCTGCTGTCTGGGTACTATTACCATCCAGTCCCCCTAACGCCCTCTTGACTGATCTGTTGGGAAGCAAGTACTGTTAAGCTTTGGTCCCAGGCCAGTGGCCACAGCTGGCATGTGTCTGCCTCCAAGGTCTGTATTCATGTGTGGGCAAGTTGGTGAACCCTTTGAAATAAAACTCATCAGGGAGTTATCTTCCAATGTCAGGGAGCCCTTGATGCCTCTCTTTGTACCCCCAGGGTGTAAACCAGTGCCCAGTACAGAGGAAGCTCTTGATAAAAAGCTGGTTGACTTGATTATTATTAACAAACAGTAATTAAGCATTTGCTGGAGGTGGCACTTACATTTATGAGAAAATATCCAAAAAGGCTAACTAAAAATCGAGCCCAGGCATTTGCAACTATGATGCGGTAAAAATAATCTTGAATTTGGAGTAAAAGGAGAAATCTTAGAATCCCTGCATTATGATTCATGTGACCTTAGGTCTATATTTGATCCGTGTGCTTCAAGGCTTGGGTAGGGGGTAGGCCCTGCCCTCCCCAGTGCAGTACAGCAGCACCCCCCCCTCAGAGAGGAGCCCAGACTTGAGATGTTCTTCTAAGAATCAGAGCTTGTCTGGGCCTCATTGTCCCCATCTGTAAAATCAGCTCAATCCAATTTCCTATGAGACTTTACCAGTATTAGTTACATGTCCCTGAGTCTGGGTTCTGGGCTCTTTCCACCATATTGCCCTGCCTCCATTTTCCAGAGATGGTACTTTGTCATGACAATAGGTTGATCCTGCCTTGTTGCAAGCCCTGTATCCACAGATCCTAGCATGGTGTGTCTGCCTCAAGGAAGGTGCTGGTGTAGACCTGCCTGGCAGAGTGTGGACACCAAAGAAGTCACTGCGCTCTCTGAGCAGGGTAGAATTACACTAGCTCAAAGCGAACCTGTTGTGCATAAACCTAGAGCTGCCTCTACTCTGAGTGCTCATGGGCAATATTTGTGCCCAACCTATGGCAGAGGCTTCTGAGCTTGGATTGGACCCATCAATCACAATTGGACACACTGTGCCTTGACTCCAACATAGTGGTGTCATTTTGGTCTGCAAGGATGAAGGACCAACCGCACATATTGATGAACTCACAAAGTGGGAGATTTTAAAACCAAGCTCTGCCTTTTAGAAAGAAGGTAGGAAAGGAGGAAAGAAAGAAAGGAGAGAGGGAGGAAGGGAGGGAGCAAGGAAGAGAGGAAGGAAGGGAAAGAAGGAGGAAGGGAGGGAAGGAGGGGGGAGGGAGGACTGAACAGCAGCAGCGGCAGTAACAGTAGCAACACAAATCTCATCGCAGTGCCAGAAGTGAAGCGATGGAGCCCTTGGCCAAGGCTAGAAGGGCGTGTCCTCATCTAGCTGTGGAGAGGAGCATGTTCCACCAGGTGGCCCTGTGGAAGGGCACAGGGCTAGAGGAGGCTGCCCAGGTTCTGGCCCTCCTGTGGGGTGGGCATGGGGAGGAGGCCTGCTGGGAAGGTGGAGGCCTTGGAACCTGGGCCTCTTCCCTCCCCTTCTATGTTTCCCATTCCCCAGTGCTTGGGACACAGAAGACATTCATTATTGTCCCTGGCAGTGGATGTGAAATGGCCCAGATTGATTCTGCATTCTTTTTATTGATCTCTTTACAGATGGAAGGAGGTTCAGGGCCTGTGGGTGAGTGACATCCTTCCCTGCTGGCATTTTCATGTTCCTGGAACAAATTTGGAGACTCCCGTTCTTGCCTTTGTGCCCCACGGCAGCCATTCACACAACTGTGTTTAGTCCCACAGCAAAAATAGCAAAACGCTGCTTTGCCAATCTCTGCTGCATCTGGGCAGGAGGGGAGAGGGTGAATGAGCTTAGGTGCCTGTCACCCTTCTCATTGTGCTCTAGAAGGGCTGACTCTTCTGGGTTTGCAGGCAGATAGCTCAGCTGAGGTCTTCCAGCATCTTGCCTTCCTTGCAGAGTAGTCACAGATGCAAAAGGAGGCTGTTTCCTGCTCTTGCCCCTGAGGTGAGTACAGGGAGCAGCTCCTCTGGGAAGGTTGTTCCAGGCATTGAGTGGGTGGAGGCCCAGGCCTCCACTCAACACAGAGAACTTGTCTCATTGCCTTCCTTTCTTGGGGGGAGGACTGGAAGCCGAAAAAGGGGGGGGTAAGAGAGCCATTATTGAACTCAGCATGGGAGACAATCTGAGAGCGGATCTTCATCAATCAGATTAACTACTTTGTGAGATGAAAGCAGACGAGGCGCAGTGTGAGGCCGCGTGGATATTTATCACGAGCCATATTAATAACCACTTCCAGCCTCCTCCTGACAGTTTCATCTCAGCGTCCATGTTTAACATTTCAGCGTCATATGTTTTTGTCAGGATGAAGCTCCTAAGAGCATCAATTAATTACTTCCTCTGAAGTGTGGCCTGGAAAGGTAATAAAGTGATATCCCCTAAGGCCAGGACCAGGGAAGGGAACAAAGGGCTGCAGAGAAACAATTCCTTACTTTGAAAAGAAATTAGGAGCCCAAAATTAAAAAGGTAAATAACAAAGTTGAAATGAAGCCATTAAAATGAGAATGCATCGGCTCTATTTCCATAAATCGCCAGCCTTGCAGGTCTACACGTGCTCACGGCGGATTCTCAAGCACCAAACATGGGCCATGGGGCCCATCTGTGCAGGAGGAGCTCGTGCACACACAACCACATGTGGGAGGAACAAGAGTATCTTTCATCTCTTGCCTTCCAGAAGCAGGAAAAAACTGGGAGAGGTAGACTTTAGGTTATTAATATTGCCTTCCCTGCTACAACTGAGAAAATGAATGTTCTGCTTTAAGAGCTAGCCTGTGATCATGCACTCTCCCCATGAGGCCACACAGAGGGTGCAGATGGAGCCTGGGGCTGGCCCTGCCAGATGTTCATTCCATGCATCCTGGAGTCTAGTCCACCACCTCCACTTCCCAAAGAGCACATCAGAGGTCTAAGCTAGGCAGCTCTCAGGCTGATGAGATGGCAGAGCCTGTAATTTTACAGAGGGGAATCTGGCCAAAGGAAGAGTCTCTTGTCAGAGCATGAGGCAGGGTCCCAAGTGACAAACTAGCAACCATGACAATCATGACTCCCATTAGGGTGACAGGCCATCTTCCTCAGGGTCAGGCATGATGCAGCTTGTGCAAGGATGGTTATCCCCATTTCACAGATGAAGCAGCTGAGTTCCAGAGAGGGGAAATGACCTACCAAGGGTTCCAGGGTATACATCAGAGATAGAAGAATGGGAAAGAAAGAGCCTGAAGACTGGCTGGTCAGAGCTGGGGCCTGAATAATTGGACACAGAAAAGAACCTCACGGTAACAGAAGTGGAGGAGCTGAACAGCCGATTAACAGCCCCTTCTTCTGGCAGAAGCTTCCATGCCAGGCCTGATCTGGTGGCCTGTTCAGGTGTGTGTCATCTCAGGTCCAGACTGGGGCCATGGCTAGGCCCCTCGATGAACAGCCAGACCTGGATAGGCACTCTTTAGAATCCTCTTCCTAAGTGACTTCAGATCTTTAGTGGCACAGAAACCTTGATAGTCCCTGGCAGCTAAGTGGAAAAGTCCTCTACAGATATCTTCATTCTGGGAGCCAAATCTCCTGAGGTGGTGAAGGGAATTTATCCCAAGGCAGCCTCCTTCCAGGCTGCCCTTATGCAAAGAAGGAGAAAAGGGCAGAATAGGACTCAGGTGACACAGGCTTGCTTTCTTTTAAAAATGCATTTTTATTTTTTTTATAAAATATTTCCCAATTACATTGAAAACTTTCTTAATATTCATTTTTAAAAATGTGAGTTCCAGGTTCTCTTCTTCGCTCCTCTGCCTCTTGAGAAGGCAAGGACTATGATATCAATTATGCATGTGAAGTTGTGCAAAACACATTTTGTTACAGCAACGTATGGCAAGGATCACACACTGTGTCCAGGTGGGATTTGTACTGGGAATGCAGGGTTGGTTCAATATTAGGAGAACTATCAGCATCATTAACCATGTCAATAACAAAATCAACAGAAATCACAGGATTTTCTCAGATTCAGAAAAAAAAGTCTTTGACAAGATACAGCATTCATTCCTATAAAAAACAGAGACCAAGAATAAATGAAGCTTACCTTAAAATGCTAAGTAATATTTATCTGGAACCATCAGCAAACACTGTCTGTAATGGGAACAAGCTAGCAGTCTTCCCAATATAATTAGCGGGTGAACCAAGGATGCCTAGTATCATCTCTATTATTTAATATTGTAGTAGAAATATTAGTTACTCCACTGAGAAGAAAAATGAAATTAGAGGAATTAGAATAAGCTATGAGGAAAAAAAATGGTCACCGTTTGCAGATGATATGATGGCAGGCTTAGAGAACCCTAGAGAATCAACTAACAATGACTCGAAATGATCAACAATTAAAATGCCACAGAATTGGTAGCAGAAAGAGAAGGCGATGTAACTGTAGAAAAGTCACAGAATAGAAAATGAATCCACACAAATCTTTTGCATTTTTTATATGACCAACCATACTAGAAGTGAGAGATAGAGAGATTCCATTTAAAATAACTCTCGATAATATAAAATGCTTGGGCATCTACCTGCCAAGACAAACCCAGGAACTGTAACAACACAACTAGAAAACACTTTTCAGATCAAATAAAACTAGATCTCAGCAATTAGAAAAATATTAACTGCTCATGGGTAGACTGAACCAATAGAGTAAAATGACAATTCTACATAAATTAATCTGCTTATGCAGTGCCATACTAAGTCATCAAAATGGCATTTTATAGAGCTAGAAAAAATAATAAATTTTATCCAGAAGAATAAAAGCTCAAGAATATCAAGGGAATCAATGAAAAAAAAATGCAAAAGAAGGTGGTCTCCATACCAGATCTCAAACTGCATTATAAAGTGGTAATTATCAAAACTGGTATTGAATAAGAAACTAAGTGGTGGATCAGTGCAACAGATTAGGTAGTAGAGGATTCTAGGAGGAAGGCTGAGTAGGTCCCCAAATCCCAGACTCTCAAGATCTTTCCCCACAAAAGAGTTAAAATAGCATCTTAGGAAGAGCAAAGTGTAATTGGAGATAAATGAGAACAGGGGCATAACCGGGCCTCCTGTGACAATCTGAGAAGATCAGAAGAAAAATCTGAGGACCAGGTTTGGCCATGTGAAGAGTAAACACCCCCAGGCTGGGGGCTGCTCTAACCACAAGCAGGTAACCCTGGGGGGAGGTGGTTGGAGAGGTTGCCTAGGCCCCAGCCACAGGGACTTCCCCACCAGTGAAGGGTGCTGGGCATCTGAGCCTAAGATGGAGGGAACTTCTGCTGACCAGGCATGTCAGACCTAGCAATGCCTGGAAAAGGAAGAGCACAGGACAGTGAGTACAGGAGCAGTGGGGCAGAAAACCCCTGGCGGGGGGCACTTATAGGAGGCTAGAGTGGAGGTTTGGCTTGGGTTTCAGGCTAGGGGGAGAACTGAAGATCAGGGCAAGAGGCACCATCTCCCACACCCCAGGGCTAGAGGTGACCACCCAAATTAAGCTACTGGGGAGGGGTGGGCAGGGGGGTGGGTGTGTACATATACATATACATATATATATATATATATATATATATAATATATGTGTGTGTGTACATATATATGTGTGTAGGCAGGGTGTGTGTATACATATATATACACACATATGTACACACACATATATGTAAATATATCATAATCCTAAATATACCTCCATATATTATATATATATAAATCCTGACCCTATGTATGTACATATATGTATGTATGTATGTGTGTATATATATATATGTATATGGAGACAGAGACAGAGACAGAGAGACAGAGAGACAGAGACAGAGAGAGAGTGAGAGAGGCAGAGACAGAGAAAGATACAGAGACAGAGAGGCAGAGAGACAGAGAGAGGCAGAGAGACAGAGAGAGACAGAGAGACAGAGAGAAAGAGAGAGGGAGAGAGAGAGGAGAAAGAGAGAGAGAGAGAGAGAGAGAGAGAGAGAGAGAGAGAGAGAGAGAGAGAAACAGAGACAAAGAGGCAGAGAGGCAGAAAGACAGACAGAGACAGAGGGAGAGAGGGAGAGAGAATTTAAACTTTGCTGTGGCCTTCTCTTGGGGGGAGGGGTTGGGGGAAGAAAAAGAGGAACAAAGTGAAAAAGGGCACAGCAGAGAACGAAACAGGATGAGCATTATGAGCATTATTTCTCCTGCTGACTTTTTTGAAATGAAGAATACTGTTCCCCATTTTGGATCCTCTCATGTTCTGCTATGTGCACAATGTGCTCATCTTTTCTCTCTAACTTGATGTTTACAATATGTCACTTTCTGATAGGTTTTGCTTCTTCTCTCTTCTGTATTTGTGTTCTGGTGTTTGAGTCTAAAATAACATTTTGAAAAGGGAAAAAACATTAGGTACAAATGACATTGTAGCAAATGATCATAGAAATCTAGTACATGAGAAACACAAAGACTCAAGTTTCAGAACAAAAACTCATTGTCTGACAAAAGCATTGGGAAAACTGGAGACCAGTGTGACAGTGACGAGGTACAGACCAACATCTCAGTCATATGCCAAGATCAAGTCAAAATGGACACAAGATTTACAAATAAAAGGGTGATACCATAAGTAAATGAAGGGAGCATGGAAGAGTTTAGCTGTCATTTATGGATGGGTGAAGAATTTAGGACCCAAGAAGGTATAGAGAATATTACAAAATGTACAAAAGATAAGTTTGATTGTATAAAATTAAAAAGATTTTTGCACAAACAAAACTTGATGCAACTAAAATCATTAGGAAAACAAAACTGGAAAAAATTTGTAACAAGTGTCTCTGATAAAAGCCTCATTTGTCAAATATAGAGAGAACTGAGTCAAATTTATAAGAATACAAGTCACTCCCTAATTGATAAGTGGTCAAAAGATATGAACAGGCAGTTTTCAGACACAGAAATCAAAGCTATCTATAGTCATATGAAAAATGCTCTGAATTACTATTAATCAGAGGAATGCAAAAAAAACCCAACCTCTGAGCTACCACTTAACACCCATAAGATTGGGTAATATGCCAAAATAGGAAAATGATGGATGTTGGAGGGGATGTGGGAAAACTGAGACACTCATGCCCTGTTGGTGGAGTTGGGAACAACAGTCCTGGAAAACAATTTGAAACTATGTCCAAAGGAAACTCTAAAGCTGTGCATACTCTAATCCAGCAACAACACTGCGAGGTCTATATCCCAAAGATGTCCACAGAATGGAAAAACATAATCTATTTGGACAAAAATATTTAGAGTGGTCCTTTTTGTAGTGGCTAAGAATTGGAAATCAAAGGGATACACATCAATTGGGGAATGGTTAAACAAGATATGTGATGGAAGACTCTAATGAAATACTATTGTGCTGTAAGAAATGACAAGTAGGATAATTTCAGAATAACCTAGAAGGATTTACATGAACTGATACTTAGTGATGTGAACAGAACCAGGAGGACATAGTGTATAGTAACAGCAATACTGTTCCATGAAGAACCATGAATGGCTTAGCTAGTCTCAGCAATACAGTGATCTAAGACATTCCTAAAGACTAGTGATGAAGCGTATTACCCACTTCCAGACTGAAGCATGCTATTTTCATTTTCTTTCTCTCTTTTCTAAATGTTATTTGAATCTTCTTGTATAAAATGACTAATATGGAAATGTTTGACATAATTTCACACGTGTAACCTATATCTGTTTGCTTACCAATTAAGGGAAGGGGGAGGGAAGGGAGGGAAGAACAGAATTTGGAACTCAAAACTTCAGAGAAAGATGTTAAATAATTAACAACAACAACAAAAAGAAACAATGAGCAGGTGGATTTCAGCAAAACCTGGGAAGACTTACATAAATTGATGCTGAGTGAAGTGAGCAGAACCAGAAGAACATTGTACAAAGTAACATCAACATCACACAATGATCAAGAACGACGGACTTAGCCCTTCTCAGCAATATACAGTTCCAAAAGTCTCATGATGTAATCTGCTATCCACATGCAGAGGAAGAAGTACGGAGTCTCGTTGCAGGTCAAAGCATGTAATTGCAGTGTTCTGTGGTTTTTTCTTTCTCATGGTTTTTGCCTTTTGTTTTCATTCTTCTTTGACAATATGACTAATGTAGAAAAATATGTTTAACATGATTGTACATATATAACCTATATCAATTTACTTGCTATCTTAGGAAGGGAGAAAAAATTGCAACCAGCCTGTAAAGAGTCCTTTCCCCAGCTGATGGACATGTTTAAGATGAGCTATTTAGCTTAGCCAGGTTTATTTTCTCAGGCATGTTAGAGATCTCATTGGCATAGGTTAGGCCAATGTGGGTCCCAGCATATTCAGGACTTCTAACCCTGTGAAATTCTGGCTTCAGCCTTTTCAAAAATCCACTCTAGCAGACCTTCCCAACTTCTTGGATGGTTTCCTGGCACCCCTTAAATGTGGACTCACTCTGTCCCTTCATTTCCAACTCTGATTCTATCTAATGCTTTTTTATTTGTCCCATTTGTCTCTCTCTCCATCTTGACCCCAGTAATAAATACTCTTCATCAGTTTCTGATTTCAGCCTCAAACTGAACCAAAACAAAACGCCAGAACAACGACAACTCCCAAGCAAAGGTCTCCCCTGAGACTGCTGCTAGTTCCAGCTCCTGGACATGTTTTGTTTGGAAATGGGAAAGCACTTTGGGGCCTTGTCTCTTTGTTGAGAATGAGCAGTGAGACCTTTGCAAGAAGAGAAAATGAAAAAAACCCCCAACCAAATATGGCCCTCCTCCATGAAGGCTGAGGAGCTTAACTGGAGAATCTTAGAGACAATGCAGTGGAAGAAGGTTATTGAGTGCTCTGGAAAGTGAGAACAGTGATAGCTTGGGAAGAAAGCTGCTTACCTTCTCCCACTGGGCGTTTGCTTGTCCTCTGTCCTTTGCTGGGTTTCCATTGTAATCTCAAATTAGGCAGCTGAGATCAATATTACTAGGCTAGTTTATTTGTCTTGCTTCTTACCCTCTGTGGTTTAAGCCACCCGGGCTACACAATGGATCTCAGAACTTTCTGTTTAAGGCCCCCTTGGGTGAAATGGTAAGAAGTCTGGAATGTGCCTAAAGCTATTTAATATCCAGAGATCTGGGATTTTCTATGGGGACGAGGGTATGTGTTAAGTGGGGAGGCAAAGGTACTCTTCATAGGAACAAAGATTATGATTTGGGAAGGATTTTACAGATTGTTTTTTGTGACTGGGAAATTTGGGTCTCTGGAACCTAGCTGCTGAAGACCCTTTTGCCACAGTGCTTCTCTCGTGCTTTGAGAACAGAAGGTCTTTTCCCCACTGGGTTGGGTTTACACCACTCAATCCCTTGAACCCCTTAGGCAGATTCTCAAGTATCACCTCTTTTTAGTGAGACTAGGGTGGAGGTATAAAGGTCTCCCCTTGCCTAATCCTAATCTATGGACATAATGTAAACATATACTGTATGTAACTGAATTTCTAGCCCAAGTAAAATCTTTTGAGGGAACCTTATTTGACTGGGTAATTACGAGTGATGAACTGGACAATATTCATATAGACTCAACCTGGGCACTAGCACTTGCACACTAAACTTTCTTACAAGCAGCTCTGCGGTTTGCTACAGTAACAAACCAAATTTTTTTTGTTTTGTTTTTTGTGGCTGATTACTGCCATAAGCACACCTTATGTCTGAACTATCAATAATGCAAGGGTCTGTGGAAAATGATCTCATCCCCCAAGTTTTGAAGAAAGATAATTAAAGTGGAGATATGGCATCGATGTCATGGCATGATTTCCCTTGCCTATAAGTGAGAGGCAGGCTTAGAGATTTAGAGAAACTGGAGCATCTAAAGGACAGCCAAGATAAGGCAGGGTCCTGGGCTTGTGCTGTAGGATTTCCAGGAGAATTGAGGTTGGCTACCTAAAGAAGGGGAGACTAGACTGGGGTGCAAGGCTGGCTAGGAGGCTTAGGAACTCTGTGCCAGTATTTGAATGGCTGTTATATAAAGAAGCAACTATATTTTTCCTACTTGGCTCCGGACAGAAGAAGCAGGAATGGTGGGTGCCAGGTTCAGAGGCCAAATTTGGTTTGATACAGTCAAGCTTCTTAACAATGAAAGCTGTCCCCAAGAGGAAGCAGGGTGGACTCTTCCTCCTTGGAGATTTATAAGCAGGGGCTGATGGCCATTTGTTGAGGTGGTCCTAATGGAGATTCCTCCCGTTTATCTATTGGAGTAAAACTGAGGTTCTTTCTTGTTCTAAAATTCGGTGTCTATGGGTTTCTTTTCTCTGTTGGAAAAAGAGATGTTCTGCTTTTGGTCTCCTCAGGAATGGCAGGAGCTCATTTGAACAAAGGCCAATGAACAGAATCCTGACAGGGCCCCTTTGGAAGGAAGATTGCAGGTCCTTAAGCCTCTGTCACCTCAGGGCATTCCAGCTGGGCACCTCTTTGGTTCTGCAGCTTTCACATCCTAGTGTTTTCTAACTGCTGCTATTTTCTTGATAATTGAGCCTTAGATAAAAACAATGAGCTTTGTGGGACTTTCTTGGTCCTTGAGGCTGCTGGGGTATCTGAAATTAGAGATCCCACCTAAGAGGCTGGATCCAGTGCTGGAGCCAGCAGGAACCCTCTCCCCAACCAATTGGTTAGTTTTCTATGTGAGAATTTACACCTCTGAAATGGACAAATGCAAAAAAGCCAGGCTTAATTTCTTGTCTGGTTGTCTAGGTTCAAGAAAGTGACTGAGATTAAGCTTCAGAGTGAGTCCTGCCCTGGTGCCTTCCCCAGGATCCCACCATCTTTCAGACCACACTCAATGGACATTCCTTTCTAGAAACTTTGCATTTCACTTTCCTATATGTATTTTCTTTCCCTATTAGAATAGAAACTCCTTTAGGGTGTGAGTGGCCTTTTTGTTGGCTCCCATTTCTCAGCACCTAGTGAAAGCCCCCTATATGCTGAGCTGATCAATGATTATTGCATCCTAAACCTGGGGAACAGCCTAATGTAAATGTAATAAGATCTATGCTTGGGGAGAATGGCAGCTGGATGCCTCTGCTGGAGACTTAGTCTAATTAGGGGACTATTCTGATGGTCCAAGAGGGAGCTAACAAGGGCCTAGTCTTGTGGCTATGTGAGAAAAGATATGGAGACAGGTGTGAGAAATGCTGTGAAGCTATAGTAGCAATTAAAAAAAAGACTTAGCAACTGATTTGTTTTGGGGGATTAGGGAGAGGGCTGGAAACTGAGGTGTTTTCCCGCTCCCCTCCTCCCCTCCTCCTCTCCCTCTTCCCCCTTCCCTTCCCCTTCTTTCCCCTTCCTCCTCCCCCTTTCCCATCCCCTTTCCACTCTTCCTCTTGCTCCTCCATCCCCCTCTCCTCTTCCTCCTCCCCTTCTTCCTTCTTTCCCCACTTCAAAGCAAGGGCTATCTTCTGCATTTCTTTGTATCCCCAGCCTTTAGCACAGAACCTAGCACATAGCACCTTCTTAAAAATTTACCTGCAGCTAAACTTTAACATCTGTGGTGACTGATCACTTAGCTTTCCTTGAAGACTCTAGGGAGGCCAAAACCCTCTCTAGATCTCTCAGGGAAACCCCTCAGTGTCATTGATTGTCCTGCTCAATATTTCTGACAGCCTTATGTGGCATAAGCAAAATCATGGCAGAGGAGATATTTATTCTCATCTTTCTTTGGGGTCCCCTGCCTGGTCCTTGGCATCCCTTCTGTGTCCTGGTGTATGTTGTGCCCTCCTCGTATTGGTCAAAGGAATCACATTAGCCACTTACGCCATAATGTGAATGGAGTTCTCTGAAGGCAGGTTTTCTCTTTTGGCCCCATTGAGGTAATCAGTGAGAAAGGCTGTTATTTGAAAGAAGCCAGACCAAATGTCCTTGCCTCTGGATGCCAGCAGTCACCCTCTGCTCTTCTTAGAGATACTTTAAGACTTGGCTCCATTCCTTGGTCAAATTTTCCTTTAACTCAATCCATCTGAGGTACCCAATGGTCATGTGACTAACTTTCCCTGGGCACATTTAGGCTTCCTCCTTGTCCCCTGAAGGAGCAGTCCTAGACTGTCCATTCTAACACCAGGGAAGCACATATGCCAGGGCCTTGCGCAGGGGCCTTTGCTGGACAGTTCCAGATCTTCCCCTGATCAGCCCCTCTTGTTTTGGGAATAGCACTCCAGCCATGGAGGGGTCCTCAGGCTCTATCTGAGTAAAATATCAAAGCATATGTTGCCCTTCCCTTCCCTTCATGTTACAGTATCAATGAGCTCATCTGATGTTTCACTCAAATGGGCACAGAAGTACAATGAGCTGGTATCAGGGACAAGTAAATAAGTAGACAGGACTTGCTCAAACCCAACCCTTGCCCTTCTCACTCAAAGTCAAATTTTGCACTTATTGGGTGTCCTGATGAAGTAGATCCAGGTCTCCACTAGAAATGCTTTTTCTTCTAACTCCATTGCTTTCTCTCTGACCTTGTGCTGTAGTGGATTGCAGAGGACTCATCCTTGTTCTGTGAGGGCAGGACATCCTTCCTTCTTTCCTCCCTTGCCTTTATAATAAGAGGTCAGAGAAACAGGCATATCTCTTATTTCTGCCCTTATTAACTTTTTGTCACCCATATCTGCTCTAAAGGAACCATAATAATTTGGAGGTGTCCTTGTAACCTGGGGCTCCTGTCCTTATGTCAGTACACAGAGGTTTTTTATGTAATAAATTTTATTTGTTTCTTGTTTACATCATTCATTTTCATGAGATTTTTGAATTACAGATTTTCTCCCCATCATTCCCCTACCCCAACCCCAAAACAGGGATCCCACTGTGGAGCCCCTCCCCCGATCTGCTATCTAACTTTCTGGTAGGGCAGGGAAGGTCTCCCTACCCCCGCCCCTGTATATCTTAATTCCTAGTTGCAGGTATTGCAGAGCTTTAAATTCTAGATTCTTTCAGTTCCTCCCTTGTCACCCACCCCTGCTGGAAGGACAAACAATTCAATACAGGCTGTGTAGGCAAAATTATACAGGACATCTTCATAGTGGACATATTGTGACAGTGATCATATGTCTCTCCTT
>CM053597.1:1984755-2003136 GCA_028646575.1 Pseudocheirus occidentalis
GTCCCTTTTTAGGTTATCTATAGCTATTAGGCATTCTTCAAGTGTCTTGGAAGCATTTGGTGTGGGAGTTCTGTCTGTCTTCCTCCAGTTCCATGCTTTGATCCTTTTTGTCCACAAAAAAGGATTCTAGAGTGTTACAGTTTTGGGGGGTCAAGCTGTATAGGTTTCACCTATACCCTTCCTCAACAGGCTTCGGGCGTCCCCGGCTGCCGGCTTCCACTTTCTCCGGGAGAAACAGCTGCACAGAAAACTTAAGACACAGGGCTTGCTTCTTGCTACTTTCTCTTATTCTTGGCGTGGCTGGAACTCCCTCTCATTCTCTAAGCTTGGTGTGGGCCTGGAACTCTTCTTCAGAACACAACACTTGCCTCTAGCTCTCTAAGCTTGGTGGTGGCTGGACTTCCTTCTGCCTTCGGGTAGCCTGTATTTAAGTCCTTTCTCCAGGGCCCCTTAGGGCCCCTCCCCTGGCCTTGCCCTCGCCACAGCGAGCCAGGTGATGCAGAGAGATAATCCTGCTTATTGCAAACAGGTGCAACCTTTGCATTCTGCCCCGAGGTGATCACGTGCCTGTTAGTTGAGGACGGTTCAACCCATAACCAACAAGAGCCCCAACACTAGAGTTTTATTGCTGTTCTTATTTTGTTTCCTTTTCCTCGTGTTGGACCATCAATTAATTCATTTTTTTTTTTAGCTTTGTGAAACTCTGCTTCCAGGAGGAAAAGCTCTGTTCCAAATCACCGGGGTTTTCCCAGCTGCCGGAGCTATTAGGGGGGTGTTGCAGGCCCCCCCACCTTTGGCTTGCTGAAAGTGCTCCCCAGGACCACCACCCAAGACCATGATCCAGATCCAGGCTGCTCAACACAAGAGCACTTGGCCCTGATCAATGGACTAAGCCCCCCACCAGATCTGCAGGCCAGGGGCTCTGAAGCAGTTCCTGCCCTTCCCTCACTGCTTCCTTGCCCTAGGGGTAGATTGGTCGAACTGCTTTTTCTCCCCCAAATTTAGCTTGAAAGCTTCACTCGCTTTCACTGACCTCTAATCCTGGCTTAGTAGATATGAAGATTGCTCCAGGTGCTTTAGATCTTCTCTGAAGTAGACTCACACTGTGGCTTGGGAGGGTTGGTTCCTCCTGGCCACCCTGGAGCCTGGCCGCATGGTGGTTTCAGGCTGCGCTGGTCATGGCTCCTGGCCTTCAGGCCTGCAGGATGAGCCCCTCCTGCCGAGCTGTCTTTCTCTAATCCCTATTTTTCACACCTTGGTGGATATGGAATTTCTGGAGGTTGTAGATCTTCTCTCTTGTAGACTGGTTGCAGCTTGGCTGGGCTCAGCTTGGCTTCTCTTGTCTGTCCTGGGGCCTGGAAGCATTTTGATTTCAGGCTGCCACGATGGTCCCCTGCTGCCAAGTTGCCTTCTGCGAGAGATGTGTTTTCTGTATTTTTTTAGTTTGAGAGTCCTAGAATTTGTCCAGAGTCATATTTTATGGGTGTTTAGGGTGGCTGTGTGGGAGCAGCAGGACCTTGCTGCTTCTATGCCGCCATCTTGGCTCCGCCTCCAATAAACAGAGTTTTAATCAATACCGAATTCCTTGCTTTGCTGTCCCCTCCTCAGTTATAGATTGCAGCCCCTTCCTTCATCTTTGAGAAGCCACTGAGCATGGTAAGAGGCAGCCTTGATCAGTTCTAATCCTGAGTTTCCTTGGACTTGGCTTGGATTTTTCTTGGGAACATAGTCCATCATCATGATTACAGTGAAGATTTTTTTTCACGTTGCCAGGACTTTGCAAACAATGCCCCTGTGAGGGCCTTCAGGACTCTAGGATTACCTCTGCCCCAGGATGGAGAGCCAGTGTTATAGTAACATATACAAATAACCTGACTTTAGGTCTAGGCTTCATAAAAAGTACGTGTGGGAGCTTCTCCACTTTTATCCCCATTTCATTGATGGGGAAACTGAGACTAAGAGACTTTAATTGCCCTGCCCAGGGACAATCTGAAAACATAGTATGAGTAGGATTTGATTTCAAGTCTTCCACTCTCTCTTTTAAGCTGCACTGCTTCTTGAAGGCAGGGACCAAACCAAACCAAATAAAAACATTTTCCCCAAACCCTTATCATTAGAAGAAATGTAAGAGAAGCATGGCTGAGGCATTTGATGGATTTGCCTGATTGTCTATGTATGATTCTAGCATCATTATTTTTGCAAGTTTTGCCCCATTGGTTTCTTCATTTTCCCTCTGTAACTTCCCTGGGGCAGAAAAGCTAAATGATTATACCAGGTAATTTGTTTGTGGGGGGGGTGACAACAACATTTGAAGGAAAGGTTTGCTTTGGAAGAAACAAAAGACAAACTTAAGAAAGTTGTACTTTCATGATACTTTGAATTCACAGAAACTGGAGGATTATTTATGACTTGGTATCCTTCCAGTTTGCATGTGTTTCTTTGCAATTTCTAGCTCGCTTTTCCTGGAGCTTACAGGTAAGGACAAAAGAATCAGAGACTCATGCTTTGTCCCAGTGCAAATAAAGGGAAGTCATTGCTCTTCATTACTCAAGCAGAAGGAACCATATATGAACGTGAGGGAGATAGAGGTCAGGACTGCTTTGTTGTTTAAAAATTCTAGAGGAAAGCTTTTTCATTATGATCTGGAACCTTTGGA
Organism: Pseudocheirus occidentalis; assembly: GCA_028646575.1. Classification (NCBI taxonomy): domain Eukaryota; kingdom Metazoa; phylum Chordata; class Mammalia; order Diprotodontia; family Pseudocheiridae; genus Pseudocheirus; species Pseudocheirus occidentalis. Next base: position 1,987,412 of record CM053597.1, read on the forward strand.
ACTCAGAGCTCTTTGTCCCCTCTATATCCCCATCCCTGAGCCCTGTGAGACTATCTTGTGGAGAAGAACTCTCCAGCTCAGCTTGGTGGATTTGACAGATGTTTTGAGGCTGGTCTGATGAGGGCCTACAATAACAGGAGGGGTGTTGGCCTGCATTGGCTTAGGGAAACATGAAGTTGGAGCTCTGTTGACTGTTGTCTCCTACATTCTGACTAACCCAAAGAACAGTGCAGACAGCATTCCCCAGCTTTGGAGTCAGACTCATGGAATGAAGGATTTGGAATTCATGCCATAGTCATGAATAGGAGGAATATAGGAGAAATTGTTTAAAAAACTGTCGCTGTGCTTGGGACCAATATGGCAGGGTAGAAAAAGCACTTCCTTGCTGTTCTGGCTTTCACCTTCTCCAATACATATAAAAATGACTCTAAACAAACTTTAGAGCTACAGAACCCACAAAATGACAAGAGAGAAACACATCTCCTGCTGAAGGAAGCCTGGAAAGCCAGCAGGAAAGGTGCATCACAGTGCACTGGGAGCAAAGCGCAGTTCTGATGGAGCTCCATTTTAGCCCCAGGGAGGCCCTGATCAGCAGTGGCTGGAGAAGCCTTCACTAGAGTATATTAGCAGCAGCTGTAGCAGTTTCCAGACTTCTCAATCCATAAACACTGAAGACAAAGGAAAAGGTCAGTACAAAACTTTGTTGGTCCAGGTGGAGATAGAAGAGTGCAGTCCAGCTGCTATGTCAGAGTAAGAAGTAATGGAGGTGTGGTGGCTGCAGTTGCTGCTAACATGGCTCCTTCCAGAGCTACTGGTCTTCAGATGATAGGGGGATCAAGCAATCATTCATAGGGCAATCACTCTTGCTTTTGACCAGCTTGGAATCCGGTTCGCAGTCTTGGGTGGTGGGGCTGGGTGTGTGACCACTTAGCCAGAGTGTGTGAGGCTATAGAGAGGGTGTCCATCTAATTGTTCTTGGAGCTGAAAAAAACTCAGCAATTTGGGACATAGCTCTCTCTATTATGGAAGAAGAATTCTACCATGGCAAAGAGATCAAAAGTCAAGTAATTGGTTGCTAATATGAGCAAGCAACAAAAGCAGAAACAGACAATAGAATCCTTTTTTGGGGACAAAAAGGATCAAAGCATGGAGTAGGAGGAAGACAGTGAAGTCAGAACTCCTGCATGAAATGCTTCCAAGAAAAATATGAACTGGTTATAGGCCATGGAGGTGCTCAAAAAGGATTTTGAAAATTAAGTAAGAAAAGTGGAGGAAAAATTGGGAAATGAGAATGATGCAAGAAAATCATGAAAAGTGAGTCAACAGACTGCTAAAAGAGACCCAAAAATACATTGAAGAAATTAACACCTTAAAATAGACTACCTCAAATGGCAAAAGAGGCCCGTAAAGAGAAGAATGCCTTTAAAAGCTGTATTTGCCAGATGGAAAAGAAATTTCAAAAACTCACTGAAGAGAATAACTCCTTCAAAATTAATTTGGAGTTATTAGAACCTAATGACTTGTAAAGCAAATCAACAGTAGATTCCTGAAAGCATGCTACTGTGAACAGCTTTTAGCATTCAGATTACACAGTAGTAGTGAACACTCTGTTTATTCTATTACAAATCAAAATTCAGTACAATATTCACAGTATCAAAGATTCACAATATTATATATTCCCAGTATCAACAATTCACAATATTATATATAATATTTAGAACAAGGAAAGTCTCAATATTATATCTTATTACAGAAAGTAACAAGGAACAAGAGAAGAATCACCTAGTTTTCCTAAGGGGGAAACCAGCTTCACATTTAAAGATTCAATCAATCAAGTTAAAGAGTGTCTCAGCCAGGTTTTCCTAAGAGGGCAACCAGCTTAACATTTAAAGAACAAAAGAAGAATATTCAATCAATCAATTAACAAAAGGAATCACCTAGTTTCCTTAAGGGGGGAAACCCTGCTCACTTAAAGATTCAATCAACAATTTACAATATACTGATCTTCCACTCATGGGGCAACCATTAACTTTAGTGTCCAGATAAAGTTCTTAGAAAACCACAGAAACTTTCCACCCTTTGATTTCCAACAAACCTCAGTTTAGTCCAAGGGGAGGCTTTTTCTTCATTTTGACTCTGGGTAGTCTCTCTGATTCCCTGGATCCTCTTCCCTGGTCCCAGCTCCCTCCTGAATCTGCCAGACAATCACCTAGATTCAGGAGCTGAAAGCTGCCAGGCTCTTGTCCAGTCCTCAGAGATGAACAGCTTCCAGGTCCTTGTCCAGTCCTCAGGGCAATCCCTGGCACACATTGAAGTTCATAGGGGTCAGCACACCTCAATCCCTTTAGGACTTCTCTTGCCTGGAACTCAAGGATCATCCAGGCCACAAACAAACAAAGCCCCATCCTCTTCATGTCTCAGATACTTGGAGAGGAACACACTCTATCTCTCCCTCTGACTTCAGTCTCCATGAATCCTCCTTCACTGAGGAGCCAATTCCAAATTCTCCCTTGCCTCACTAAAATTCTTCCTTATATACAGCACTGGCCTTCTCCCAAGTCAACAGGGGAGTGTTTCAGCCAATAGACTTCTCCCAAGTCAATAGGGGAGTGTCTCAGCCAATAGCCTTCTCCCAAGTCAACAGGGGAATTCATATCTTTTCAGCAATGGACAGAGTTCATACTTTATGTACTTAGCCCTAAGTATCTGATCTGCTTAGCCCTAAGTATCTAATAAACTGATTACTATTACATGACTTTATGAGAAATAAAGATACTACACAACAGATACAAACAAATGAAAAAATAGAAGGCAATGTAAAATATCTCACTGGAAATACCACTGACCTGGAAAATAGCTCCAGGAGAGATAATTTTATTAAAGATTATTGGACTGCCTGAAATCCATGATTAAAAAAAAGTTTAGACACCATCTTGCAAGAAATTCTCGAGGAAAATTGCCCTGATATTCCAGAACCAGAGGGCCAAATAGAAATGGAAAGAATTCACCAATCACCTCTTTGAAAAGATCCCCAAAAGAAAACTCCTAGGAATATTATAGTCAAATTCCATAGTTCCCAGGTCAAGGAGAAAATACTGCAAGCAGTCAGGAAGAAAAAATTTGAATATTGTGGAAACAAAATCAGGATAACACAAGACCTAGCAGCTTCTACATTAAGGAATTGAAGGGCTTGGAATATGATATTCAAGCAATCAAAGGAGTTAGGACTAAAACCAAGAATCGCCTACCCAGAAAAACTGAGTATAATGCTACAGGGAAAAATATGGTCATTCCATGAAATAGAGGACTTTCAAGCATTACTGATTAAAAAACCTGAGCTGAACAGAAATTTGACTCAAATATAAGAAGCAAAGGAAGCAGGAGATGGTAAATAGGAAAAAGAAATCATAAGGAACTTAATAAAGTTGAACTATTTACATTCCTACATGGAAAAACAATAATTGTAACTCATAAGACTTTTCTCAGTATGAGGATAGGTGAAGGGAATATATATGAATAGAAGGATGTATGTATATACAAATATATATACATATGAGTGAAGGCATTTGTATGTTCATGTATACATAGACAGAGGGCACAGGATGAGTTGAATATGAAGGGATGGTACCTAAATATAAAATTAAGAGGTGAGAGAAGAATTTATTGGAAGAAGAAAGGGAGCAATAGATCAGGATAAACTATGTCATATCAAAGAGCAAGAGAAAACTATTACAATAGAGGGGAAGAGCAGGAAGGTGAAAGGGAATGGGATAACCTGATTTTCATTGAATTTGGCCTAAGGAGAGAATAACATGCATACTCCATTGGGTATCTTAACCTATAGAAAAGTAGGGGGGAAGAGGATAAGAGGGGTGAGGATAGAAGGGAGGGCAGATTGGGTGAGAGGGTAGTTAGAAGCAAACATTTTTGAAAAGGGACAGGGTCAAAAGAGAAAACAGAATAAGTGTGGGGTGGGGCAGGATGGAGGGAAATATAGTTAGTCTTTCACAATATAGCTAGTATTGAAATGATTTGGGTAACTACACATGTACAACATATATTGAATTATTTATCTTCCCAGTGGGAGTGGGTGAGGAGGGAACAACGGAATAAAAATATCTGGAACCCAACATTTTAAAAACAAATGTTTAAAATTTTTCTTTTTACATTCAACTGGGAAATAAGATATTCAGGCACTGGGGTATAGTAATCCATCTTGGCCTAATACAAAGTTGGGGGTAGGGTAAAGCAGGAGGATACAAGTGAGAACAGATTGGGGGAAGGCTTGCTATTTTGGGTTGGAGGATATGGGAAATATGTAGAGAAAAAAGTTGTAACTCAAAATCTTGTGGAAATGAATGTTGAAAACAAAAAATTTTTAAAAAATGGGGCTTTTGTGTCCTGGGGGAGAGAAGACTTGGGGGGCAGTGTGACTGTTGCTGATCAGTCAGCTCTCCATTTGGTAAAGATGCTGGAGTGGTTTGTCATTTCCTTCACCAGTTCATTTTACATATGAGGGAACTGAGGCAAACATACTTAAGTGACTTGCTCAGGGTCACACAACTACTCTTGTAAGATGAATCTTCCTGACTCGCGACCTGGCACTTTATCTACTGTGCCACCTACCTGCCCAGGAGTACAATAGGTTTCCTCAGTGTCTTAAGTTATCTTGTTAAAGATTGATGAGACTTGGGTTGTTTTGCCCCAGAAGCAGAAGTAGGAGCAAGGTGGGAAAGTTTCAGAAGGGAAACATTTAGGAGTGTGTGTAAATCTGTGCATACACATATGTTTGTATTTATTTTGTGGAGGGGGTGACTGTCTAACAAAGACAACCATGTGAAAGTGGGATGGGCTGCCTCAAGAAGGAGTCTGTGCACCTTCCCCCCCCCTACCCCCCGCACTTCGAGGGAAGGTTAGCAAACCATGTACTTCCATTGGCAAGGAAGTGTAGTTAGAATGCTGAATTTGTCATCAGGGAGCCCAAAGTTTGAGTCTTTACTTTGAGTTAGGCACCTGCTGTGTGCTCCGGGCAAGTCCGTTCCATGCTCTTTGATTCAGTTTGCTTATCTGTGAAAACTGGTTAAGAGCAGCTCCCACCTTTCAGGACTGTTGTGAGAGTCCAGTGAGATAATGTGTGCAGTGCTGGGCAAATCACATGGTGTTGTATAAGTGGGCAATTGCTACTATGATTTATTGATATTAACATTTGAATTGGGGCTGGGCTAGATGGCCGGGGGCTTCTCTTAGACTGAGCTCTGAAGATATGTATCTGTGATATCAACTGAAATATTTGTAATTGCTGGCAACCCTTAAAGCATCATGTACTCTACTTGTCATTTATCACTGGTTATTTATCATTGCTGAGGCTGCTGCTGCTGCTGCTGTTACTAATGCGTTTCATAGCTATATGTAGTATGTGGATCTGGTGAATCCAATCATGACCTGCCCTACCCCCAGTGCTAAGCTGGCTTAATTCTAAACAGATTTGAACTTTCCTGTCTCCAAAATATTAAATGAAGCTGTTGTTCATCACCAACAGGCATAATTATTTCTGTCTTAGGACTCGCCCTAAAAGAGCTCAAGCTGGCCAATATTCCTTTCTCAGTTGTGAAATTAGTATGTCATTTTGTGTTTATAAATCCAGTCTCTCAAAACAAAATATCCTCAGATATATGTGTAAGTATATCTGTGTCCATAACGTGTGTGTATCTAACATCTATCTCTTTGTCTACATATATATGCATGCGTGTACATACACATCTATATATTTTTAGAGTCCATAGCCCAGAAACAGTGTTAAGGAAAGCTATTCATTTTTATCTTCATTCTCTTTTCCATTTATTAATGTGTTTGTGTAATTAATTAAGTTGGTTAATTAGTCCCGTGCCTTCATGTCTTCTGAGGAAAGTCAGGCTTTAAATACCAAACTGATGCTTTTCTTTTGAAAAATGTTTCATTGATGCTTTCTGTTTCTTATGTCACCATAGTATATACTATGTGTTCTTCCTCCCCTGCCCCCTCCCAGAGAGCCATCCAATATGACAAATCATATTTTTGGGTGGAGGGAAAAGAGAAAAAAAACTCAGCACAACTGGCCATGCATGGAGAAAGTCTGCCAAAAGGTGGGGTGTATAACACTGGGCATGGACGGGTGGTCCACTCATCTCTCTTCATTTGATTTCCTTGATCTTTATAATTTTGCTACATTTGTTTTGGATTTTGGGGTGTATTTCATTTTCATTGTGTAGTTAATTTGGATACTGGTTTCTTGGCTCTGCTGATTTCGCTCTGTATCAGTTCCTATAGATCTTTCCTTGTTTCTCTGTTCATCACACACGTTACTTATAGTGCAGTAAGATTCCATTGGATTCGTGGACCGTAATTGGTTCATCTATCCCCAGCTGATGAGAAATTGATTTGTTTCCAATTTTGAGTGATTGCAAAAAGTAGCAGTTTAAATATTCTACAGTGGATGTAGACATTTTTCTTCACAATGACTTCCTGGAGGTATAAGTTCAGTAATGGACTCTCTGGTTCAAAGATAATGAACATTTTAGTGAGGTATTTTGCATAATTCCAAATTGTTTTCTAAAATCTTTGGACCATTTCACAGCTCTACCAACAATGTATTAGTGCTCCTATCTTTCCCCCAACCTTCCCCACATGAATGATGGCCATTTGGGGGTCAATTTTGCCAATTGCAGACTATGAGATGAAACTTCAGGGCTGTTTTTGTTTGCGCTTCTCTTATTGTTAGTGATTTGGAGAATTTTTTTCATATAGTTGGTAATATTTTGCATTTTTTTTGCCTTTTGCTTATTGGAAGGCAGAGGGAGGGCAATTGGGGTTAGGTGACTTGCACAAAGTCACCCAACTAGTAAGTGTTAAGTGTCTGGGCTGGATTTGACCTCAGGTCTACCTGACTTGAGGGTTGGTGCCTTATTCACTGTGCCACCTAACTTCCCCTTGCAATTCTTTTGAAATGTTTGCTCATATCACTGGGCCATTTATCTTTTGGAGCTCTGCCATTAATCAGATGTATTTATTCAATGTTTCTCTATTTGGATCCCAAAGCCTTCTCAGAGAAATCTGAAACAGATTGTTTTTTCTTTCCCATTTGACCACTTTCCTTCTCCTGCATGCAGCAATGTTGTCCAGACAGAAGTGTTGAGGCTCAACTGGTTCATTATACCTCATTTCCAGAACAAAAAAAACAATTATTGCACATATCAAAGAGGACACTGCCCCATGGTTACTCCTCTTCCCTACCATATCCCCTAATATTCAGCTCACTGTTGATCTGTCCCCCATTTTACTGACGTTTTATATTTAACATTTGCCTGGGAATTCTTTCCTGGTGTCCATGTTCTTCTCCTGGGGCCAGTAACTCCCAGGGGTTCTAACTCCCCTGACTCCACCCACAAACAAGTAGAATTTTTGAGTAGTAAATCTTCCAAATGTAAGATTCTCATCTCCTGACCATCTTTCTCCACTTGTAAGAGCACTTATCAGAGGAATCTCCTCTCACCTCCAAAGGAAGACATCGTTCCTTTCCCCTTCCCCCTCACCATCTCCCCTTTAGGCTCTTCTCTTTCTGAAACCACAGACATCACCTTCTTCTCTTTGCTAGCCCCTGACTTGATCCTGGCATATTACTTACTCCTCTGTATCCCACTGCTCTCCTGTCCCCTTTTATGTACCCTTCCATGTTGCAATGTAGTCCCACAAAATAAGCAATCACCTGTAGGTAGTATGATCTTTAAGATATCTCTGCACATCCTGTTTTTGATTAAGTATATTTTTGCTTGCATAATGAGAATATGTTATTTTCATGTTTGATCCCCTTCTTGCTCACTGTTTTTCATCAGTCTCTTCAGATCCTTGTCTTATTGTTCCTTTAGATGAATTTCATCATTTGGTTTTATCCTGATAAGGCAGTGTTTCTCAACTTGTGGGTTGCGACACCTTTGGGGGGTCAAACAATTCTTTCACAGGGTTCAAAGGGATCACCTAAGACCACATATTTCTGATGGTCTTAGGAACCCAGACACTGCTCCTCTATCTGTCTCCAGGGGGTTCCGTCTGCATGCAAATATGCCACATATGAGTATTAAAGGGTTGTGGCATTAGGAAGGTTGAGAACCACTGTGCTAAGGTAACCCTTGGCTAGTTTGATTTGTATTGGTTGCTAATAAAGTAATTTGATTTAGGTAACATTGTCATTATTTCCATATTGGCTTGGTTTACCCATGGACAATTAGTATTTCTCCAGTTATTTAAGTATGTTTTTATTTGCAATTAGAATATTTTAGAGTAACATTTATATCTCTTCTGTGTAGGTAGATTCCCAAGAATTCTGCACATCCTATAGTTATTTTAAATGAAATTTCTTTCTACCTATTGGTACTATACACTTGAGGTGTCTTTTTTAGTGCTGTTGCCCTTTGTCCATAGGGATGCTTGGGTGGGTATCAAGGTTTTCACTCTTGAGTGAGTGAAGTGTGTGAGTGAAGTGAAGTGAGTGAAGTGAAGAATCCCTGTCTGGTGCTTCAGGGATCTGTGAATTTATCAGGGCAAGTTTTCTTTCTACTCACACAAATTATAGCCCCTCTTGATATAGTACATGGTTGTCAAGAGTTGCCTTGGCTTTAAAACTCATTCTTCTGTGTTCAGCCTGGAGATGGACCTGTGAAAAGTCCCACAGGCTGGCTCTTGTACCATGCCTATATGACCCATCACCATCTGAGCTTAAATCCTTTCCAACATAGACATGCCAAATTTTGTGCTCCAGAATGGGCAGAGTAGCCAAAGTCATGGGTTCTGAGCAGCCCTGATCAGAATGGTCAATTCTGATTCCTGCAGCTTAGAAAGGATAGTAAAAGCCTGAAGAGCATCCAAAAGGTGATAAAATAAATGATTAAGGGAGTAGAGAAGATACTCTGTGAGGATTGGTTGAAAGAGATTAGTCTGAGAAGCATTATGTCTTGTGGCTAGCATATGGGGCTTGGATTCTAGAATGGTTCTAGAATGATCAGACCACATTAGCTATGAATATGTGAACAACACTCTTCCTTATTCAGCTTCTTTCCACATTTGGGAAATGACAAAAGCACTTCCTTTCTGGGTTGTGTTGTGGAGCTCACCTGAAATATCACACATAGCATGAATCATGAACTTCAAAATACTATGAACAACAGCAGTGTTCTGCTGATTTGATTGCTGAGTCAAGTGTTTGAAAGGCTATCACCTGGGAGAGACTTTGGCCTTTTTCTTTTTCTTGTAACTTTTTCTGCTTAACCCCAGAGGGAGGAACCAGTAGCAATGGCTGGAGGTTGAAGACAGGCAGACTTAGCCCTCCTGTCAGTGGGAAAAAGCTTCCTAACAGAGATCTTCACAGTGGGATGGGTCACCTCAAAAGGTGATGAGATTCCCCTCAAAAGAGAGCTTTGGACAAAAAGGCTAAATGACCATATTTTGTGTGGGTTAAAGAGAGGGCAACCTTTTGGCTCTGGGCTGGCCTAGATGGCCACTGAGATCCCTTTTAACTTTGGGGTATGGGAAAAGGAAGGGCATGGGGATCAGTGGATTTCAATAGTCATGTGCAGGTTGTATCCATGTAACAAATGTTCAATTTCTTCCCAGGTGATGCTAAGAAAAGTATATTCATAGTAAGCAGCCAAGGCCAAGGTCTGTTCTCCCAGCTAGCATCACTGGGAAGATTACTAAAAACAGCCTGTGCTCTATTCCCATTGCTACAAACTCACAGCAACGGAATCCAAACTAACATATCCAGATCTGTAGAAAAGATGATTGAGATAGATGGGAAAAAATTAACCAGTGATTCATGTGTGTATTTGCATGTGAATGGGATTTAGATAAATGTGAATGAAAAAGCTGCATTATTATGGACACATGGTAGGGAGATATGGAAGGGGGGCAGTGCTAAAACTTCCATACACTTGGGAAAAAATTCAGAGATTGGCACATATTTTTTGTGATGCTTCAAAATAAGTAAGAAGAAATGAACCCAGAAACCCCTCTGGAGATGGGTAGTTATCATCATTGAATTGGGAGCACAGGCATTTTAGCTGACTTGAGGCCATTCTTGTGTGGTTTGCTCCATTTCATTGAAAACAGGACTAGATAGCCCCTGTTTGGGTTCAGTAATTCATTGTGGTACCTTCCCTGGATTGCTCCTAAGTTTGGAGTTGTACACATTGAGTCTTTTGGTCCAGTGTTGGGGAGGGCAGACCACAACTCCACTATTCCTTCCCACACTTGGACAACCACATCCAGGTTTTACTTTGACAGATTTTGTGAAGCAATTTCATTTTCATGTTGGAAATAAAACATTTTCAAGAGAGATGTTCTACCAGAAATGGATGGCTGTGCCTCCTAGGACACCACAATCTCTGAAGAATCCCAAATGAGAGTCATCTAGGGGGCCATTGAGATGACCCTGGGTAGTCCTACAAGATATCACAGATAAGGATTCATAACATTCTCATGACAAAGGGTATTGTTGAAGAAATAAAAATGAGAAAGGCACTTCCCATTGTGAGAGTAAGGGATGAGTGGTGGGCATTCTGTGGGCATCATTGGTATCCTTTCAGGGCTAAAAGTGTGCTAGCAAATCACCTGGCATGTTGTGTGGACACTTCATGGGAAGCTACAGTAGCATTCCTAGGACTGGCAAGATGGGATAGATGGAAATCACTAGCGATGGAAGGCATTGCCCTTCTCTCCCAAAATGAAGTTATAGTCATTGGATCATTTGAGTTTTGGAATGCAACCCTCCTTCATGTCATCCCTTTTGGGAACCATATATGCATAGGACCTCACTTTCTCAAACTGTCTCCATTTACCCAGTAACCTGATTTTATTTGCCTGTGTGTGTGTGTGTGTGTGTGTAAGAGCAGATGAATTATAGCCCTTTAAAATTCTCTAAGACAGTTGAATTGATTTGAATGACAATAAGTACATCCAATCTACTTCAATTTGACAAACATTTCTTAGGATCCTAAAATTCCAATGCTGTAGAAAGAAATTTTGATTGACAAGTGAAAATAAGAAACATGCTAGCCCCCAGCTTTCTGGAATATTGGAGCTAGGGGCAACCATACAGTAGTCTAACACCTTGATTTTCCTAATGAGGGAAAAAGAGAGGCTTGGAAAGGGAGAAAGGTTCATTCACAATCCTAGATTCATGAGGGTGTTAGGATTTGAAGCCAAATCTGGTCTTTCTATACCCTGTTATGTAGAAACACCTCAGTGGTGATTAAAATAAAATGGTTTGCCTTAATAGATTCTGACTATGCTACCTGGTCATACATGGTCTGGCAGGGAATTTTGCTGACTCTGAGCAAACCTTTGACCCCACTTCCTACTCCTACCTTGTTGTTATGGGTGTAGGGGGCATCTTTATTCCACGATACTTTGCTTTTCTAAATTGATTTCCCTTTTCATTTTATTTGGAACATTTTAATTAAATCCAATCCACTTTGGCTAAGTCTATATGACATCAAACAAAATCTTTTTTTAGCAACAAATGAAGCAACAATTTAAAAAATGACCTTTGTTTTCTCAAGGTATAAATAAATTCTCACCTCTTTTTATTATTATTATTTTTTGCTTTTTTTAAGGGGAGAAGACATGGCAATTGGGTTCAAGTGACTTGTCCAAGGTCACACAGCTAGGAAGTGTTAAGTGTCTGAATCCACATTTGAACTTGGGTCCTCCTGACTCTAGGGCCAATGCTGTATTGACTGCACTACCTAGCCTCCCTAATTCTCACCTCTTTCTGGAGTCTGGAGCTGTCCAACAGAAGTGTTCAAGGTTCCAGTTTGGGTTTTGAGATAATGACTTCAGCAGTCCCTCCCTCCCTCTCTCCTCTAAGGTTTGGTGGGCGGGATGATGTAGAAGGCAAATAATTTGGTGTCAGAGAATCTGGGTTTGGCCACAGAAGTACTAGAACAATTGGCAGAAATTACAAGGGAAAATTTAGACTAAATGTCCAGAAAATAAGAACAGAACTTAAAATTATATATATATACTTATTTGTAGTTTTCAACATTCATTTCCACAAGATTTTGAGTTACAGGTTTTCTTCCCATCTCTCCCCTACCCCCACCCCAAGATAGTGAACCTGCTGAATACCCTTTCCCCTAATCTGTTCTCTATTATATCTTCCCTCATCACTGCCCCCAACTTTCTAGTAGGGCAAGACAGATGTCTATACTCCAGTGCCTATATATTTTATTTCCTAGTTGCATGTAAAAAAATAATTTTTTAACATTTGTTTCTAAAACTTTGTTTTCCATGTTCTTTCCCTTCCTCCCTCCTCACCCACCCCCACTGGGAAGATAAGCAATTCAATATAGGTTGTACATGTGTAGTTATGCAAAACATTTCCATAGTAGTTTTATTGTAGAATACTATCTATATTTATCTCCATCCTATTCTGCCCCCACTTGTTCTATTTTCTTCTTTGACTTTGTCCCTATTCACAAATGTTTATTTCTAAGTACCCTCTCCCACAATGTGCCCTGCATTCTATCATCTCCATCTTGTCCCCTTCCTCCCTAGTTTCCTGTAGGGTAAACTACCCAGTTGAGTGTGTATGTTATCCCCTCCTTAAGCCAAATTCAATGAGAGTAAGGTTTACTCATTCCGTTTCACTTACCTGCTCTTCCCCTCCATTGTAACAGTGTTCTCTTGCCTCTTTTATATGAGATAATTTATCCTATTCTATCTCTCTTTTTCTCCTTCTTCTAATATATTCCTCTCTCACCTCTTAATCTTTTTTTTAGATATCATCCCTTCATATTAAACTGGTCCTGTGCTCTCTGTCTATGTATACATGTATATACATATATCATGTATTTATGTGTATTTAAACCTACATACACCCTCCTAGACATACATGTATAGGTATGTATACACACATATTCCCTTTAACTGTCCTCATACTGAGAAAAGTCTCATGAGTTACAGTTATCATTTTTCCATGTAGGAATGTAAATAGTTTAACTTTAATAAATTCCTTATGTTTTCTCTTTCCTGTTTACCTTCTCATGCTGCTCTTGTTTCTTGTATATGAAAGTCAAATGATCTGTTCAGCTCTGGTTTTTCATCAAGGATACTTGAAAGTTCTCTACTTAATTGACTGCCCATAATTTTCTCTGCAGTATTATAGTCAGTTATGCTTGGTAGGTGATTATTGATTTTAATCCTAGTTCCTTTGACCTTCAGAATATCATATTCTAAGCCCTTTGATCCCTTAATTTAGAAGCTGCTAGGTCTTCTGTTATCCTGATTGTGTTTCCACAGTACTCAAATTTTTCCTTCCTGACTGCTTGTAGTATTTTCTCCTTGATCTGGGAACTCTGGAATTTGGCTATAATATTCCTGGGAGTTTTCTATTTTGGGATCTTTTTCAAGAGGTGAATGGTGAATTGTTTCAGGTTCTTTTTTACCCTCTGGTTCTAGAATATCTGGGCAATTTTCCTTGAGAATTTCTTGAAGGATGATTTCTAGGCTCTCTTTTCGATCTTGGCTTTCAGGTAGACCAAAAATTTAAAAATTATTTCTCCTGGATCTATTTGCCAGGTCAGTGGTTTTCCCAACAAGATATTTCAAATTGCTTTATATTTTTTCATTTGTTTGGATCTGTTTTATACTATCTTGATTTCTCATAAAGTCATTAGATTCCATTTGTTCCAATCTAATTTGGGAGGAATTATTCTCTTCAGTGAGTTTTTGAAATTCCTTTTCCATCTGGTAAATTTGGCTTTTAAAGGCATTCTTCTCCTCATTGGCTTTTTGAGCCTCTTTTGCCATTTGAGTTAGTCTATTTTAAGGTGTTATTTTCTTTAGTATTTTGGGGGGCGTCCTTTAGTAAGCTGTTTACGTGTTTTTCATTACTTTTTTTACAACATTCTCATTTCTCTTCCCAATTTTTCTTCCACTTCCCTTTTTTGATTTTCAAAATCCTTCTTGAACTCCTTAATGGCCTGCAACCAGTTTATATTTTTCTTGGAGGCTTTTGATTCAGGAATTTTGATCTGTTGTCTTCTTCTGGTTCCATGTTTGATCCTCTTTGTCCCCCCCCCCCCAAGAAACAATGACAACAACAACAATGATGCTATGGTTTGATTGTACTTCCTCTGTTTGCTAATCTGGTCAGCCAATGACTTTACTTTTCAGTTCTTTGCTATGGTAGAACTCTGCTTCCAGAGTGGAGAGAGCTGTTTCCCAAGTTTCTGAGGTTTTGCAGAGCTGTTGTTAGAGCTTTTTTCAAAGCTTTGAGGGGGGCAGCCTCTCTACAGCTGCCACAAGCTCTGCCATACTAGAGCTCCTCACCCCAGGACTGCCACCCAAGACTATGATCTAGATCCAAGAAGATCAAAGCAATAGCAATTACCTTTTGAGTGGTTGCTTGTTCTCTCTACTCTCTGCAGGCCAGGAGCTCCTAAGGAAGCCATGCAGCAGCAGCTGCCATGCTGCCATCACCTCTCTTGGCCTAGGGACAGGGGTAGGACCATGCTTTTGTCTCACCCTGTTCCAACAGCTTTCCCCATGACCTTTTACTTTCTCTTTGAGGTTTGTGGGTTGAGATGTCCGGAAACCACCACAGCTTCCAGTGATTCTACTTTTCTGAAGTCTGCTCTGGCTAGTCTGTGGATCATGTGGGACTCTGCTCTGCTCCCAGCTCAGTGCAATAGACCCTTCCTGTCAGTCTTTCATAGCTGCCTTCAGTGGGAGATTTATTTCCCTCTGTCACTTTGTGGGTTCTGTAGATCTAAAGTTTGTTTAGAGTCTTTATTTTTACTGGTATTGGAGGTGGTTGGAGAGGGAGCTCAACCAAGTCCCTGATATTACATTGCCATATTGACTCCTCCCCCACCCCAACAGAACTTCTTAAGGAATATATGACAATCTAAAACAGACTGCTTCCAGAGCAGGAAGGTTTTCTTTGTCTATTAATGGGACATCTTCAAACTGAGTCTGGATGGCCACTTGTCAGGTTCTTTTTTTTTTTTAAATTTAAATAGACTTTTTAAAAATTTGATTTCTTGTTTACATCTTTCATTTACATGATATTTTTGAATTACAAATTTTCTTCCCATCTTTCCCCTGTCCAACCCTAAAACAGCAATCCCATTGTAAAGCCCCTCCCCTGCTCTGCTCTCTTACTTTCTGGTAGGGCAGGGAGGATCTCCCTATCCCGGCCCCTGTATATCTTAATTCCTAGTTTCAGGCCTTGCAGAACTTTAAATTCTAGATTCTTTCCATTCCTCCCTTGTCCCCCACCCCCCACTGGAAGAACAATCAGTTCAATACAGGCTGTGGATGTATGATTATACAGGATATCTTCATAGTGGACATATTGCGACAGTCATCATCTGTCTCTGCTTCCTATCCCTCCCCCCCGCTTGTTCTGTTCTCTACCCTGTCCCTGTCTCTTTCCTGAAGTGTGTGCTTCCAGCATCCCTCCCCCAGACCCTGCCATCCCCTCCGTTATCCCCACTCTCATCCCCATGCCTCCTACTCTCCTGTGTGGCATGATGCCCAGTTTAGAGTTTATTCCATTTCTTCCCTAAGCCAAAATCAATGTGAGTAATTGAAAGTAAGGTTGTAACAGTTATCTCTTGCCTCTTCTATATGGGATGGTTAACCCCATTTTGTCTCTCCCTGTCTCCTCTCATTCTAGTCCTCTCCCACCT
>CM053597.1:2003636-2025578 GCA_028646575.1 Pseudocheirus occidentalis
TTTTCTCTTGGAAGCCTGTAATATTTTCTCCTTTAACTGGATATTCTGGAACCTGACAATAACATTTCTAGGAGTTTTCTTTTGGAGATCTTTTTGAAGAGGTTATCAGTGAATTCTTTTAAGTTCTATTTTGCCCTCTGACTCTAAAGCATCAGGGCAATTTTCTTTGAGGATTTCTTGAAGGATGCTTTCCAAGTTCTTTTTCTGGTCATGGGTTTCACATTAACCAATAATATTCAAATTGTCTCTCCTGGATCTATTTTCCAGGTCAGTGGTTTTTCCAAGGAGATATTTCACATTGCTTTCTATTTTTTCATTTCTTTGTAACTGTTTAATAGTATCTTGGTTTCTCATGAAGTCATTACCTTCTACTTTCTCCACTCTAATTCTGAAGGAATTATTCTCTTGAGAATGCTTTTGAGATTCTTTTCCATCTGCCAAATGTGACTTTTTAAGGCATTCTTCTCCTCACTGGCTTTCTGGGCCTCTTTTGCCATTTGAGTTAATCTATTTTTTAAAGTGTTGTTTTCTTCAGTCAGGTTGCTGACTCTCTTTTTTATGGTTTTCTCACATCATTCTCATTTCTCTTCCCAATTTTTCCTCCACTTCTCTTATTTCTTTTTCAAAGTCCTTTTTTGGATTATCTATAGCTACTAGGCATTCTTCATGTGTCTTGGAAGCATTTGGTGTGGGAGTTCTGACTGTGTTGTCTTCCTCCCATTCCATGCTTTGATCCTTTTTGTCCACACATAATGATTCTAGAGTTTTATTGCTGTTGTCATTTTGCTTTCTTTTCCTCATGTTGGCCAGTCAATTAATTGTTTTTTTTATTTAGCTTTGTGAAACTCTGCTTCCAGGGGGGAAAGTTCTGTTCAAATTGCTGGTGTTTTCCCAGCTTCCGGCGCTCTTAGGTGAGTGTTGCAGCCTTCCCTAGCTTTGGCTTGCTGAAAGTGTTCCCCAGGACCACCACCTAAGGCCCTGATCCAGATCCAGCCTGCTCAACACAAGAGCACTTGGCCCTGATGAACTGACTCAGCCCCCCTGCAGGATCCACAGGCCAGGTGCTCTGAAGCAGCCCAGTGGGGGCATCTGCCATTTACATCAGTTTCTGCCCTTCCCCCACTGCTTCCTTGCCCTGGGGGTAGATTGGCTGAACTGCTTTTCCTCCCCCAAATTTAGTTTGAAAGCTTCACTCACTTTCACTGACCTTTAATCCTGGCTTATGCAGATTGCTCCAGGTGCTTTAGATTTTCTCTGAAGTAGACTCATGCTGTGGCTTGGGAGGCTTGGCTCCTCCCAGCCGCCCTGGAGCCTGGCCACATGGAATTTTCAAGCTGGGCTGGTCTCAGCTCCTGGCCTTGGATGAGACCCTCCTGCCAGATGCCTTTCTCTAATCCTTATTTTTCACACCTTTCTTTAATCCCTATTTTTCACACCTTGGTAGATGTGCAGTTGCTGGAGGCTGTAGCTCTTCTCTCTTGTAGACTGGCTGCAGCTTGGCTTGTCTCCTTCCTACCACCCCTGGGCCTAGCTGTGGTTTTGACTTCAAGCTGGGCCAACCTCAGCTCACGCATGTCCTGCTGTGATGATCCCCTGCTGCCGAGCTGCCTTCTGAGAGAGATGTGTTTTCTGTTTTTTTTGAGTTTGAGAGTACTAGAATTTGTCCAGCGTCATATTTTTATGGGTGTTTAGGGTGGCTGCTTCGAGCTGTGGGACACTGCTGCTTCTATGCCGCCATCTTGGCTCTGCCCCCAGAAGTCTGAAAAGCAATGTTTATTCTTGATTTATTTGTGTTTCTTGATTAGTGTTTAATAAAATCTGTTGATTTCCCACTAACTTGTACAAGGGTTTTTATGTCAATCCTCATGTAGTTCATGGGACGTTTAGGCCAGTTTGAAGAGTTGGTAGATTGTAATCCAATATTTCTTTTGTTCTAAATTACTTTGTTATTGTCATTGGTTGATTCATTCTTCTCTTAAAAATATTGATTAGGTAAAAAGTTTTGCATAGCAGTAATTATGATACTCCTGACAGTAAGCTTGATGCCCAGCAATAGGGGATTTATTGACTAAATCAGGGTCCATTAATGTAATGAATTATTGTAATGCAGGACAAGAAAGAGGAGTACAAAGAAATTTAGGGAAAATACAAAGGAAAAATGGCCTAAGCAGAGACTAACTCACAATTGTCCAAGGAAAAGAGAAAGAGGAGGAACGGCTACAGCAGCCCAGGGAGATAGGGAGGGACAGGAACAGCTGCAGCAGACTTCACACATGTAGTTTATTTCTTTGAAAGTTACTGAAGTGCTATAAGAAATGGGAAGGACATGGACTTCATAATTACCTGTAGAGGCTTATACGAATTGATGCTAAGTGAGAAGTGCAGAACCAGGAAAAATTTGCACACAGTAACATATACATCATATGTGTGATGACCAACCTTGATAAACTGGAATCTTCTCAGCAATGAACAGTTAAAAGACAACTCTACAAGTCTCAGAATGGAAGGAGATATATACACTCAGAGAAAGATCTAGAAAGACCAGAGTTTAAATGGAGATTGAAGCAACACATGCTATTGTTCTTTTCCATGTTTTGTTTTGTTTCTTTTCTTTTCTTTCTTCCCCCCCCCATTATTTGTTCCATTGGTTACAATGCTTCTATACAACCATACTACTGTACAATGTGAAATTGTTTGCAGATCCCATAAATGATTGTACGCCACCATGGGGGGGGGAGGAGAAAGGAGGGAAGAAAATCTGAAAGTCAAGTGATTCTGTAACTGAATCTTGTAAACTAAAAGTAAATAAACAAGTCAATAAATTTAAAAAAAAAGAAAGTTACTGCACAAGTTTGGTTGTTTCTGTTGATGTTTAATGGTTCTAGTGAGATACTTAGTTTTTTTAAATGAGCCAATGAGTTATGACAGTGACTATTTACAAGCCATCTTAATGACTCACAAAACATCTCTCCTAGTTCTTATTATAAAATGACACCCAACAAATACTTAAATAGTTTAAAGGAATTTGATTTTGATTATGATTCTATTTGAATTAATATAACTATTTAAAGATGGAATTGTGTTTTACTTGAGATCAATGTCTATAATTCTGCCAGGTAGCTTGCACAGTAATTCCATTGATAATACCTAACAGAATATCCACTTTCACTGAGAAATGATGAAATTCAGGTATATGTTGAAGACCATATATGTGACTGTGCTGAGAACTGAAATCCAAGGAACAAACATTAAGAAATTCTGGTAAAACCCTGAGCTGCCCATGACTGTATGCTGAAGGAATGGATATAGTTTCCTTTCTCTAGACAACCTTTGAAAAAGTAATCTGCATTGCTAATGCCACTGATAAAATGCCAATAAGAGTGGGCAGGAGCAATTTTGACCAAGTCTTTTTCCTTGAAATTTTGTCTAGCCAAACTTCTGGAGTCATGGACAATTATTTAGCCCCAAACAATTTTTTTTCCTCTTGCTATCACACCCTGTGGAGAAACATTGTTCAAGGTGAGATGGACAGAAACCTTGGGATCCTAGAATCTTATCCATTTAGAATGGGGTTTTAGATATCACAAAGCCTAACTGCATCATTATGGAGGAGGACATCAAGGCTCTGAAAGGGGAAGGGAGCTGTCCAACCTTGGCTGGTATTTAGGAGCTTGGTTGGGAAAAACAATAGGCTGGAACAGAGAATAAAGCAGAGTAACTCCTCTTTCCTTTCACTTCCTAATAGTTCTTTCCCTACAGCAGCTTTAAAACAAATGGAAACCACCCATTTGATGGAAACAGAGCCAGACCTCTGAATCATTATTCTATGTCTCCTCCCTTTCAAAACTCCTGAAAAATTTTCGTTACCCTCTGCCCCAAACTGCTCTATTCTAACTTTTGAACCCTTTGTAACATGGGTTCTGACTTTATCACTCAATTGAAATAGGTCTCTCTGAGGTTACCAGATAATCTAATTGCCAAATCTGTTCACTCTTTTCTCAGTTCTCATCCTTTTTCATCTGCTGTTTCTAGTATTGTCACCCGTACTCCCTTCTTTACATTGCCTGCTTTCTGGATATTTGCTACTCCTCAACCTCTCCACTCCCCTCTCCCTCACCTATCTTCCCCCTCCCTTTCCTCTTCTGTCTCCCTCCCTTTCCCCCTTCCTCTCCCCCTCCTCTTTCCCCTCCTCTCTATATCCTGTGCATAATGTAAACAAATAATAAATCCTTCCTCCCCTCAGTCCTGCCCTCCCTTAGCAGAGAGAGCCATATGCTAAGAACTCAGAACTGAGCCATTGCTGCCAGATTTTACAGAAAGTTCATACTTACAGAGGCAAATATATGAATTGATGTGGATTCTGCAATAAATTGGGACGGGGATTGAGCAATCTATTATTGCAGATGACAAACAATTAATATCTACTGAATACCTAGACAGATCATATTACATAGCTAGAATTATGCACCAGAAGTTTGATATTTTTAATAAATGAACAAGGTGCAGATTTCTATCCTACAAATACAAATACTAAAATATCCTTGAATTTAGTTCATTCCATTTATTTTTAAATATAAGCATGATGCCAACCAGACAAATGAATTTAGCAATAGAAACTTTTTTTTCTTTTTAAGGAATTTCCTGGAGTCACTCACATAATTTATGCAGATATAAGCAGTTCAATCTAGTGGTTTTTAGATTGGGGATAATTGAACTAAGTGAAAGTTTCATCTTCTTAAATCAAAGGCAGATTATCCAAATCCCTGGGTAGAGAAATGAAGACAGAATTGGACAAATGATGGAGAACAAATGGTGAAGGAATCCCCTATTTCCATTTCCCCCATTTCCCATTTTGGAAAAAACCTAAATATGATTGCCAGGGTGTCCGTGTCCATCTCAGACAGATTGTCATTGAGTTCTATAGAATTCTGTACCAGTCACAAGACTATGAGGTATCACTGATGCCTATGTGCTAACAGCAGCTAGCATCCAATAGTACCTGAAGGTTTGCTGAGCACTTTTCATGTGCTGTCTTTGGTGTTCTTCATAACAACCCATTAATGCCCCCCGTTTGCAGATAGGGAAAATTAGGCTAAGTGATCACCCAGGGACATACACCTAGTAAGAGGCTGAGGCAGGATTCAAACTCAGCTCTTTCTGCCTCTATGTTTGCATTTTTTCTGTCAATCTGTGTATTTGCTTGAATTAAGCTATGTAACCCATGAGCTGTCATCAAGGCAGATATTTTTGGTCTTCATTTGGGGGAAAAGTTTTCAGCTCAGACTCAAAAGTATTGTCAGGGTACAGGTCAGTGCTTGGAATTGATTCTCCCTGTGATAAATTTGTTGGGACATATCTTATGAAACTTAATTAACAACACATCATTAGGAGTGATCAACATTGTCAGCAAAGAAAGTTATTCCTGTTCATGCAAATCTGAAACATGGAAAGTCTAACCATTGACACAGAGTGAAAACCAAGCCACCATCGCTGAGGGGCTCAATTCAGAAGAGGAGGAAGGATGATTTTTCTGGAATTTTCCTTTGAAACTCTAGAAATATATAGGTTGGGTTTGGGAGGCAATGTATTGCAGTGGAGAGTGTTTACCTTAGAGTTCAGAAGGCCTGGGTTCAAACCTTGCCTCTAATGTTTGCTACTTATGTTACTTTGGCCATACCATGAGAGGTCTCTGGGTATCAGTTTCATCACTTGTAAAATGAGCCTGATTCAGTGCTCTCTGAAGTCTTTTCCAACTGTAGATGGGTGATCAGTTCTCTTTACCAAGTACAGAATAGCTACAGTTTGACTGAGGGATCTTTGCCTCTTATACAAGGAATGGAGAGAATCCATAACCTGGTTTAAGTGCTAGAAAATGCCCATGTTCTGGAGGGTCAGAGAACAAGTGGCAAAATGTGCAGAGGAATTCTCATCTGTGCTGTAAAAGAACTGGAGACAACAAATTAGAATCAGCTTGGCATTGACCTTCCCAGGCATATTTCCTCTTCATATGTCTGCTTATGACACTGAAAAGAACCTAGTCAAGAACCAATTAGTTAACATCCCCCTTGAATTGCTGACCCCTTAGTATGCCTGTAATGAAAGCCTCACTTTAGGAAAGTGGCAAAGATCTGTAAGTATTTCTAGAAATCATCTTCCACTGTGTATGTGTGCGTGCACACACACACACGTGCATACACACTCCCCCCAACTGAACACAAGAGACCAAAGACCTTAATATGGAACATAGCACAGCTGAAGCATGTTCGAAAAAGCAGGAATATTATCCCCAGGTACTGCATTGATTCGATCTCTTTATCTGGGGAAGAAATTGGACTCGGAGATATGAGCAACATTTTCTCACACTGAACTGATTACTGTTATAATCCTGACAATGATTGATTCTGAGTAATTATCCTGGAAGGAGAATTAGATTAAAAAACAATATTACAGATTAGAGAGGACTCTGGTCCATTTTTGTAATTAGCTCCTTTTAGAATGGGAGATGCTATCATGGCAGAGAAACAGAATGGCTTTCTTAAATGCAAATCATGTGTTGGAGCTATGAAAAGATACGAAAAGAAAACACAAGGCTACATTTATAAAATGCACCAAATTGTGGACAAACGTGTCTTGTTTTTTAGTGGAAAGAGACTGGAGCATCCAAGGGTCTGCCTTGAGGATGCTTAATGTGCCTATTGCACAACCTCTCTGGGCTGCAGTGTTCACAGCTGTCAGAGGAAAGTTGACTGTAATGATATAGAAGGCCCTTTTTGGTCATTCTTTCCCTCTTCCATTCCATAGTGACTAACTTAAATATACTTAAGAGTAAATAGTCTGATGACCGTGGTAGTGGTAGTGGTAGTGATGGTGGTGGTGGTAGTAGCACTAGTAGCATTTATATATCTCCTTAATATTTATACATATTATCACTTTAAACATTAATATGTGTATTAATATCTAATTGTTCTCACAATAGTCTTGTGGGGTGATGGTGATCTATGACAATTGGGAACATATATAAACACTTCAATAATTGAAGATGTGGGAGTCAAGATGCAGCATAAAAGCAGGAGAACACTGGGAGCTCCCCTCAGGACCACCTCAAATACCTATAAAATATGACTCTAAACAAAGTTTAGAGCTCCAGAACTCATAATAAGACAGAGAAACAAGGCTCCCACTAAAGGTAGCCTGGCAGGTAGATGGGAAAGGTCCCTCACAGTGCACTGGGAACTGAGACCAGCCTGGCATTAACCCCAGGGTGGGCAGGACAATCCATGGCTGGAGCTTTCAGGAGAGTGGATCACTGGAAGCTGTGTCAGTTTCCAGAATTACAAACCCATAAGAAACAAGGACAAAGTGAAAGATCAGTGGAACTCAGCTAAATTTGGGGGAAAGGAGTGGGTCTGACCATCTATTCTCAGAGCAAGAAAGTAGTGGAAGTGGCAGCTCAGCAGCCACCTCCATGTGGCTGCTTCAGAGCTCCTGGCCTGCAGATTGCAGGGGTGGGTGGGGGAGGCAAACAATCATTCCGAGGCTAAGTACTCTTGCCTTAACATTCCTAGATTGGGATCATGGTCTTGGGAGGTGGTCCTGAGGTGCGTGACCAGTGAGCAAAAGCTAGTGGGGGCTGTGGCTTCCTAATAGCTCCAGCAGCTGTGAAAACACCAGCAATTTGGAACAAAGCTCTCCCCTCTGAAAGCAGGGTTCTACTGAGCCAAAAATTCAAGTAGTTGACTGGCAACATGAGAAGGCAAAGGATGCAAAGCAAGTACAGCTGTCCAAGTTTAGATTCCTTTTTTGGGGACAAAAAGGATCAAAGCATGGAATGGGAGGAAGACAACACAGTCAGAACTCCCACACAAAAAGCTTCCAAGAAAAATATAAACTCAATATAGACCATAGAGGACTTTAAGAAGGATTTTGAAAACCAAATAAGGGAAGTGGAGGAAAAATTGTGAAGAGAAATGAGAATGATGCAAGAAAATCATGAAAAGAGAGTCAACAACCTGACTGAAGAAAATAACACCTTAAAAATAGATTAACTCAAGTGGCAAAAGAGGCCCAAAAAGCCATTGAGGAGAAGAATGCCCTTAAAGTTGAATTTGCCAGATGGAAAAAGAATCTCAAAAGCTTTCTGAAGAGAATAATTCCCTCACAAGTAGAGTGGAGCAAATGGAAGCACATGAGAAATCAACATACTATTAAACAGATCCAAACAAATGAAAAAATAGGAGGCAATGTGAAATATCTCCTTGAAAAAACCACTGACAGGGTGGGTAGGTGGCACAGTGAATAGAGCACTGGCCCTGGAGACAGGAGGACCTGAGTTCAAATATGGCCTCAGACACTAAATACTTATTAGCTGTGTGACCTTGGGCAAGTCACTTAATGCCAATTGCTCTATAAAAAGGAAAAAAAAAGAAAAAAGAAAAAAAACACTGACCTGGAAAATAGATCTAGGAGAGACAATTTAAAAAGTACTGGACTACCCAAAAACCATGATTAAAAAAAAAGAACCTGGAAAGCATCCTTCAAGAAATTCTCAAGGAAAATTGTCCAATATTTTAGAACCAGGGGGCAAAATAGAATCTGAAGGAATTCACAGTTCACCCCTCAAATAAGGTCCCCCAAAGAAAACTCCTACGAGTGTTATAGCCAGGTTCCAGAGTTCCCAGACCAAGGAGAAAATATTACAAGCTGCCAAGAAGAAAAAAATTTGAATATTGTGAAAACACAATCAGGATAAAACTCTAGCAGCTTCTACATTAAGGGATTAAAGGGCCTGGAATATAATATTCTGGAGATAAAGGGAGCTAAGATTAAAACCAAGAATCATCTACCCAGCAGAATTGAGTGTAATGTTGCAGGGGAATATATGGTCATTCAATGAAGTGGAGGACTTTAAAATATTCTTTTTTTGTAAGAAATCAATGTTTATTTTCCATCAGCATTCTTCCAATACTATTAGAACATGTGGGTTTTAAAACCATTCTGTGGTAGTTCCTACTCACTCAGTGACCTGAGCAGTAGGAGCAGCAGACCAATCCTCAGTAGCCGGCTGAGCACTCCAATCTTTGGTGGCAAACTGTTGAATAGGCACAGATGGGACCTGTACTCCCTTGGACCAATAAGCCACCTCTGGTTGAGTAGCAGTGAATTCTGGGGCAGGTGCAGTCCATTCACCCTGAAAATCCTCCTTTGTCACTGCTTTCTCAGCTGCTGCCTGCTCTTCCTTTTCAATCTCCTCTGGATCCCTGTAGAAGTAAAGATCAGGCATAACCTCCCATGGGTGTTCCTGGGAGATGGTACCATGCATCTATAGGACTTCACGGGTCAGCATCCACCACATCAGACCCACAGAGTGAGCTCCCTTGTTGTTGCATGGAATGGCAATGTCCACATAGCAAAGTGGGAAGTCTGTGTTTCACAGTGCAATAGTTGGGAGGTTAACATACGATGCTTCACTCAGAGGCTGGTGATCTGCCAGAGGATCAGTGAACACCAAGAGACAAGGCTCCCTGAAAGCTGCCTGAGTCTGGTTAATGAAGGTGCCTGGTGTGAAACATCCAGCAATCGGTGTGGTGTGAGTGGCAGCTGGAAATTTCAAAACAGCTCACAGGCTAGTGTTCCTAGATGAGATGACAGTAATGTTGGCTGGGTTTTCAATGGCAACAATGGCGCTAGCTGCCAGCAGAAGTTTTTCCCAAGTTCTCTTCAAATTAATGATGTAGATGCCATCACTCTTTCTTTTGTAGATGTACTGTTCCATCTGGAAGTCCAAATTGGTGCCACCCACATGGGTTCCTGCAGCAAGGAATTTGAGGACATCTTCCTTCATCTGCAATACATCTAGGGCTCCAGACATTGTGAAAATTTCCCTTTAAAGTTATGACAGAAACCGAGAACAACACCATGTGGAACCCTCTTTGGGGCAACACAGAAAGGCGACTTTCAAATATTCTTGAGGAAAAAACCAGAACTGAATAGAAAATTTGACATTCAAATACAAGAAGCATGAGAAAGTAAACATGGAATAGAAACCATAAGGAACTTATCAAAATTGAACTATTTACATGCCAACATGGAAAAATGATAATTTTAACTTATGAAACTTTTCTCATTATGAGGATAGGTGAAGGGAATACAAATACAAATCATACATATATGAGTGTGTGCATATATATGTACATATATATGTATAGATATACACACACATATATATACACCCACACCCACATATATATACACACATACACACATATATATATATACACACACACACACACACACACACACATATATATATATATATATATATATATGTACATTTATATAATTTATATGTGACTGAGTAGTAAGATATATGGGCACTGGGAGTTCTGGAGTTCCCAGATTAAGGAGAAAATATTATAAGCCGCCAAGAAGAAACAATTTGAATATTGTGGAAACATAATTAGGATAACCCAGAATCTAGCAGCTTCTACATTAAGGGATAGAAAGGCCTGGAATATGATATTCCAGAGATTAAGGGATCCAGGATTAAAACCAAGAATCACCTACCCAGCAAAACTGAGTATAATGTTCCCGGGGAATATATGGTCATTGAATGAGGTGGAGGAATTTAAAATATTCTTTTTTTTTGTTAGAAACCAATATTTACTTTCCATCAGCATTCTTCCAACACTATTAAAGCATGCGCGTTTTCATTCTGCCCTACTGGAAAGTCAGAAGGGTGATGGGGGAGGACATAGGAGAGAGTAGATTGGGACAGGGGCTATACAGTAGGATCACTGTTTTGGGGTGGTGGGTAGGGGAAAGATGGGGAGAAAATTTGTAACTCAAAGTTTTGTGGAAATGAATGATATAAGCCAAAAATAAATGAAAGTTAATAAAATAAAAGAAATAATTGATGATGTGGATTTCTTCAGGGTTGGATTTCTTTCCTGGAAGAATAGCCTTCTTTAACTTAGTAAATGTTTCAGGAGTTCTACAAAGTAGAGACTGGTAGATCACTTACTTTCTAGGGCTGTGAAGATAAAAGGAGCTATTTATAAAGAATTTAGCACAGTTCCTGCATACACGGTCCGGTGGTTACATAGCCTAAGGAGACAAATGAATAGGAGAATTCCAGAACCTGATAAATTCGAAGATGAGGAAATTACTTTCACAGGGATGATATATTTTGTGCCACTTGATGGTCAGGTCAAGAAAGTCTTCCATTTACTTTTTTGGCTTTTCTGATGGTTGATTGGCTCATGGAGTGGCCTTGAAGAGATGGCTGAATGAGGAGCTCATTCTTGAAAAGGGTGACTCTGAGAATTATTGCATAGAAACTACAGATGACTGATTGGTAATGAAGAACTGAAATGAATTCCATTTGCTTAGTACACAGAATGCTATGGGATAAGGGGAGAAAGTACAATTGGAGACATTGTAGAGGAATTTCAATCTCTGATCATATTGAACTTTGTGTCTGTCATGGAATGGACTGATTCATTACAGTTACTTCTTTTCCCCATTAATAGATAACATTTTGCTAAAAGAGTCATATGATTCTCTCAGTCCCTAGTCAGCTTCTGTCTTTTACCATATAGAAGCCAAGTCTTCTGTCAGTCCTAGGCAGGAGATTTTGTTATAAGCCTGTCCAATACCCTGCCACTCCAACCTTGGACAGTGATTGTAATCACACAAACTTATCCCCTAAGTAGCCATCTCATATTGAAAGCAGGTCTATGGTATATGACCATGAACTAGACTTCATAATGCCAATAATGTTGACAAGATAACTCTGTTGTGAATAGAAGACTACAATTCTTCCTCCCTGATAAGATACATTCCACTCACAAGAGAAAGAAGAAGATGCATGTGTCATCTGAATGTGACCACATCTAGTGGCCCTGTCCCATATTAGATTTAGGATTTGTGCAATAGATTACCTAGTGGTGTTGTTTAGTTATACATCTGACAGGAGGCTATTTCATAATGGGTTATGTGCATTGCTGGTTATCATCCTCACATATATGGCAGCCTTTGGGATCTTACTATCACCTATGATGCAGAGTTGCATCAAATTTAAAGATCTGAAAGGGAAGCTGCCCAACCTTGAGACCAGAGGTCAGGTGGAGCATCAAAGTGGAAAGTCAAAGAAACCAAAAATATGTTAGGACTTGACAGGAAACCTGAATTGTTCCCTCCCCCCCCCCCCATACAATTCAGTGAGTCACTTGGATGGTCTTGGTTTCATGTTGTTCTTCCTCTTAGACATTTTTGAATGGTGACCTCACTGTGTTACTATTGCCAATGGCCCATTTTGTTCCCTCCTGATTGGATTTCCAATTTATAGAAAATTGCCATTCACAAATAAATTCAGTTATCTGCAAGCTTTATGTGCCACTGTCCAAGAATAGATATTCATTAACATCCTTCAGCACATAATTATATTCAGTAATTATCACTAGGACTATTTTAATACATTTCTAGGCAGCCTTGTCCTTCTCTTCTAAAAAAAAAAGATTGAAGGAGACAGACAGCCCTTGACAATGTGTGGGTTTACCAGTATATAGAACTGTTCATCTTTTGAGTAATAAAGTCTGAAGAGTTCAGTGCTTTTTAAATACCTTTACTTAATAAAGGTTACAGAGACATGAGAGGTGTAGAATAAATGGGAAGATTCTGATGCTGCACCTGACCTCCTCTCCCATCATCCTAAATGGGTATGGGCTTGGCGGATGGGCTGAGGGTGGCTCAGGAAATTTACTGCTTAGCCTTTTTTGATTCCTACCTGCCCAGTAAGCCAAGAGCTAAGTCTCTGAAGGTCATAGCCTTATCCTTCAGTTGCCTGCAGTTAGGTACATTTTCAGCACTAATAATCTCAAATTTCCAGATAACAAATCATGGAGAGACTTGGGTCTGCCTTGGTTGCTTAGAAGACTCCCATATCCTTAAGGTTCACCCAGAAGTAACTTCATATGCAATGACTTAGGGATTCAATAAATAAGGACCATTTCTGCAGCACTTTGGAGTTTGTAGAACAATGCACATGTGGCAGACAGTCTTGCAAGGGAGGGGTTACTATTATCCTCACTTTACAGGGAGGGCAATGAAGGTTAAGAGAGCTCAGGTGGCAGAGGTAGGTTACAGAGCTGTGAGTGTCTGAGGCACAACTGAGACCCAGGGCTTCCTGACTCCAAGTCTAGCATCCCTCCCCCCATATTCTAGCCACCATTCCACCTAGCTTCCTCACAGCTACAAATTAATTCAATTCACTACAACATAAAAATTTATGTGCTATAATGTCAAAGGTACCATCCTGGTGCAGGCGGTACAAAGTTAAAACTTTTGAAGACAGATCTTTCCCTTCCAGCTTCTTTTTATTTTGAAATTTTATTTTTAATTTGTGGAATAAAACAACATTTTCATAATGTAATATAATAACAAGACCATTGAATGTAGATCTGTAAATCTACTATGTATAACTTGCTATTCCTTTCAAATATACAACAAAACTATCACGTAAAATTCTTTCTTCCCTCGCCTCTAGAGATGTCTAATTATTCTATACATAGTTCTATTTATCAGTGCATTCTCTGGATGCAGATAGTTTCTTTCTTCATATGCCCTTTATAGTTAATTTGGGCATTTATAATAGTCAAAATAACTCATTCAAAGTCATTTTTAAACAATAATGCTATTAGTATATACACTGTTGTCATGGTTCTACTAATTTTACTCTTGATTATTATGCCAGTCTTTTCATGTTTTTCTAAAACCAACCAATTCATAATTTCTTCCAGCATAGTAGCATTCCACCACAATCCTATACCACAACTTGTTGCTACCTCCCAATTGATGGCCATCCCTGAAATTTATAGTTCTTAGCCACCACAAAGAGAGCTGCTGCAAACATTTTAGAACATAAACGTTCCTTTCCTTTCTCACTATCTTTGAAAATAGGTTTTTACATTTCACTGGTGCAGATAACATTCTCAAGTAGATAAATAACTGCCAGGCAAATTGAGGACAAGAAGAACTGTTAAGAGGCAAAGAGATAAGGAAAGATTGAATGTCAGAGGAGGAGGGGGACATGAGGAGACAGAAATGATGTGGGAGGTAGAGCATTCCAGGCTGGGGAAGTGCTCTTGAATTAAGTAGAAAACAGGTTATAGAACACAGAAGTCTCAAGATTGTGCTATATGAGGGTCTACTGAAGGATCTTGGGACGTTGGGTGGAAGAAGAGAATAGCCAAGTCAGTACTGAATACTGTCTTCAAGTATTTTAAAGGTTGTCATGGGGAAGAATTTATTTAGGCCCCAAAGGTCAGAACAAGGCACAATGTGTGGAAGTCAAAAAGAGTAATATTTACACTTAACATAAGAAAAAAACTTTAAAAAATAACAAAAGATACCTAAAGCTTAATTAGCTGCCTTAAGAGCTAATTAGTTCCAATAAAGTTAACAGCAAAAGATAGGGAAATTGCATTACAGATAACTGTAGACAATATAAAATACTTGTGAGTCTCTCTCACAAGACAAACCTAGAAGCTATATGAACACAGGAAACATTTTCCACACAAATAAAGTTACATTTAAATAATTAAAAATGTTAATTTTTCACAGGAAAAGCCAATATAATAAAAATGACAATTCTACCTAAGTTAATCTATTCAGTGCCAAAGCAATCAAATTATCAGAAGTCATGTTTATGAAGGTAAAAAAAATAACAAAATTCATCAAAGGAGTCAAAGGAAAAAAATGTGAAAGTAGGTGGTCTGGCTATAGCAGATTCCAAACTATTATGAAGCAGTAATTATGAAAACAATTTGATACTGGGGAAGAAATAGAGGGGTGGATCAGGGGAGTACATTGGGTACAAATTACATTATCGTAAATGACCATAGAAATCTAGTATATGATAAACACAAAGATCCAAGCTTTTGGAACAAAAATTCATTGTCTAACAAAAACTGCCGGGAAAACTGGAATAAAAGTATGTCAGAAACTAGGTGAAGACCAACATCTTACACCATATATCAAGATAAGGTCAAAGTGGGTAATTTACACATAAAGGATGATAATATAAGCAAATTAAGAGAGCATAGAATAGCTTATCTGTCAGATTTATGGATAAGGTAACAATTTAGGACCAAAGAAGATATATAGAATATTGCAAAGTATAAAAAATATAATTTTAATTAAATAAAATAAAAAAGTGTTTGTACAAACCACAACAAGGTAAATAAAAGTATAAGGAAAGCAGAAACTGGGGGAAATTTATGCAAAAATTATCTCTGATAAAAGTCTCATTTCTGAAATACATAGAGAAATAAGTCAACTTTATAAAAATACAAGTCATTTTCCAGTTGAGAAATGGTCAAAGTATGTGGACAGACTGTTTTCAGACAAAGAAACCAAAGCTATGTATAGTCATATAAAAAAACACTCCAAATAACTATTGATCAGAGAAATGCAAATTAAAACAACTCTGACATACCATTCACACCCATCAGATTGGCAAAAATGACAAAAATGGAAAATGATGGATGTTGGAGGGGATACAAGAAAACTGAGACACCAATGTACTGCTTTTGGAGTTATGAACTGCTCCAATCATTTTGGAGAGCAATTTGAAACTATACCCAAAGGGTTATAAAAATGTGTATACCCTTGATCCAGCAATACCACTACTAGGCCTATATCTCAAAGATATCCAAAATATAGAAAATGACATATTTGTATAAAAATATTTATAGTAGCTCTCTTTGTAGTGGTTAAGAACTGGAAATTGAAGGGATGCCCATCAACTGGGGAATGGCTGAACAAGTTGAGATATATGATTGTGATGAAATGTTATTGTGTTATGAGAAATTACAAGCAGTATAATTTCAAAATAGCCTAGAAGGATTCACGGGAACTGATACATAGTGAAGTAAACAGAACCAGGAGGACATTGTACACAGTAACAGCAATATTGTTTGATGAGGAACTGTGATTCACTTAGCTATTGTCAGCAATACAGTGACCTAAGCCAATCCCCAAGTGCTCATGATGAAGCACGGTATACACTTCCAGGGGAAGGACTAGTATTTTTTGTATACAGACTGAAACATGCTATTTTCAACTTTCCTTTTTCCTTTTATTCAACTCTTCTAGTACAAGACTAATATGGACATGTTTTATATAATTGCACATGTATAACCTCTATAGGATTGCTACCTTCTTAGTGAGTGGGAAGGGGGCAGGGATAGAATTTGGAACTCAAAACTTAATTTAAAAGCATTTGTTTTCAGTTTTCAACATTCAATTTTATACAGTTTTGAGTTCTAAAGTCTCCCCTCCTCCTCCCCTTCCCAAGATGGCATGCAATATGAAATAGACTATAAACGTATGATCACATTAAGCATATTTCCACATGTGTCATGTTGTGAAAGAAGAATCCAAAGAAAAAGGAAAAACCAGGAGAAAGAAAAAAGTAAAAAGAACAACAAAAAAGAAAATAGTGTGCTCCAATCTTCTTTAAGATCCCATAGTTCTTTTCTCTGCATGTGAACAGGGTTTTCTCTCATGAGTCTTTTGGAATTGTCTTAAATCATTGCATTGCTCAGAAGTAAGTCTAACAAAGTTGGTCATTGCCCAATGTTGCTGTTACTGTGTGCAGTGTTCTGGTTCTGCTCACTTCACTCAGCATCACTTCATTCAAGTCTTTTCAGGTTTTCTGAAGGCTACCTGCTCTCCACTTCTTATGGAATAATAGTGTTTCATTACATTCTTATACCACATCTTATGCCCATCTGCAAGTGATAGGCAGCCTCTCAATTTCTAATTCTATGCCACCACTAAAAGAGCTGCTATAAATGTTTTTGTACAGGTGGGTCCTTTTCCCTTTTCTATCATCTCTTTGGGATATAGACCTAGTAGTAGTATTACTAGACAAGAGGTTAAGGACAGTTTTATAGCCCTTTGGCCATAGTCCCAAATTACTATTCAGAATGGTTGGATCAGTTTACTACTCCACCAAAAATGCATTAGTGTTCCAATTTTCCCATATCTTCTCCAACATTTATACTTTTCCTCTTCTGTTGTCTTAGCCAATCTGATAGACATGAGGCAGTATCTCATGGTTCTTTTAATTTGCATTTCTCTAATCAGTAGTGATTTGGAGCATTTTTCTATATGACTATAGATAGCTTTAATTTCTTCATCTAAAAACTACCTGTTGATATCCTTTGACTATTTATCAATTGGGGAATGACTTGTATTCTTATAGATTTGACTCAGTTCTCCATATATGTTGTAAATAAGCAAGTAGAGACACTTGCTATAAAAAATTGTTCCCCAGCTTTCTGCTTCCCTTCTAATCTTGGTGGCATTAACTTTTTTTGCAAAACCTTTTTTAATTTACTGTAATCAGATGCATCCATTTTGCATTTCATAATGTTCTGTCTTGTTTGGTCATAAATTCTTCCCTTCTCCATAGATATTTTAGGTAAACTATTCCTTGCTCTCCTCATTTACTTATAGGAACTCAAAACTTTTAACAGAAACATTTATTAACAAAGACGCAACTAGTTTCCCCTCAATGGAGGTCTTCAGGAAAAGGCCAGATGCCTACTGTGTGCATGTTATAGAAGTGTTTGGGATTATATTGTATACCCTCTGAATTCTGTCCAGTCACACCAGTCATTCAACAGACTTTTATTAAGCACATGTTTATTTTCTGCCAATCACTGTGATAAATACTAGGGATACAATTTTAGGGAAAGAGCAGTCTCTGCCCTAAGTGTGCATTTATTTTGATGAGAGAAGCAATATAAAACTAACTAGCTGCACATAGGATACTTAGAGAGTAAATGAAAGGGATGAAAAGGGGAAATAAAGTAGCTATTTGAGAGTGTTGGCAGGAAAGGCCTCCTGTAGAAGCCATGATTTGCATGGCTTGAAAGAACTAGGAGGTGGAGGTAAAGGAGGAGAACATTCCAGGTGTTCCAGGTGTAAGGGAAGAGATAGTGAAGTTGCACCATGTCAAATTAACCAGGGGAAAGAGAGAGAGAGTAAGGTAGAGGGTGAGGGAGAGAGGAGGGCAAAGGGAGGATCTCCCTCTAAGCATTGAGAATGAACAATTTTCTTAATTCTTGTAGCAGAATCCTATGACTTTTCTGTGAAGAGATGATATCTTCCTTTCCTTAGAGTAAATATCCTTAATTCCTCATCTCCATCTGCTATTTTTCTGGTTTTTCGCTCTAGTCATCCCCTTCCAGACACATACTAGCTTATCTATTACCTTCCCAAATGTGGTGCTCACAACTTGTACCAATGGGTCCTTATCAGGGTAAAGGATACCTTTTATACCACACATCACATCTCTTTTAAGGGAGCATAGGACAGTCTTAGTTTTGTTGGCTATCACTTTGACTCACAATTTCATGGAAACCCATTCAAATTTGTAGATGATTTTCATAGGAAATATTGTATAGTGAGGTGTTTCTCACCCTATCTTTGTGAAAAGTATTTTTTTAAAACCAAACATTTGACTTTACATTGATCTTTAATTTAATTACATTCATATTGTGCCATTTTCTAGAGTGTTGAGATGTTTTGTGATCATGACTTTACCATCTAACAGGTATCTTCAAGTCAGTTGCATAATCTACAATCCTGAATTTCACTTTCAGGAGTCATAGATACACATGTTAAAGAGCTCTGGGCCAAAGATATAACCTATGTGCACCCAATTAGAGAGAAACCTTAGTACAAGTTGATTTTAGCCTATTCATAACATATTTTTGATATATGGACATTCCACCAATTTCAAATCCTCCTAATCATGCCATTCCATTACCCTTGCCTTCTGATACACAGATAAACACACACACACACACCACACACACACACACACACACACACCCCTTTACCACAATCATAGCTTGAGTTATTTTGTTAAAGGTTTGATTTTAAGATGAAAGGTAGCAGAGAAGGTGCTGACCTACAACAGTAGAGCATGTTTCTTATCCCAATAGTTTTGCATTAGATCAATGAAGTCAGAGCAAGGGCCCCAATTCTTCTTCCTACGGTAGCTCTTGGGCTCACTTTTGAGCTGCCAGCTTATTTACCATGCCAAAGCAAACAATGGGATGTAGTTAGCCTGCCTTTCACCTTCCTTCATAAAGCCATGCACAGTTTTAAAGATCATTGCTTTGTTTTCTATTTTTGTAGCAATAGAAGTCAAACTCACTGGTCTATGGTTTACAGACTCCTTATTTTTTGAATACTTTCCTTATTTCATTTCCTATTCTTCTGGAATGTACCCCTCTTCCTCCATTCCATTTCCACAGTCTATAGTGAGCAGTTGCAGCTGGCACACATTTACTATTCTAGGAAGTGCTTTGTCCAGACTTGATTCTGGCCTCTTCAAGAGTAGAGATGCTGCTTGGTCATCTCTGTTCTTATCTTGGGATCCTTCTACTTGCAATCACTATTTTCTTCCATCCTTACTTAGCAATTCAAAGAACGTTCTCTCTGAAAAGGAAGAGAGAAGCCAGATAAGTCTTTTAGAGACCAGCATTTGGTCTTTGGGAATTCATTTGCTATTTATAGGGGTCCCCAGACTGTGTGTCCACAGTCTCTCTTTATTTTAGCCTGCTTGGTAATTGATTTAAAAAGATGGAGAAATAGCAATGCTCCAGAGTTCTAGATCTTTCTCATTGCCCACACTTTGCTAACATTGCAAAAGTCAGATACTATTTATCAGTTTTGAATTTTCAGCAGCAGAAGTGTTATTAATTTTAATGAAAAAAATACTGTTCTGCCATGGATGGAGCTGACCTTTTGAAATCCTTGGACCAAATGTGCTGTGTAACTATAAAACATTATTATTGTTATTTGGAAATGAACTAGAATGCTTTATCCTTTCCTAATCCTGTAAGGGACCAAAGATATGAATTTTTGGATTTTTTGCTTCCATATACTATCTAGTGAAATATTCATTTTGAGAGAGCTTCCTGCATCGGCAATTTCTCTGGAATGATGGGAATATGAAATCAACCTGCATACACAACAATTCACACTCTCTTAAGTAGGCAGAAAGCAAGAATTATTTGCTCAATGCCATTGATTTATTTACTTCTGTTGCCTTCAATAAGACCCAAACCTGGATCATGAGTTATTAATAGGACTGAGCCTGTAGCCACCTTGTATTCCTTTAGACAGCTATCTCTTATCCCTCTTCAATTTATCTTGATTACCAACCAGAGTCACATCTCTCATTTCCAAAGGGCCTGGACTGGCCTGCCTGAAACCTTGGCAGCTAGTTCCAGAAATGCTTTTGTTTGGTAACCAGAAGAAGGCATGCCTGCTAACCCCTTGTGCCTGGATAATGTTTGTATCCATCAAGCCATTTTAGTTATCTTCTAATACAAAAGTAGAGAGCTTTTTCTCGGCTTCAAAGGTAGCCTTGTACCTGAGCTCTGTTCAAAGGAAGCTCGGCATGCATCTCCATCCCTCCCTTGCTGCAGCCATTTCCAATACACTTAGGAGTGCCATCTATTCTCATTATATCCTGTTCGTCCATATGGGCAGACAATTCTGAGCAATCAGCTGAGCCCATCCCCAGGATGGATTGAAAGGATCCTGGCTGGGTTCAGCCCCTCTGCCTTCCCTTGCAGAGTTTCCAATTAGCACCATCTTTTTCAAATAATCAGAGACTTCATATTTGATTTTTCCAGAGCTCATTTATGCCCAAACCACTTAATAGATATTAGGGTTGAAAGTGAGGGCTAGGATGGGGGCAATTTGGTTTTAGGGCAGTGCAGGGAAGCAGTATTAGAAGGTATGGAGTTTCTTGTGAAAATAAACAAACCCCAAAGTTAATTTATTCAAGTTGGCATCTTTGTCATAAATGGAAATTTATAAAACACAACCGTTTTCATCATAGAGCTACTTCTCCATACCTAATATGCCCTAGTACCAACCCAAAAGGGTGCAAGGATAGTTCACAAATTGCCACATTGACCTAAAGTCTAGGCTGTATTTTTCCTTCATCTTACTTGGGCACAGCTTTAATGCATTCTAGAAATAATATGATTTAGTGGTCACCTATGTGAATTCAGAGAGCACAATGCAGTTGTAGAGTAAGTGGGAAAAAGCAATGAATTAGAGGCCACATCTGTATGCAGATACTTAAAGGATTGTACATACTGAGATATCTGTTTGTATGTATGCCTATATGAAAGGAGGCTTCATTAAATACTGTGTGCGAAATAGCATCCTAACCTTTGGGGATCTAAACAGTCTCAGCCCTTAAGGAACATATATTCTAATGGGCAAGACAACACATGGGGAGAGTTTTAGCTGCCACTGAGTTGAAAATGGGAGTGTGGCAGCAAACAGGAATGCCACTTTGGAATTTCCTTGCCCTTGTTACAATGATGCCAGTTTCTGATACTGTGCCATTTAAAAGTGCCTAGAACTTTGGTGACAAGATCTTTCATATAGGGATCTTCAGTAACTATGTGTGCAGCACCAGTAGGGGCAATCATCAGGCTGACTCACTAGAGGAGTTACTTCTCAGTATGTTACTATGAACACTGAGCTGTGTAGGTAATTAATTTATCAGGTACTGGATCTGTAGTAACTAAGGGCTAAGTACTTCTGTGAAAGAGGAAGAGGGTGTGAACGCTGTTTCCTGTGTGAATGAAGTAGATGGTACAAACAGAGGGCATGAACTTTGTCTCCTGTTGCTGACTGGCAGGAGGTGGCTGGCTGAGACAGAAGGCCAGTGTGTGTATATAAAAAATAATTCCAGAAACAGAGAATAAGAATCAGGAATATTCCTCCTGGTGGCTCCTGGTGGAGGAAGAATTATGGAGACTGAAGCCATCTGAGAGAGAGAGAGAGAGAGAGAGAGAGAGAGAGAGAGAGAGAGAGAGAGAGAGAGAGAGAGAGAGA
>CM053597.1:2026078-2043503 GCA_028646575.1 Pseudocheirus occidentalis
GGAAGGAAGGAAGGAAGGAAGGAAGGAAGGAAGGAAGGAAGGAAGGAAGGAAGGAAGGAGTTATTTGTGCACAGGACTGTGCTAAGGACTGTACTAAGTGTTAGGGACACAAAGAGAAAAGGAAAATAGTCCCTTCTGGAAAGGACTCACATTCTAGCAGGGAAGACAACACATACAGTTTTCATGTGTGAAAAAGTCATTTCTTTTCTATGGATATCACTCTCTTATCTCTAGAAGGTCAAAGTTGGAGGAGATGATTTTGGACATTTTCCAGCTCCAAATTCTGTGATCATTGACTCTCATCAACATTAGTTCTAATTCCATTTTACATGGTGATTTGGACAAAAAATGGGATCTGGAAGAACGAAAAGAGTTAAAAGAAATTGGTGAACTTTTAAAGTGACTGTTGAAGGGCTCTTATGAAGATAACTGACATTACTATTTTAAGGATCTCTGATTTGACAGGAGCTACTATCTTTGCTATTAACTCAGGCCACACCCATTTCTAAGCTCTCGTACACAGCTCAAATAGTTGCTCTTTCAAAAAATAAACCATCACATCTTGCTCTCTACTCTTTGAATTGATTTAGACCTGCCATCAGAAAACACATACAGAATACATCACTGGCTGAAACTTCATGTTTTTTCAGTATGGTGAGACCTTCAAGAACTTGGGTCACCATTGGCTTTCTAAAACCTAGGGTCATCTTGACACTGACATGAGTGTTTGTAGAATGATGTGAGGATAAAAAGGACACACGCTGACCAGGAATACTCTAAATCCACCAAGTTCCAAAGAATAAATGGATTTAGAGTGAAGGAAGTATTGTTTGAAATAAGGAACTACTAAACCACATCACTAGTTCTGTAGAATGTTGCAGGTTAAAGTGAAAATTCCAGTGCCTGTACCTGAGTGTTCTAGAATACACAGAATTTCCATTGGCATAATGGATATTGATCTTTGTTTCATTAGATAATGAGTTTTCAGGAAGTTCCATGTCTGCACTACTATAGAAAACAAAAAAACCTAGAAATATCATTATGCTCAATAAAATTGAGAATTCCGCAGTGAAAGTCACTCTGCAATCCTGGTCTTGGACAAGGAAATGAACACCTTGTGTCCAGAGAATGCAATCCTCCCTCTACTAGGATTGTGGATCAAATACTGAACTTTATGGAAAGAAGAGAAGAGCATAAACCTATGGCATTGTGAAAGAAACAATTCCTCCACTTACATTTTTCATCTTGGAATGCTAATTGTCTCGGTTTGTTTGTCCAAACTGAACATGCAGTCACAGCACCTCAGCATAGAAAAGGGCCTCAGTGGCAATGGAGTCCCATGTGCAGTTGCCTAGGAAGTTTCTAGATTGCCCCTAATATATAATTAATATCAGTTTCTGCATGACAGTATCTCATAAGGGCATTGCTGTCATCTAATCCCTTACATGAGGAAGCCTACTCCATTCTAGCATAGCTCAGATTGGCAAGATTTTCCTTTGATTTTCAGTCTCAATTTGGTGTTTTTCCCTAATGTTAAAATGTACACCCATTGTTTCTAATGCTACCCTTGGCAACCAAACAGAATAAGTCTTCCACATAACATTTCAAATACTTAAAGACAGCTATCATGCTGCTCATCCAAGGTGAGAACATCTTAGATCTCCCTTCTTTCACCTTGCATACCAGCTCTTCCTCTCTTGGTTCTATGTTCTGTAATTTGACAAGTATACCAGGTATGCTTTTATCCAAATCAATAGTAATGTAGATCAAGGAGCAAGGACAGAGCCCAAGAGTCACTCTAATAAATGAAGTCATCTATTCATTTCAACCACTGAAGGTCTTCAAGGATTGCAATTTTTATAGGTTCTGGAGCTCACTATATCCTGAAACTGGGATGCCAACTGCCACTGATAAAAAATGAAATTTTTGCTGAATTGCTTGAAAGAAATGACCACCAAGAAGAAGATCTTTGTTTTGTTTTAGCCTCAGGAATTTTCTACCAAATGTATTATTCGTGGATCTTCCTTGTGGATCAAAATAAACCATAAGACTTTTGTGAGCTGACAGAGCGTCCTAATCCAGAACCTTACACATATAACACTGTATCACTTTGATAGAAGTCTTTACTGCTTGCAGCGATCCTCCCTGCCCCCCATGTAGGAACACCAGGAACTCTTTCCTAAGGAGAAACCTGAGGCTCAAGAAGGACATATGACTTGTCCATGGTCACAGGTGTGACCAAGTCTGAACTTGAACCCATAGTTCTGCAAAGCCTGAATTCTTACCTCTTCTCTCTTTGTTGCCTCCAAAAAATATGTTAATAAAAATCATGATAGAAAAGATGGACCGAGGAGTCAGGAGGTCATGTAATATGGGCTTTAAACAATCACATGGAATAGTTGCTTGTATCTCTGCTGTTCTTGCCCCATCAGTGGAAGGGGGTTTCTCAGCCAACTTCTTCTAATGGGTTGTGGTGGGATTATCAGTCTCTACTGTCAATCTACAGCATCACTTCAGTTGGCATTCTCCAGTCTGTCTGCAAGAGCAAATAAGCAACTGCTAGCTCAGAAAGCAGGTCCTTCAATAATAAATGATAATAACATAGCAAGACCCCTAATTGGAATAGAGAAAGTGTGTCAAGCTAGCAGCCCTTTACATATGCTCTCTGACTAGCTTCTGGTAACAACCCTGTTAGTTCCATGTGGTAGTAGAATTATCTCATTTATACCTTCAAAAGCCAAGGAAACTAAGTTTCAGAGAGACAAGATGACTTTCTAGTGGCCATACAGCTAACTGTGAAGTGTTGAAGGTTAGAATCAAACCTAATTATCTCCTGATTACAAGACTAGTGCTATTTTTGAAGAAAAAATTTCTAGAGAATTTAAGGATTATTTACTCTAAAAGAGATGATTATGAACTAAATATCAAGGTTGAATTCATGAGGGTAAAATAGCTAAAGGCTATTATATTCATTCTCATTTTCTCTCTCTCTCTCTCTCTCTCTCTCTCTCTCTCTCTCTCTCTCTCTCTCTCTCCCTTTTCTTCTCTTAGTGAGAGAGAGGCATTTATTTTTCTGCATTATTTGGGAAGTATTTCTCTAAGAATATTGCATCATGACACCTTCTTACATTTTCTAGTAGAGAAATAGTCAAAGTATACAACCAGTAGTTCTTCAAAGAAGAACTTCAACTGATTTCACATCCATAACAGAGAAAGGCCCAAATTACCAATAATGATAAATAGCAAATCACACGAAGTCTGAGGTTTCACCTTCCACCAAGCAAATTGCAAAACTGACAAAAGATGGGAATAAATAATGGTAGGAAGGTTATAAAAACATCAACATAGTAAAATATTGTTGGTGGAACTTTGACTAGACACAAATATTTTGAAAAGAACTTTGGAATTATGCAAATCAAGTGACTTGCTCAAAGTTTCTTCTATTTGTGGAATTGGATAAACTGGGGGTGGGATAGGATGGAGGGAAACATAGTTAGTCTTTCACAATATAAATTCTATGGAAATGTCTTGCATAACTACACATGTATAACCTATATTGAGTTGCTTGTCTTCTCAATAGGGTTATATGAGGAGGGATGGGAGAAAATCTGGAACTCAAAGTTTTAAAAAAAAAATGTTAAAAAAACTGCTTCTACACACAACCTGGAAATAACATATACAGGCAACAGTGCATAGAAATCCATCTTGCCCTACAAGAAAGTAAGATGAAAGGGGTAAGGGGAAATGGTGGGAAAGAAGAGAGGGAAGAATGGGAAAAAGGATAATCAGCATGCTTGTCATCTAGGGATGGGAGTACAGGAGAGAGAGGGAGAAAATATGGAACCCGAAATCTTATGGAAATGAATATTGAAATCTAACATAAATAATTTATTTTTTAAAAAAATGGGAGAGAAGAAAGGCAGATATTTTATAATGAAGAATGACATTTTAAAATTTAGACCCTTGAAAATAATATTCATATTCATATGTGTATGGGTGTATATATGTATGTGTGTATGTGTGTATATGTATAAATATCATTTCTAGGTGATAGATTCTCTTTTACCACTCACTTCTCCCATTCCTTACAGCCAAACTCTCCAACCTTAGCACATATAATTCATTTCTATAGTCTTGTCTTTTTTTTCTCTGTCATACATGAGTTTTAGCTAGGCCCAAAGTCTCCTTCTTCTTTGTACAGTATAGCTGTCCTCAAGCCTAGAATGTACTTTACCCTCACTCCCATCTCTTCAATTTCCTAGTTTCATTCAAAGCCTCATTCAAGAAGGACAGAGTCAAGATGGCAGAGTGTAAGATGGAACCTAGCCAATTGCTCATAACATTCCCACCCAAAGAACTTTAAAATGATGCCCCAAATGCAATTTTAGAGTGGTAGAACCAACTAACAGCCTGGAAGAGGCATTTTCCCACCTAAGACAATTTAGGAGAGTCATGGGAGAAATCTGTGACACTGAATGGCCAAAGACTCACGAAAGGACCTCCCGAGATGGTTTTGGAAGGTGGCAGCAGCAGCAACTGTAATAGCAGCTTTGGGAAACAAAGAGGGGTCAGATAATTAATCAGAGAGAGATTATAGGGAGCCCTTTGCTGGTAACTCAGTGCAAGTGACACATTGGCAATTCTATTGCCATATATGAAATTCTGGTTCAGCACCAAAAATAAAGCTTAAAACTTGGCACAGTGCCTCCCCTCCTCAAGGTAAGCTGAGTCCAACTTTAAGAGTTCAAAGTCAAGAAATAAGCTGGAAAAATGAACAAATGATACTTTTTAAAAAGAACTTAACCATAAAAGGATACTACAATGGCCTGACTACCCTGATAAATGCAATGATCCAAGATAATTTCAAAGGACTCATTTTGAAAAATGCCATCCTCCTCCAATGAGAGAATTGATGAACTCTGGGTGAAAATTGAAGCATAATCTTCTCACTTCATTTTGCTTATTCGCAATGTAGCTAATATAGAAATATGTTTTGAATAATTTCACATCTGTAACTGATATATATGGGTTTTCTTAGTGGGTGAGGAGTTGTGGAAGGGTGGAAGAGAATCTGGAATTCAAAATGTAAAGAGAAAAGGTTAAAACAACAAATAAATAAACAAACAAACAAACAAACGAATGAATGGATGGATGGATGGATAAATGAATGAATGACAAAATAGATGAATTAATTAATTAATTAACTAATTAATAATCAAATAAACAAACAAATAAACAGACAGAAAGACAACCAACGAATGAACAAATGAATGAATAAATGAATGAATGAATAAGCAAACAATCAAATAAATAAATAAAAAGTTTAAAAATCTGGCTCAAACACAACTTTCTGTCCTTCCTTTACCCAGACCAACTACTAAGTGCCTCACCACACTCCCTAGAACTTGCTTGCATTTAATTTATGCTCCCCCACCGATAGAATGAAAACTCCTTGAGGTCAGAGTCTGTTTCATTTTTGTCTATGTATTAAGATAGTTTAGCACAGTGATTGGAATATAGTAGGTATTTCATAAATTTGTACTGATTTATTAATATTTGTTGGTTAATTGATTAATGGCTCTGGAAGCTTACTTCTCATTATGTATAAGTTACATGCTGTAGGTCTTTTCTACCTAGTCTGCCAAGTACTGGAACATAAGCTTATTAAGGCACTGGAATGACTGAAGTTTGAAGTCAAAGAATACAATCTCAAAGTGACTGAAATAGGCTTTCACAGATACTTAAGTAAACTAGAGTCCCATTGCTGACCTTTAGAGAAGAGAGCAAAGAATTATTCTATATTTGCATCCCTCTCTTTGGAATGCGCTAAAGATGGTCTTCATGGTGTGAGAATCCTTCCTTGAATCTAGGTCCTCTTGGTATCTCCAAGCATTTTATTTGGATTATTGGAATCTTGGAAGATTCCAATCTTGGAAGACTGCTCAGTGATGTTTGGCTTTGAGATATATGTGAATCTCTATAGGAGACTATGGAATGTTTAAGTCTTTCCATTCATCTTTCCAAGAGGAGTTCAACTAGATGGAGATGTATGTATCAGCCACTTAGAAGAGTCATGACTATCTTTAAATATATTATAATGAATAAAGTAGGGCAGCTATGGATAGGGTAACAGGGCTGAGGTCAGGAATACTCATTTTCCCAAGTTTGAATCTGGCCTCAGATACATACTTGTTAGCTCTGTGACCCTGGGCAAGTCACCTAATCCTGTTTGCCTCTATTTCCTCATATATAAAATGAGTTAAAGGAGGAAATAACAAACTACTCTAGTATTTTTGTCAAGAAAACACCAAATGAGTTCATGAAGTATTGGACATGACCAAAACAACTGAACAGTAACAGAGACTCACACAATAAACTCTGCATACTCATTCTATGGGAGCTGTTTGCCCCTCAGGAATTTTCCTAGGCTTCTATAGAGTAGGAAAATGCAAAGGCATCAGATATCCTCCACAAACTAAGAGTGGGTAGGCCCAGATATGCTAGAACCAGAGGGAAAATAATTGAAAGAATCTACCAATCACCAATTAAAAGGGCTCCCAAAATAAAAATCTCCCAAGGAATATTTTAACCAAATTCTAGAACTCTTAGGTCAAAGACAAAATATGGCAAGTGGTCAGAAAGATTTCAAATACCAAAGAGTCTATATTACACAGGATTTAAAAGCTTCTACATTAAAAGATCGGGGGCTTGGAATATTATATCCTAAAAGGCAAAGGAGCTGGCATTACAGTCAAGAATCACCAAGCCAGTAAAACTGAGCATATTCTCTCTGTAGGAAAATGAATATTCAATGAAATAGAGGACTTTAAAGCATTCTTGATGAAAAGATCAGAGCTA
Organism: Pseudocheirus occidentalis; assembly: GCA_028646575.1. NCBI lineage: Eukaryota > Metazoa > Chordata > Mammalia > Diprotodontia > Pseudocheiridae > Pseudocheirus > Pseudocheirus occidentalis. The sequence goes on from CM053597.1 coordinate 2,032,937, forward strand.
AACAGAAATTTTGATTTTCAAATACAAGACTCAAGAAAACTATAATAAGGTAAACAAGGAAGAAAATACATTAGAGATTCAACAAGGTTAAGCTTTTTTATATCTCTAATCAAAAAAGATAATACTTGTAACTCTTAAGAATTGTCTCACTATGGAGGAGCCAAGGTGGATGGGTAGATGCAGGAAAACTCTGTGAGCTGCCCCAATAACTACCTCAAATATCTATAAACTATGACCATAAACAAATTTTAGAGCTATAGAACCCACAAAATGACAGAGAGAAACAAATCTCCCAATGAAGGCAGCCTGGTGGGCTGACAGGAAGGGTTCATCACTGGGAGACAAGATAAGCCCAGTATGAGCCTGTGGTTTTAGCCCCAGGATGGCCCCAACCAGCACCTGCAGAGGACTTCAGGAGAGTGGACCACCAGAAGCAGTGGTGTTTTTCCAGAATTATCAATCTATAAACACCAAAGAAAAAGTTAGAGGTCAATGTAGAACTCTGTTGTAACTGGGAAGGGGGATAGAGGAACAAGTCTAGCTCCTGCCACCAGAGCTACAAGTGGTAAAGGTATGGTAGCCCTGCAGACTCCTCGAAATGGCAGCTTCAGAGCTCCTGGCAAGTAGAACACAGGGAGGCCAAGAGACCATTCAGAGGGAAATTGCTCTTGCTTTAACCTGCCTGGATAGAGATTGCAATCTTGGGTGGTGGTCCTGAGGTGTGTGACCAGTGAGCCAGAGTTTGTGGGGCCTGCAAATACAGCAACCTCCTAATAGGTCTGGCAGCTGGAAAAACCACAGCAATTTTGGACAAAGCTCTCCTCTCTGGAAGCAGAGTTCTACTGTGGCAAAGTGCTCAAAAGTCAAGTAATTAACTGAAAACATGAACAAGCAAAGGAAGCAAAGCAATCCAACTTTAGAGTCCTTTTCTGGGCAAAAAAATAAGCAAAGCATAGAATGGGAGGAAGACAATGAAATCAAAACTCATTTACTAAAAGCATCCAAGAAAAATATGAATTAGTTACAGGCCATGTTGGAGCTTGAGAAGGATTTTGAAAATCAAGTAAGTGAAGTGGAAGAAAAATTGGGAAGAGAAATGAGAATGATGCAAGAAAATCATGAAAAGAGGGTAAACAACATGACTTAAGAAAAAACCTCAAAAAATATATTAATTCAAACAGCAAAAGAGGTCCAAAAAGCCAATGAGGAGAACAATGCCTTAAAAAGCTGAATTTGCCATATGCAAAAAAGAATTTCAAAGGCTCATTGAAGAGAATAATTCCTTCAGAATTAGACTGGAGCAAATGGAAGTTAATTACTTTATGAGAAATCAAGCCACTATTAAACAGATCCAAACAAATGGAAAAGTAGAAGGCAGTGTGAAATATCTCACTGGAAAAACCACTGACCTCGAAAATAGATCCATGAGAGATAAGTTAAAAATTATTGGATCATCCATTATCAAAAAAAGAACCTAGAAATGATGCTTCAAGGCAGTTTCAAGGAAAATTGCCAAGAAATTTTAGAACCACTGGGCAAAATAGAAATTGAAAGAACTCACCAAACACCTGTTGCAAAAGATACCAAAAAGAAAACTATTAGGAATATTATAGCCAGGTTCTGCAGTTTCCAGACCAAGGAGAAAATATTACAAGCAGCCAAGAAGAAACAATTTAAATATTGTAGAAACACAATCAAGATAACACAGGATCTAGCACCTTCTACACTAAGGACTGTGATATTCTGGAGGTCAAAGGACCTAGGATTAAAACCAAGAATCACCTACTCAGCAAAATCGAGTATAATGTTTCAGGGGAAAATATGGTCTTTATTTAGAGGACTTTCAAGCATTCTTTTTTAAAACACTTTTGTTTATTTTTAGTTTACATCATTCATTTCCATGAGATTTTGATTTACAAATTTTCTACCCATCTTTCCCCTACCCACCAGCCCAAAAGAGTGATCCCCCTGTATACTGTTTCCCCCAATATGCCCTCTCCTATATCTTCCCCCATCACCCCTCTGACTTTCCAGTAGGGTAAGATGGATCTCCCTACCCCAGTACCTGCATATTTCCCTCCTCCCTATTCCACCCCTGCTTGTTGTATTCTCTACTTTGTCCCTGACCCTTTACAAAAGTATGTGCTTCTAACAACTCTCACCCCACAACCTTCTCTTACCTCCATGATCCTCCCCTGTCATCCCCTTCCTCTCTATTCTCCTGTAGGCCAAGAAACCCAATTCAGAGTATATGTCATTCTTTCCCTAAGCCAATGTCAATGAGAGTAAGATTGACCCATTCCCTTTTGCTTTCCTGTTTTTCCCCTCCATTGTAACAATTATCCCTTGCCTCTTCTATATGAGAGGATTAACCCTGTTCTGTCTTTGCCTGTCTCCTATCATACTATTTTTCTCCCATCTCTAAATTTCACCTTTTAAAATATTATCCCATCCTGTTCAGTTGATCTTGCTCCCTCTGTCTATGTACACATATATACACACATTCATATATGTAATCATACACATATATAGCCTCCTATATAGACATATGTGAATGTATACATATATGCATTTATATTCCCTTCAACTATCCTCATACTGAGAAAAGTTTCATAAGTTATACTTATTTTTCCATGTTGGCATGTAAATAGTTCAACTTTGATAAGTTACTTATGAATTCTTCTCCATGTTTACCTTCTCATGCTTCTTGTATTTGAATGTCAAATATTCTATTCAGTTCTGGTTTTTTAATCAAGAATGCTTGCAAGTCCTCCACCTCATAGAATGATCATATTTTCCCCTGCAACATTACACTCAATTTTTCTGGGTAGGTGATTCTTGGTTTTAATCTTAGCTCCCTTTATCTCCAGAATATTATATTCCAGTCCCTTTAATCCCTTAATGTAGAAGCTGCTAGATACTGGATTATCCTGATTGTGTTTCCACAGTATTCAAATGGTTTCTTCTTGGCAGCTTGTAATATTTTCTCCTTGATCTGGGAACTCTGGAACCTGCCTATGATATTCCTAGGAGTTTTCTTTTGGGGATCTTTTTTCAAGAGGTGATCAGCAAATTCTTTCAAGTTCTATTTTGCCATCTGATTCTAAAATATTAGGGAATTTTCCTTGAGAATTTCCCGAAGGATGCTTTCTAGATACTTATTTTGATCATGGCTTTCAGGTAGTCCAATAATTTTTAAATTGTCTCCCCTGAATCTATTATTCCAGGTCAGTGATTTTTTCAAAGAGATCTTTCACATTGCCTTCTATTTTTTTTATTTGTTTGGATCTGTTTAATAGCATCTTAATAATTTGCTTCCATTTGCTCCACTCCAATTCTGAAGGAATTATTCCCTTCAGAAGGCTTTTGAGATTATTTTTTCCATCTGGCAAATTTGACTCTTTAAGGCATCCTTCTCCTCATTGGATTTTTGGGCCTCTTTTGACATTTGAGTTAGTTTATTTTTTAAGGTGTTATTCTCTTCAGTCAGGTTGTTTACTCTCTTTTCAGGATTTTCTTGCTTCATTCTTATTTCTCTTCCCAATTTTTCCTCCACTTCTCTGATTTGGTTTTCAAAATCCTTCTTAAGCTCACCTATGGCTTGTAGGCAGTCTACATGTTTCTTGGAAGCTTTTGATGTGGGAGTTCTGACTATGTTGTCTTCCTCCCATTCCATTCTTTGATCCTTTTTGTCCCCCAAAAAACAATCTAAAGTTGCATTGCTGGGTTTGCTTTGCTTTCTTTGCCTACTCATATTGCCAGGCAATTACTTGACTTTTAGGTTCAGTAGAACTCTGCTTTCAGAGGGAAGAGCTCTGTCCTGAATAACAGGGGTTTTTATAGCTGCCAGAGTTATTAGGAGGCCACCATTTCTACAGCCCCCACCAGCTTTGGCTCATTGCAAACGCACCTCAGGACTGTCACCCAGGACCATGATTTCAATCCAGGCAGCTCAAGGCAAGAGCCCTGAGCCTCTGAATGATCACTTGGTGCCCCTGAAATCTACAGTCTGGGAGCTTCTGAAGCAGCTATGTGGAAGCAGCAGGGCCACTGCTTCAGCCACTTTTAGCCCTTTCTCCTGAATATATTTGACTTCTACTGTACCTTTCACTTATTCCTTGTTTCTTGGGTTGGTGAGTCTGGAAAACACCACAGCTGTTGGTGATTTGTACTTCAGCTGCAGCTTGTTCTGGCAGCCCTAGGGCTCCAGCGGTAGGCTGAGGTGAACTTCTTCCCATCTGCCTACCAGGCTGCCTTCAGCAGGAGCCTTGTTACTCCGTCATTTTGTGAGTTCTGGAGCTTTAAAATGTGTTTAGACTCATATTTTATAGGTATTTGCGGTGGTTATGGGGAGAGCTGTGGAGTTTTGCTTCTATTATGCCATCATCTTGACTACGTCCTGACTTTCAAGCACTCTTGATGAAAAAAACCAGACTTGAGTAGAAAATGTGACCCTGAAATGCAAGAAGTAAGAAAATCATGCGAAGGTAAACAAGGAAAAGAAATCATAAGAACCTTATCAAAGTTGAGCTATTTATATGCCTACATGGAAAAATGATAACTGCACATTGTAAACCCGTTCTCAGTATGAAGATAGTGAAGGGAATATAAATGTGCATATATATATACACATACACATATATGTACATATATATATGTATGTATACATAAATACATATGTCTATATATGAAGGTATATGTGCATGTGAATACATATGTGACTATGTGCATATATGTGTGCAGGCATACATAGACAGAGGGCACAGGGTCAGTTGAATAGGAAGGGATGATATTTAAAAGGTGAAATGGAGAGATGAGAGAGGAATATAATGAGAGCAGATGGGGAGAGACATAATGGGGTAAATTATCTCATATAGAAGAGGCAAGGATAACTTACAATGGAGGATAAGTAGAGGAAGGAAAAAGGGAATGGGTCAACCTTACTCTCATTGAATTTGACTTAGGGAGGGAATGATATACACACTAAATTGGGTGTCTTGCCCTACAGGAGAGTAGAGGGGACCTGGATGAGAGGGGGATGATGGAGGGGAGGGCAGGTAGGGGGGGAAAAGTAGTTAGAAGCACACACTTTTGAAAAGGGACAGGGTCAAAGTAGAGAATAGAACAAGTGTGGGGTGGGATAGGATGGAAGGAAATATAGTTAGTCTTTCACAATGTATCTACTAAGGAAAAGTTTTGCATACCTACACATGTACAACCTATATTGAATTATTCATCTTCTCAGTAAGGGTGGGCAATGAAGGTGGAAGGGAAAGAATCTGGAATTCAAAGTTGGAAAATCAAATGTTTAAAAAAATATTGTTGGTTTTTGTTATATGCAGCTGGGAATAAGATATACAGGTACTAAGGTACGGAGATCCACCTTGCCCTACCAGAAAGTGGAAGGAGGGATGGGGGGGATATAGGAGAGAGCAGACTGGGGTAGGGGGTATACAGTGGGACCACTGTTTTGGTTTGTGGGTAGGGAAAGATGGGAAGAAATTTGTGACTCAAAATCTTGTGGAAATGAATGGCTTAAACTAAAAATAAACAGAAATTTAATTTTTAAAAAAGAATTATATCAGTATTAGGACAATTAGAAGGTCTAGAAATAGACAGAAGGTGCAAATATTAGTTAATTTTGATGGGATGATGTGGAAAAACTTAAGGAGTAAGGAAGATGATTGCTCCCGGAGAAGAAAGGGAAAGGTAGAACTGGATAAATTATTCACATAAAGAAGCTTGAAAGAGATATCACAATGGAGAGAAATAAGGGGTTGATCATCACTTAAATCTTCATCAGAATTGACTCTAAGATGAAATAAAAAACACATTCAGTTGGGTATAGACAGCTACATTATTTTATAAGCAAGTAGAAGATGAGGGGGACAAGAAGGAAGGTGGTAGAAAAAATGGCAAATTGAGGAAGACAGTGGTCACAAGCAAAGTACTGATGAGAAGGGACTGGGAGTAAGGGAGAGAGAGAAGTATAAATGGGAAAATAGGATGGAGGGGAACAGACAGTAATCATAACTATGAATGTGAATAGGATGAGCTCACTCCAAAAGCAGAAGTGGATAGCTGAGTGGATTAAAAGATAGAATCCGTCAATTTTCTGTTTACAAGAAAAAGACACTTGAAGCACAAAGACACAAAATAAAGGTAAAAGACTGGAGCAAAATCTATTATGCTTCAGCTGAAGTTAAAAAAAGAGTAGCAATCATGATTTCTGACAAAGAAAACCAAAAATAGATCTACATAAAAGAGATAAAGAAAGAAACTACATCTTGCTAAAAGGTACATTAGACAATAAAATGATATATATGTACCAAATAATACGGCGTCCAATTTTTTTTTAAGAAATTAAATGAGCTACAGGAGGAAAAAGGTAATAAAACTATTCTAGTGGGGGACCTCAATTTTCCCCTCTCAGAACTAAACAAATCTAACCAAAAATAAATAAATTAGAAAATTAGGAGATGAATAATTGACTTTTTAAAAAGTTAGATATGATGACTATAGTAATATACTGTTTAATAAGCCCAAAGATCCCAGTTTCTGGGATAAGAAATCACTATTTGACAAAAATTGCTGGGAAAATTGGAATATAGTATGGCATAAATTGGGCATAGAAATTGGGCAAAGAAAATGGGCACCTAATGCCATACACCAAAGTCAAATCTAAATGGGTGCATGATCTAGGTATAAAGGCTGATACTGTAAATAATCTGGGTAATCAAGGAATAGTTTACCTGCCAGATTTATGGAGTAGGAAAGACTTTATGACCAAAGAAGAGTTGGAGAGCATTATAAAATGTAAAATGGATAATCTTGATTACATTAAATTGAAAAGTTTCTGTGCAAACAAAGCCAATATAAACAAGATTGAGAGGGAAGTGGGAAATTGGGAAAGAATATTTACAACCAGTGTCTCTGATAAAGGCCTCATTTCTAAACTACACAGAGAATTATGTAAAATCTATAAGAATACAAGTCATTCCCCAACTGATAAATGGGCAAAGGATATGAACAGGCAATTTTCAGAGGTAGAAATTAGAGGTATCTATAAGCATATGAAAAAAATGCTCTAAATCACTATTGATTTGAGAAATGCAAATCAAAAGAACTTTAAGGTACCATATCTCACCAGTCAGATTGGCTAAGATGACAAAACAGGAAAATGACAAATGCAGGAGAGGATGAGGAAAAATTGGAGCTCTAATGCATTGTTGGTGGAGCTGTGAACTGAGAGAACCATTCTGGAGAGCAATCTGGAACCATGCCCTAAAGGCTATAAATAATTGAATACCCTTGGACCCAGTAATACCACTTCTGGGGTTGTATCCCAAAGAGATCATAGAAGTTGGAGGAAGACTGATATGTATAAAAATATTTATTTCAGCTCTCTTTGTGGTGGCAAAAAACTAGGTATTAAGGGGATGCCCATCAATTGGGGAATGGCTGAACAAGTTGTGCTATATGAATGTAATGGAATACTATTGTGCTATAAGAAACAAGGAGCATATGGACTTCATATTTACCTCAAGAGGCTTATACAAACTGATACTAAGTCATAAGAGCAGAACCAGGAAAAATTTGTACACAATCACAGACACATATTATGTGTGATGACTAACTTTGATACACTGGACTCTTCTCAGCAACACACAGTTAAAGGACAACTCTACAAGTCTCAGGATGGAAGGAGATGTCTACATTCAGAGAAAGATCTAGAAAGACCAGAGTTTAAATGGAGACTAAAGCAGTCTACGTGCTATCATTCTTTTTCATGTTTGGTTTTCTTTCTTTTTTCACATTGTTCACTCCATTGCTTACAACCCTTCTATACAACCATACTATTGTACAATGTGAAGGTATTTGCAGATCCTGTACTTGATTGCATGCCACCATGGGGTTGAGGAGGAAAGGAGGGGAGAACATTTGAAACTCAAGGGATTGTGGAACTGAATCCTGTAAACTAAAAGTAAATAAACAAGTCAATGGAAAAAATTTAGATATGATAGATCTCTGGAGAAAATTTAATAGGTATAGAAAGGAATATACCTTTTACTCAATGGTACATGATTCAGTGGTCCAATGACATTCCTGATGATTGTAGCTCTGCTTTTAAAGACATCAAACAAATGAACAAAAATCTTCCTTCAAGATAGGACTGAGAACTTTAGTTGAGACAGAAAGATAGAGATTCATAGGATTTGGGGGGAGGGCATCTGTGATATAATCTGAGCTTTGCAGAAATATCTTGAATCACTTTTACAATCCCCTGAAAGTTTTCTATTATCTAGGGATCCCTTGGATCATTGACCAAACCTTCCTCCATTTTATGATGGGTCAGCGTTTGTGCCTATTTTCGACAAGGCCCTCTTTGCCTCAGCACAATTTTGCCCTTATCTATATGGTCAGACTTGAACTGCTACTTGTGTACATGCTTCCCTTTCCTTTTCCCTGCAGACACAAAACCAGGCTGGAAAACATGCATGAATGAAGGCTGGGTAACATCCTAGAGGAGCTCAGGAAGTCTATCCATAAAACTGCCTCCTCATCTGGGGTATGAGATAGGTCAAAAGCATCATGTCACCACTGAGATATGTCTAAGTGTAAAGAGGAAGAACTGAAAAGGCAGTGAAAAGCAGGAATAAGAACAAAGGTGAGGGTCCAGGCCTGACATTCAAGAACCTCATCCTGCTTTATTCCTGGATTGAGGTTCTTAGTGCCTTGTGCCTTGTTGCATTATTTCATCAGAGTTCACATATACACGTGGTGCTTTCAAGTTTTATGGAACTTTGTGATCCCAATTACTGTGTAGGTAGTTATCAATATCCGCATTCTACAGATGATTAAAGCACTTGATAAGCAACATAGAATAGAGGAAAACGTTCTGGACTGGGAGTAGAAGAACCTGGGTTCAAGTTATTTCTCTGTTAATCACTTGTCAGACATTTGGCAAGTTATTTGCCCTCTCTCAGGCACTGGACTGACAGGGTCCTGAGGTCCCTTCCAGGTCCACATCAATGAGTCATACAACTGACAAATTTCAGAGCCTGGCTTTCCCCTCGATCTTTTGTCTCCAAGCCCAGCCTCCTGGCACTCCTCCATTCCCCACACCATAGTGTCCACAAGCCAACATGCCATTGTCCAATGAACCAGTCAGCATTTTCCAGATAATCTTCACATAAGCCTTCTCCATCATGGCCTCAGAAGACTTTCCACACTCCTTGGTCCTTAAGACTAATTTGAAAATTTGGCCTTACCTCCCCTGAATCAGTTAATTAAGAGATTTATGATTCCTATCAAGCTATTCTATAATGAAGATGCTGGATATTTTAATTATCTCTTGATATGAGGCAATAATATTCCAATGATAGAGATTTTGCTGAAAATATCATACTCAAATTGATTTAACCAGCACTGGGACTCTCAGCCCTGGGAGCCTTTGCCTCTTTAAGCCTTTTACAAACACCTCATTAATCCCCACTGCTGCTTGGCCAGACAAGTATTAATTGTCCTCATTTCACTGATGCCTGGCCTTTGCCCAGAAGGGACTTTTCCCAGGTATTCCACAACTCAGCAAGAAAGTCAAATATCCTTTGACCACAGGGTGGGCTGGAGCCCCAAAACTATTGCACCATTTCTCAGCAGAAGCATATTTGGTTGGAGCCATCAGCATGGTTATAATCCTTCCCCTGCCACACAGGGATACAGATGAAATTTGGTTTGTTCTGTCTTGAGCTTTTCAGTACCAACACACACAAGCCCTGGGGGAAAGCCTTTTCCCATAGTAAGATATCACATGCATGTCACCCAAAATTCAGTTCAAGTTAGGTACACTGTGCTGAGAGCTTGCTGGGAAAGTCTGGGAGCTCTCCAGAAAGTAGGGAAAGGAAGCATCCTATTCTGACAAAGGTGCATGCACTCATTAGTCAAAGGTCTCAAGGACCAGACACTCTGAAACATCAAACCAATGCAGACTGTTGCATCATAGCATCATAAGGATCATAGATTGTGTGGTGGATCAGACCTCAGAGGCCATTTGGTCTCCCTTTCTCATTTTTCAGATAGGTAAACTGTGGTACAGGCAAATTAAGTGATTTGTTCAGGGATAGTCTCATTGTTAGTAACTGTTTGAGGCAAGATTCAAATTGGGGTCTTCCTGACTCCAATACCACATTCTAAGGCACTAGTAAGCTACCAGAAAACATAGAGATGAGAACACTGTCATGATATCCTAAAATATCTGGCAAATACCTAAGGCAGCCCTGTCTGCTTTGCCTTTTAGCAGGGAAAGTGAGAACAGGAATTCACATTGACCTGGCAATAGAGAAGCATCTTTGTTTGACAAAAGACCTGGGGTAGGGGAGTCATGGTGTAATGTTAATGAAATCAGAAGATCTTCCATTACCCTTTCTATTGGCACCTACTAAAGGCACTTAGCACCTCAAAGGCTTAGCTCCTTACTTCCAGTTAACTCCTTGGGAGTAATTCACACCTTAACAGGAAGGGGTTGAACAGGGAGGAGCTACTTGGGAGTAGTTCACACCTTAACAGG
>CM053597.1:2044003-2065118 GCA_028646575.1 Pseudocheirus occidentalis
CTCCTTCCTTCCTTCCCTCCCTTCTTCCTTCCTTCCTTCCTTCCTTCCTTCCTTCCTACCTTCTTTCCTTCCTTACATGACTTTGCTAAGGACTTAGGATAAAAATACAAAAGTTAAACAATCTCTGCCTTCCAAAAGTTTATATTTGATTAGAGGAGACATTTATTTAGCTATATACAGAATATATTCAAAGAAATACAAGTTCATGGGGGGGGGTGGTATGCGTGTGAGCAGTCACTCCATGTAGAAGATAGCATAATCTGGGTCTTAAAGAATGCAGAAGATACAAGGTGTAGTGATGGGGAAGGAGAACACTGTGGGTATGAGGCTTGATCAGGGCAAAGGTTTAGGGTCAAGTTATTGTGTTGTGGACAAGAAAATGAGTGAAAGTCAATATGACTATACTGTGGGGTATGGAAGAAGGGGGGTAAATGTGGAATAAAACTAGAAAAAATAACTTTGGGACGAGTCATAATAGGATTCAAATGTCAAACTGAGAGTTCACATTTCCACTAGATGGGCTAAGGGAGCCAACAGAGTTTAAGTAGCAGATAATTTAAGAATATGAAGATTCAAGTCCCATTGTCTTATTACCTCATCAGACTACATTTGGATTATTGTGTTTGGTTTAGAGGGCTTTGATCTAAGAAGGATATTGGTAAACTGAAGAGTGCCCAGGGGAGATCAACCAGATTGCTTACGTGAAGGGCCTTGAGGCTATGCCACATGAGAGTTACTTAAGGAACTTGTTCCTTAAGTATCTGAATTAATGAAATTTCTAGCTTGGAGAAAAGGGTAGAAGAGGGGTGTTTAGTAGCTATCTCCAACTATTTGAAGGCTTGACAAGTTGAGGAGCATTCACACTTGTTCTATTTGACCTAAGAGAGTGAGAGTGAGGTCAGTGTTATAAATGGGAAAATTAAGACTTGAAGTTACAAAAAATGAATGGAATGGGCTGCCGTAAGAGAACATGAATTCATGCTCCTTGGGGGTGTTGAAACAAAGGCTGGATGGTCACATTAATTATGTTGTACTGGAATTCATTTTGTGTGTTTGGGTTAGGCTATAGTAGTGGTATCAAATTAAACAGAAATTAAAATTAAAACAGGGTAGATTGACTGAGAAAGCCAAGAATGAGCATTATCTATGTTATTACTATTCTGTATTTTTGTCTATTTTGTATTCAAGTGTAAAAATATTTTAAAATCAATTCTTTCCTTCCTTATCTATATATCTTACTTATTTTATTAAGAATTTCCCAATTGGATTTTCTAGTTTGGGCTCTACTGGGACTTTCAGGAGCAGGGAAACTTCAAGTCTGACAGCTCTGGATTAGGTATAGTCCATGACTCTACGAGTAGGGGAATGACATGGTCAGAATTGTAATTAAGTAAAGTTTCTTTGGAAGCTATGTGGAAAACATACTGGAGAGTGAGAGACTAGTAGGCAGGGTAACAAGTTGGAAGTTATCCTGCTACTCCATATGGTACTATATGGGAGTTTGAATTAGGATGAAGGCTGTGTGAATGGAGAGAAGTGGTTAGATATGATCGATGTTGTGCACATGAAAATGGCATCCTTTAGCAACTGGGTGGATAGGATATACCACATATTACATTAATTATATTATATTAATTATATTAAATTGAATTATGTTATGTTATGTTTGTTGTTATGTTATATATCATAACATATGATATGATATGATATATAACATAACATAGCACATCATATCATATATCATATCATGTTACATATTTTATATTGTATCATATTATATAATATTTGTCAAGAGAGTGTGAGAAGCCAAGGGTAGCACCGCCAGTGCCAACCTCAGAGGTTCAGATGTTGGCAGTATCCTGGAGATGTTGAGTCAAAGGGACTAGTGATTTGGTGTCAGATTTCTGATAGTTGGTGGTGTGGGGTGGCACATGAGAAGCTAGTCTGTGTCTCTGGAATAGGAGATCTTACAGTCTTCTCCTAGAGATGGGAATCCAACTCCTGGTAGTGCCAATGAGGTGAGCAAGGTCACTTATCTCTTGCATTTAGGTTGAGGGAGAAAAGAATACTCCTTGCAATAGCAGTCAAGACTGCTTGGCGTACATGTACACGTGGCATATTTGAGCTTGCAAAGCCATTTGCACACGTTATCTCGCTTGTCCTCATGGCAACCCCATGAAGCAGGTGTTGGAATTATCTCCACTTTTCAGATGAGGAAACTGAGACTAATAAAGTTAAGTAACTTTCCCAGGATCAGAGAGTCCATGTGTGAGGTGGGGCTAGAACTCAAGGCTTCCAGAATGGGATCCCACACTGTCCCCACCATACCACCTAGATGCCTAGAAGGCCTAGGATGGAGCCTGGAACAACAAACACAGTCATGGGGTTAAATATGAATGAGCTGGCACAGGGGATTAAAAAGGAAAATTCACATAATTAAGAGGAAAACCAAGACTAGCTTCAAGAACGTCCAGACAAGACCAGGTCTGTCTGGGGATTGGAGTGTTGGGAGTCTGAACAGTCTCCCTGTCTAACAGGTCATTGGCCATGATCCTATTTCTTAAGCCCAGTCATGAGCGAGTCTGTCATTTTGAAGTTGGGGATGGAGATAACTGAGGGAAAGGAAACAGATAAAATTCATCCAAGAGGAAATCTGAGGCCCTGAGTAAAGACTCAAAGCCTGGTAGAGGCCCCATGGGAGGTTATATCCCTGATGAAACAGTGATCTAGAACCAAAACTGCCCATGTAACTGGAGCCTTCTCTTCCTAACTCTCTCTCTTCCTGTCCCTCAGGACCTGCCCTCTTAGCCCCAGTCTCCATATATTGATCAACCATCTCTATATAGAAACCTATGGAAATACAGCCTTAGAATACAGAAAATGACTTCATTAATAACAGAGCAATCTGATTTCAAGCACTGATGTCCTCCTAAGACTCAGCATGCCTTAGGAACTCAAAGGGCCTCGGGACTCCAAGTCCAAGCATGTTGTTCCAAAGTGCAAACCTAGCAGCTACTTGTGATGGACTCTGTCATCTGAGGCCCATCCTTGTGCAGTCCAGAGCAACTCATCCCCACGTTGCTGACTGGGGGCTACTGCAAGTTCTGCCCCAGCAACCCTAGAAGGCCAGTTAGCAAGTTATTGTGGAGTCATTGTAGAGTTATAATCTACATCCATACAGGGAGTTCAGAAGCTTCAGAGCAAGTTTTTAGGAAACAACTCAGATTTAATGGCAATTGCATTCAAAATTATTTTGGCTGATAATTTACAATAGGCAGAAGATCCATGCCATGGGAGACATATCTTTCCTCTTCTCCCAGACCTTACAGTCTTACCTCCTTCCCAGCCCTTATAGCTGTCCTCCAGGGAAGGAATTCTTGTGATAAATGGGGCAGCTATCCATGACAACTAGTAGCCAGCTGTCCCCATAGGGTAGGTAGGTACCAAGGTGACCAGAAGAAGAGATATAAGACAGCATGGCCAGGCAAGTCAAATTACCATCATTCTGACCACATGTCTTCTCAGACCTCAGATTTTGATGGGACAGTACAGAACCATGAGCCCATGAAAAGAACCCATTCCTTCCACCCTAGTGCTTTCCACCTTCTTCCTGGGAAGTAATCCCCTTGGAGATACAGACTGGCAAGTGCTCTGGGTATAGACAGTTTCTGAAGACTCAAAATAATGTTTGCATGACCAAATCCTCGGCAATGTCAAATGTTGAGCATAATAGTTTGGTTTTATTTTATCAGTGGAAATGGGGTTAAGGAAGGGGCATTGGAACTGTGCTCCCAAGCACACAGTACCTTTCCATATGATCTTCCCTATGTGATGTTTGCCCCTTAGAGGGTGAGCTCCTTGAGAGCTGGGATTGATACTTCTCTACTGGCATTCCCATTGCTTAAAATAGGGTCTTCCATATAGGAAGTACTTAGTAAATGCATAGTTAATTCATGTATTCATTATAATTTTAACTGAAATACCAACATTTAAAGATCTACTAGGGCCAAATTAAAGCTCTGGAAAGATATGGCTTCTGGGCACCAATGGGATGAAGCTGGATGTGATAACTTGCTTTTTGTTTTCTGCCTCTCTTTTATTCTTACACTTCTTGGACTTCCACTTGGCAAATTCCGCAGCTGGTGTTTGTTGTCCTGATTTATGAACCTTGATACTCAAAGCCTGGCTATCCTTAGGCATTACAAGCCTGAAGCAACTTCTCATTTTCTAGCGTGAATTTAAGGATATTGTTTCCGTCCCCTATCATTTATGGAATATGCTTCTTAAAGTGCTGTTCCACACATTGGTGAAATCAAATGCATGTGAAGGTGAATGAAAAGAGGCGACTCCATTTGCCAAGGTCACAGACTGCCCTGCAGTGTTCACCAAGCCTCCTGCCCTCTCAGGAAGGAAGGATTTCTCCTGCCAGTCTCGAGATTTTGAACTTCATATGGGCATGGTTTCCCATGTGTGGTCTTTTATATTTTTAGACTTGGATAGAGGAACAGCATTGGGCCTAGGGACAGAATTCTCTTTTAATAGAATAATATTGATCAGGGAGGAGTATTCCAGATACAATAGAGGAATCATATCCCATTCCCACAAACTTCAGTGTTCTTTTCCCAAAGCCCTGTCAAGACTTAAATGATTTGGGGTTTGACCAAGCTGCTCTGTGAGGGGCTTTTTAATACTGGAAGAAATCACCATTAAGAAGAAGTGTAAGCTATAAGGTAGTCAAAAGTAGCTCAAACCACTTTCTTCAGCAGTACTTTTTTGTATCTCCCCCACAGTAGATGCATTTAGACCCTAATAAAATCATCCTTAAATTTTTCTTGACACTTTTGCTCCTGCAGAGATCTTGAGGCAGAGACTGGTAGAAACAGTCTTATTCAGGTTGAGGTGCCTTACAGCTCTGAGGTATTTTGATTCTGTGATACAATGAGAAGGACCCAAGGGACACTCAGAGCTGTCATACAGCCTAATCCATCAGGAATTTATTGTCTGTGCAGATGGTGCCAATCTGCAAGGGACAGCTAACACCCTGGTTTACAGACTCTTTGTCCCCAAGGGCTTATTAGGCTAGCATACTGGGCTGAGTAGTAAAATGAAGCTCACCAAACACATATAAAATATTGCATTTTGGTTCAACATATTCACTTTACATATGGGACGGGAAGGGGAGCTGAGGCAAGTTCAGGCATTAACATGTCTGAAAAAATTTCTGGGGCTTGTAGTAGGCTCAGATGTAGTTAGGAGCTAACCAATCATATGGTCATTGTCTTAGAGCTGGAAGAGGCCAGCTCATGACCTTAGGTCATCTAGTTCAAACCCATAATCTTATAAATGAGGAACTGTGAGTCCCAGAGAAGGAAATGGACTTAAACCACATAGATTTTGTGGCAGAATCTGGATTTGAACTGAGGTCCGCTGACTCTAAACCTTGCATTTTTACACTGTACCATCACCCTGCCTGTCATTGCCAGGCTCCAGACCTGCTACCTCTTAGGCAATATTAAGATCTGTATGATGGGCAAAGCATGGGAGGAGATGTGCCAATTGACTTCTGAACTCTTCAGGCCACATTCACCATGCTGTGTGCCATAATTTCAGAAAGATATTAGAAGTGAATGTTGAAAACTAAAAAAGAAACAAAAATAAAACAAATCAAGAACAAACCAAAAAACACCCTTGGGAATTTTAGTCCAGAGAAGAGAAAACAGAGACTGTAGCTGCTTTGAAGTATGTGAAGGGCAATCCCACAGATGGCAGCAGGCTTTCCCTTCTTGGTCTCACTGCCATGTATAGGACCTTGGAATCCACAGAGGTTATAGCCCTTAAGGGGCACATCTAGTGAAAGAGATCACCTTGTACCTCCAAGGCAAACACATGTGGTGAACGGGGCTGAGGCCCAGTCTCTGGCCTTGGAAGTCATTGAATGCATCTTATCAGAAAGCCCACCCATACTTATGAGATTGCCAAGTGATCTATCTACTGCCTGCCTGAGAAATGGATAGCATCTACTGAACACCTCTGCTGGATCCTGAGGTGGACCATTTCTCTTCAAGGCATTGCTAATGGATCACAGTCTTTCCTGACACCAAGGCCACATTTGCCTTTTTGTTCCCTCTCCCAACCTCTGATTGCCACCCACAACAGTTCTAACCTGGCTCAGCTGAGAGCTCTGGACATTTGCAAGGTCAATGACCACTTTCTTTCTTTGTTGTTTTTCAGTCATTTTAGACGTGTCTGACTTTTTGTAACCCACTTGAGGTTTTCTTGACAAAGATACCAGAGCGGTTTTCCATCTTCTTCCCCAGGTCATTTTACAGAGGAAACTGAAGCAAACGGGGTTAAATGACTTGCTCAGGGTCACACAGCTAGGAAATGTCTGAGGCTGGATTTAAATTCAGGTCTTCCTGTCTCTAGGCCTGGTGCCCAATCTACAGTTCCACCTAGCTGCTCCTTTTCCCTTCTCCTGGTAGGAAAAAGAAAAATTTTCTTTCTACGCCTGCCTTTTCCCATCCCCCATCTTCTTTTCTCCAGACTAAATGGCCCCAATCCTTTCAACTCCTTCTAATGTGATATAGATTCATTACCTTTCACCCTCCTGGCTGCTCTCCTCTGGACCTTCTCCAGCTTACCAATGTCCTTTTTGAACTTAGGCTCTCAGGATTGAACATAGTACTCCGGATGGGACTGGCAAAGATACCAGAGATGGGAAACTTCCATCTTTTTGCCAGAATATTCCATCTCTCCTAATATAGGCCAATATAATGTCAGACTTGCTAGCTATCACAGCAAGCTTCTTTCTTTTCTGCTGATATCCACACTGAAAATTCACATTTACATCCGAAGACTTCTTCTACCTTATGTCCCTTGAAGTGAATTTCTCCTGAATATCATGCTCTGTAAGGCAGAAAAATAGGCAGATTCCTCGTCTCCAGTTAATCCTTGGTTATTTAAATCAATGCACTCCAGGGCATTGAAGAGGATGATCAAACACTGAAGAGGATTTCAAACAAAATCTTTTACTTTTTTCTCCTATGTCTGACTCTCTTCTCTTTTTCCTTATCCCTTACTCTATCTCTTCCCACTATGCCTCTTTATTTTTTCTTTTCCTCCCTTTGCTTTCTTTTTCTCTCCCCCATCCTTCATTTACCTTCTCCCCTGTGGCTGTTGATTTCTTAGGATCCAATTGCTCATGTCACATAGCTATGTTGGGCAAATAATGTTTAGTTTTGCAATGGGAGCTGGTTACTATTTCAAATCTCTGATGCCATGATTTGGTATGGGAGAGCAGCTGCAGAATGGATCAAGCCTGCCATTGAAACAGTAAAATAAATATTTTTATTAAAATTCTTTAAATGGTTGGGGCGTTATACATTGAAATAATGCCATAAAAAGGGAATTTACAGGAGATAAATTTGCCGGGGGTTCTTCCTGCAAAAACTCAGTGTGGGAGATGGCGAATACTGAGATGGAATTCTCAGTAATGTTTTAACCCTGAACAGCTGCATTAAAGAAGTGTGCAAGATGAGGAAGGAAGGCCACTTGAAGATGCTTGGGCTGCAGGAATACAATTCGGCCTCTTCATTTGCCAATCCACCTCCTCCCAATAAATGTCACAGCCCATTAAAGGGAGGAGTAGCCTCCCCCCACCTCCTCAATACCATCTAAATAAGGAGTTGGCAAAGTTTGTGCCCTCCCTCCATTGTCTCTGCCAGGTGGGGGACAGAGGGACGTTGTAACCTCCATAAAGTGGGGGGGGAGGGTATCTTCTTAAAGGAAAAGAGACTTAAAATTAGCTCATATATCATTTCCCAAAGACATTAGTCTAAAGAATGCTAAAGAATGGAACCATAAATGTTGGGCAGGAGATCAAGAGAATCAAATGACCAGAAGGAGGATGAGGGAACATTGAAAAAAAGTTAGGACTATTTTCACACACACCCCCAACCCCAAATGCCTCATCTCAAGTATATTTGGTGTATATGAAACACCACCAGTTCTGATGCTTCATATTGGCATGGCAGCTTTGTACCTTCATGAAGGTGGATATTGACTTGTCCTCCAAGAGTCTCTACCTGAATTCCTTTGAAAATGTTGAAAAATAATAAGAATGCCAATAATAATAATCTTGTTAAATAAAATATGTGAAGAATGAGGTAGTTATCATGCATTTTATTTCTCTCTAAGGTCTGGACAATGCTTTGCCTTCTTAATTAGATTTGAGGGAGGAGCTGCAATCCTATTTTATAGATGATGAAACTGAGGCTTTGGGTGAATATCTGAGGCAGGATTTGAACCCATTACTTTCTGTCTCTATCATCAGTGCTCTGACCAATACACTCTGTTGCTTCTCTAACTTTCTTCTATTTAATGATATCTTGCTCAATATGTCCTTATTAAGAGGAGTTTTGGAATTCTGGTATAGTGCTCCCCCTGAGCTCACTGCCACCCACCTCCTTGCAATGGCAGTCTTAAGACCAATTGACTACCCTTTCATCCTACCTTCTTAGATCAGATCCATCCTTCTGGTCTATCCAATAAGAGCTTTCTGGGATCTTTAGCCTTTTATCTAACATTTAAGTTACCTTTCATAGATGATAACAATGTCACTAGTGTTTTTACCTAAATTAATGATCAAAAGTAATAGAAGCAGGACGGGTAGGTGGCACAGTGAATAGAGCACCAGCCCTGGAGTCAGGAGGACCTGAGTTCAAACCTGACCTCAGACACTTAACACACAAAAAAATTAGCCTTGTGACCTTGGCCAAGTCACTTAACCCCAATTGTCCTACCTTCCCCCATCCAAAAAGAAAAAAAATGTAATAGAAGCTATTAAATTATTGATCAATTGCAGATCCTCGTGAAATGCTTCCTTTTTTTAGTGATGATAACCAAACTTTAAAATTTTTATTATTTATTTATTTTAAACATTCTTTTCTTTTTAAATTTTGATTCCAAATTTTCTCCCTCCCTCCCACTCCCTCCCATACACACTGAGAAGGCAAGCAATACAATATCAATTGTACATGTGAAATCATGTGAAACAAATGCCCATATTAACCATATTTTTAAAACAAAAAGAGAGAATATGACTTCAATTTGCACTCAGACTTGCTCAGTTTTCTCTCTCAGAAGGCAGAGAGGATATTCCCAATTAGTCCTTTGAAACTCTCTTGGATCATTGTATGGATCCAAGCAGTCACACCTTTCACAGCTGATCATCATTATAGCATCACTGTCACTGTGCATAATGATTCCCCAATTCTTCTCACATCACTTTGTTTCTGTTCATACAGGTCTTGCGTGCGTTTTTCTGAAACCCCTTCATTTATTACCATGTAAGAACTCCATCACAATCATATGGTACAACTAGTTTAGCCATTCCCCAACTGACGAGCATTCCCTTGATTTTGTTTGCCATTATAAAAGAGCTGCCATAAATATATTCTGTATATATAGATCCTTTTTTCATTTTATATGATGTATTTGGGAGACAGACCTGGTACTGATATTACTTGGTCAAAGGGCTATAGTGCGAAGCACAAGCAGCTTTTCAAAAGAATGCTGCTGTGAACAGCCTTTAAATTTCTGACTCCATAACAAATCAAAGCAAAACATTCATAGTAAATCAAGGTACAGCATTCACAATGTTACAGCTTTCCACAGAAAGTCAAAATATAGCATTCATAACAACTTATCACAGAAAATGGCCACATAGTTTGCACCACAGTGGTCACAGTTTTCAACAGAGAACAATCATTTAGTAAATGTTCCTTTTTTCCTTTTTTGAGGGCAATTGGGGTTAAGTGACTTGCTCAGAGTCACAGGGATAGTTAGTGTGTCGAGTGTCTGAGTCCATATTTGAACTCAGGTCCCCCTGACTCCAGGGCCAGTGCTCTACTCACTGCGCCACCTAGCCACCCCCAAGAACAATCATTTAGTAACTCAATCATTCAATCATTCAATCATTCTTAAGGAGGTTTGCCTCCTCAGGGAACACAAAGTACCATAGTCAAAGTTCTCCACTCATGGGACACACTAAATTAAGTCAATCAGTCACTTAATTCAGTCATAAATCACTAAGTACAATCATTTAGCCAATCAATCATTCAATCAACTCAACCATTCAATCATCCTTAATCATTCACTATGCAATCATCAGAAAATCCACAGACCATCCACCCCTAGGTCACTAGTAAATATACAATTTCTCAGTCAGTACACAATATCCAAGTAAAGTCTTCTTTCACTTTGACTTGGGGATCAGATTCCCTGGATCCCCTTCCATAGTCCCAGATCCTATCTGGATTCATCAAACTGTCACTTGGGTTCAAAGGCAGACAGCTCCCAGGGCCTTGTCCAGCTCTTTATGCAGTTCCTGATCCACATTGGAACTTACAGTGTGCAGTCCATCTCAAATCCTTCACAGTCTCTGTTCCTGGAAAGACAAAGCTTAACAAAGCCACCAACGGGATCATTCAAAGCAGCAGCATCACAGTCATGTTTCCTCAGTCTTTTGGCAGCTCCAGCTGGCCCTCAGCCTCAGAAGAAGTTTCAGCTGCTTCCCAGAATCAAAATTGCTTCATCCAGGTTCTCCAAATCAAAATCATTCTCTTCAGCCTGGGGGCCTTTCCTCTTCAGCCTCCACTAACCTTGTTTCAGGAAGATCTGACTCTGCCTCTCTGGGGATTTTTCTTATATACGGTATTTCCCCTCCCTGTTCAGCCCCTTCCCATTATATGAACAGCAGGAGACAGGAATCCATACCCTCTGTTTCTTTAATAGAGGCTTAATATGAACTGGGTGCTAAGTACCTCTTAGCTTAGCAATGCAAAAGAAACTTCAGATCTCCTTACTATTACTAGGGCATGCACCATTTTATAGCCTTTTGGGCATATTTCCAAATTGTTCTCCAGAATGGGTAGACCACTTCATTACTGTACTAGCACTTCATAAGTATACCTGTCTTTCTCTCACCCCTTCCAGAATCTGTCATATATGATAGGTGTGAGCTGGTACCACAGAGTTGTTTTAATTTGCATTTATCTAATCAATAGTGATTTAAATAACTTTTTCATGGTGTGGCTAGGTCACACAGTGAATAGAGCACTGGTCCTGTAGTCAGGAGGACCTGAGTTCAAATCCAGCCTCAGACACTTAACAGAAAACTAGCTTTGTGACCTTGGCCAAGTCACTTAACCCCAGTTGCTCTACTTCCCCCCTCAAAAAAAGAGCTTTTTCATATGACTACAGATAGCTTTGTTTTCTTTTCCTGAAAATTACCTGTTTATATCCTTTGCTTATGAGAGAGTGAGAAAGAGGAATGCATTGAGAGAAGGAAGTGGTAGAGCAAGGATAATTTTCTCACATAAAATTGGCAAGGAAGTCTTTTTTAAAATTAAATTTTATATTTATTTTTAGTTTACAACATTCATTTACACACATACACACAAACACACACAGACACACTCATATAATCCAAGATATAATCTACCTTTTAATCAATTCCAATGAGAGTGTGATCCAAGTATTGCCTACCTTTCTATTGTCCCTTCCATCAAAAACTTCTTCCTTGGGGAAGAACAGGAAGGCAAAAGGGAATGGGTCAGACTTACTCTCACTGAATTTGACCTATGGAGGGAATAACATGCAAACTAATTTGGGTATCTTACCCTACAATAAAGTAGGGGGAAGGGAATAAGAAAGGGGATGATAGAAGGGAGGGCAGACGGGGGAAGGGTAGTTAGAAGTAAACACTTTTGAAAAGGGACAGGGTCAAAGGAGAAAATAGAATAATGGGTGGGTAGGATGGAGGGAAATATAGTCAGTCTTTCACAATATATTCACTAAGGAAATGTTTTGCCTAATTACATATGTATAACCTACATTGAATTGCATATCTTCCCAGTAAAGGTGAGTGATGAGAAGAGAATGAATCTGGAATTCAAAGTTTTAAAATCAAATGCTTCAAAAATTATGATGATGGTGATGATGAGGATGATGATGTACATTCAACTGGGAAATAAGATATATGGGCCCTGGAAAGTTGGAGGGGGCATGGAGGAGAATATAAGAGGGGGCAGATTGGGGGAGGTGGTATTCAGTGGGATCACTGTTTTGGAGTGGTGGTTAGGGGAATGATGGGGAGAAAATTTGTTACTCAAAATTTTGTGGAAATGAATGTTGTAAACTAAAAATAAACATAAAATTTAATTTAAAAAGATTTCCTTGCCTCTTCTATGGGAGAAAATTATTCCTGCTCTACTGCTTCCTTCTCTCAATGCATCTCTTTTTCTCACTCCCTCATTTTTGAGCTCTTCCAAACATAATTACCTCACACCATGTTCTCTATGTAAACTCCTTTTTAACTGCCATCATCATCATCATCATGATCATCATCATCATCATTATCATCATCATCATCATCATCTTCATCAAAATTTTTCAGAATTACATATATCATCTTCTCATATAAGAATATTAAGTTTAGCTTTATTGAGTCCCTTGTGATTTTGCCTTAATATTTAGCTTTTTAAGCTTCTCTTGAGACTTGCATTTAAATGCCTAATTTCCTATTAAGCTCTTGTCTTTTCTTCATGAATGCTTGAAAGTACTGTATTTAATTAAATATCCATTTTTCCTCTGAAACATTGCACTCAATTTTGCTGGTTAGATTATTCTCAGTTGTACTCCTAGCTCCTGGAACATAGTATCCCAAGCCCTCCACTCCTTTAATGACTCTGTCATATTTGAAATGGTTCTTTCCGGCTGCTTAGGGTATTGTTTTTTTATTATCTGGAAGTTCTGGAATTGTTCTACAACATTCCTGGGTTTCCATTCATTTGGGAGACTCTCTCTCTCTCTCTCTCTCTCTCTCTCTCTCTCTCTCTCTCTCTCTCTCTCTCTCCCTCTCTCTCTCTCTCTCTCTCTCTCTCTCTCTTTCTCTATACATACACACACACATGCACACACATCAATTATATGTAAAAATTAACATTTATATATATTTCATAAAAGTTTGACTTCCAAATTATTTTTCTCCCTTTGTTTTCTCCATCATTGATAAGGCAAGAAATTTTATATAAGTTATACAAGTTCAGTCATGCAGAACATAATTCCACCTTAGTCATTTTGTGACAGAAAGCAGAGTCCCTCCCCTCCAAAAAAATATAAAGTTTAAAAAATACACTTCAATATGCATGTAGACCTCATCAGTTCTTTCTCTGCAGGTGGATAGTCTTTTTCATAATAATTTTTGTGAATTGTCTGAGATCATTTCTGCTGTAAATAAAAAAAATTACTCACAATTGATCATCATATAATATTACTGTTATTGTGCACAATGTTCTTCCAGTTATGCTTTGGGATTTCTTTCAAGAGGTGACTAGTGCATTCTTTTAATTTCTATTTGACCCCCTGGATTGAAGATATCAGGACAGTTTTTTTTAATATTCTATTTTGAAATAAGATTTCTAGGCTCTTTCTTTGATCATGGCTTTCAGGTAGTCCAAAAACTCTTAAATTCTCTCTTCTTGATCTATTTTCCAGGTCGGTTGTTTTTTGCAATGAGATATTCACATTTTCTTCTATTTTAAAATTCTTTTTTACTTTTAAAAATGTTTCATGTAGTCATTGTCTTCAACTTACCGAATTCTAATTTTTTAATATATTTTCTTAAATGGCTTTTTGTGCCTATTTTTCCATTCGGCCTATTCTTTTTAAGGAGTTTTCCCTTGAATGATTTTTTGCTACTTTTAATCATTATGTCAATTTTATTTATTTATTTATTTATTTTTACAGAAATCAATGATTTGTTTCATTGTCAAGTAAATGACTTAAAAATCAGGGGAAAGCACAGAGACTTTGAAGTGATGAGGCCTGAATCCCAATACCAGGTCTCCTGTGAAATGATGGTGGTACACACACACATACACACACACACACACACAATTTCCCAATTAAATGTTAAGCCAATTTTAAATACTGTTTTTAAAAAATTTGCGTTCCAAATTCTATCCCTCCTTCTTTCCCCTCTCCCCAGCCTGAGGCAATAAGGATTCAGAGCTAGGTTGTGCATGTGCAATCATGTTAAACATTTCCATATTATTCATTTTTACAAGAAAACTGCAAGTTTTTGGTGTTTTCAAGGTGGTATGATCCTGGGAGAAGTATGATTACTACTTTTCTTGTCTGTGTTCTGGTCTTTACCCAGGAAGGACTTTTCATTCGCTGAAGCCATAAGCGCTAGCACTTCTTTTTCTCGGAACTGAAACCAGGACCCCTTCCTTCCTTTTTTACAATGACTAGCACTTCTCTCCATTCTAGAACTAGACTGAGAACTGCACAGGGGCAATTATATTGCCACTCAGTTCCAGCTATACCCAGTGCCAGCAAAGGGTTCCCTTTAGTATCTTGTCTGACCCCATTTACAGTCTCTGGAATGAGAGCCCCTACTGTTGTCTGCTGTGTGTGGACCCTGGACAAGACTCTACCCCAACATTACAGACTTCTGCTGACCTTTTACGCATTTCTTAGGCCAGAAAAAATGTCTCATTCTGACTTTTTGTTGTCTCTTCAATTCTAAAGTGTTATTTAAGGTGTTGTTTTAAAATTATTTAAAGGAGACTATTGAGAGAGTTTAGCTCAGTGGCTGCTTCTAATTCTCAATCTTGGCCTTTGAGACTCTTCCTTGAGACTTCCAAGTTGTCATCAAACTAGTAAAGATCACATGCCAGATGTGACCCCTCAATAATTCCTGAATATCTACATCTGCGGTGTTATGCTACTTCTTGCTCAATTTTATTAGCCTTATCCAACTCTTTGTGATGCTGTTTAAGGTTTTCTTGGCAAAGACACTGGAATAATTTGATATTTACTTCTCTAGCTCATTTTACAAATGAAGAAACAGGCAAACAAGATTAAGTGAGTTCCCTAGGATCATGTAGCTAGTAAGAATCTGAGGTCATATTTGAACTCAGGAAGATAAATCTTCCTGATTTCAA
The DNA here is from genome assembly GCA_028646575.1 of Pseudocheirus occidentalis. Lineage (NCBI taxonomy): Eukaryota > Metazoa > Chordata > Mammalia > Diprotodontia > Pseudocheiridae > Pseudocheirus > Pseudocheirus occidentalis. The sequence continues at coordinate 2,059,015 of CM053597.1, forward strand.
GTCCAGGTTTGCATCAGGAGGTTTTCTATATACCTTTATGTTATTTTCTTTTATTGTGCAATCAGAAAACAGCACATCTGTGAATTCAATGGAAATGACTCCGGTCTTATTGCACTAGGGGTGTGAGCCCCAGAATCCTGCCCTTGGAAACCATCTAGTTACAATGTCCAAATACCCAAACTTCCCCTGGTCAGGTGTTTCTATGTGTTCCCAGACATTTTCTTTGTGCTGCTATTGAGTCACGCATGGAAGCCATAGGGTTGGCATATACTCACTGCTGGCACAGCATATCTGCGCAGCTGGGCAGCCTCATTATGTTGCCCTATTCAGTCCAGAAGCTTGCGGATAAAGTTTGAAGGTCTAACCCCTGCTCCAGCAGCTTGAGGTAGAAATATTCCTCATGACTTGACTACTTTTAATTCTGCCTCCAATGTGCCTGCATCCATTTCTCTTTGTAGGCTCAAGAAAAGAATTTCCTAAACCTAAAGTATTTCTCAAATTTCAAAATCATTTAAATAATTCAGAGGCCACAAGATGGACCTGGTTTAATTCAATTTCATTTTTTCCAAGAGATTTCTTTCCTTCTCTTGACCTCTTAGAGAGCTTAGGCTTCCACTGTCCTCTAATGTTACCAGGCAGATCCAAAAGGGATTGATCCATGTTTGGTGACTGATTGATACTATTAGTCCATTGTGATGGAGGAAGAACCTCCTGGGAATGAAATCCATGGTGAGTGTGGGAGGAGTAATAAAGAAGAATCCAGACAAAGCATAAGGCATAGCAATCTACTTAGTCACTGTTCTAATTCATACCAGTGATTTTGGTTAATATCGAGCTACAATTTGTATCTTTGCTACTTTCCAGACTGTTCCAAGTTTTGCTCTCTAGGGACAAGTAGAACCATGCTAAATGTCTCTTTTAAGTTACTATTGTTTAGATAAACAAAGAGCTATCATGTTCTCTCTGTAGGTTACAAGTCCCCATTTCTGCCATCAGTTCTTCTTTAGGATTGTTGTTTGTCCTTCATTCTCAAAGAGGACTATAACAGGTGATGCCATGACTTGTAAATCAATTGGATTTGAGTGAGCAAAGTCACCTGCCTCAGTTCAGATTCTTCTGTATCATGGACTGTGTCATCCGGATTCCTCTCCACACTAACCTTTGGAGCCTATGAACTTCTTTTCTAAAGTCTGATGACCAGAACTGAGTGTATTAAGTTGGATCCATTTGTTCTGACCAGAACTAATTGTGACAGGAGTACCACTAGTCCTGCTGAACATATCTGGCAAAAATACTCCCAGATAAAAGAACTATAAGAATAATTGACCACATCAATAACAAAAACAACACATATCATATGATTGTTTCAATAGATGCAGAAAGATAGCTTTGACAAAATCAAACACCCATTCCTATTAAAAACACTAAAAAGCAGCTGCGGGGCTTTGCTGCTGCCACCGCAGCTCCTGGAATCAACTTCTTCTTCTCCCTCCCCAGCCCCAGCCCAGTAGCTGACGTAAAAATGAATAGCTCAGAGGAAGTATCATGGATCTCATGGTTCTGTGGGCTTTGTGACAATGAATTCTTCTGTGAGGTGGATGAAGACTATATCCAAGACAAGTTCAACCTTATGAGGCTCAACGAACAGGTGCCCCACTATAGGCATGCACTAGACATGATCCTCGACTTGGAACCTGATGAGGAATAGGAAAACAACCCCAACCAGAGTGACCTGATTGAGCAGGCAACTGAGATGCTATATGGACTGATTCATGCCCGCTACATCCTCACAAACCGTGGCATCACCCAGATGTTGGAAAAATACCAGCAGGGAGACTTTGGCTATTGTCTTCGCGTATATTGTGAAAACCAGCCCATGTTACCTATTGGACTGTCAGACATACCAGGTGAGGCCATGGTGAAGTTGTACTGCCACAAGTGCATGGATGTTTACACCCCCAAGTCGTCCAGGTACCACCACACAGATGGTGCTTACTTTGGCACTGGCTTTCCTCACATGCTCTTCATGGTGCATCCTGAGTACAGGCCCAAACGGCCTGCCAACCAATTTGTGCCCAGGCTGTATGGCTTCAATATCCACCCTATGGCCTATCAACTTCAGCTTCAGGCATCCAGCAACTTCAAGAGCTCTGTCAAGACCATCCGCTGACATGTCTCCTCTCCTCCCCCTCAAAACCTCAGGTTGTGACACCATTCCCCCATCCCCAAGTACACACACACACACACACCTTTCCAGAATCCCTAATGGTTTTTATTTTAAATTAAGAAGAAGTCATTATTGTGGTGGTGTGGTTGGAGTATGAAATAAAGTGAAGGAAAAGGCAAAACAAAAAAAAACCCACTAAAAAGCAAAGGAATAAACGGAGCTTTTACTAAAATACTAAGTAGGAATTATCTGAAACCAAGAGGGAATAAATGAGAAGCCTTTCCAATAAGATCAAATGTGAAGCAAGGCTGTCTATTATCATCATTCCTATTCAGTATTATACTAGACATGCTAGCTTGAATAGAAAGACAAGAAAAAGAAAATGAAGGAATAAGGAAAGATGACGTGGAAACAAAACTAACATTTTTTTACAGATGATATGGTAGTTTACTTAGAGAACCCTAGAGGATCAACTGAAAAAAGATTTGAAGCAACTTCAGCAAAGTTGTAGGATATAAAATAAACCCACAAAAATCACAGCATATTAATATGTTATTAAAACACTAGGAAGAGATAGAGACATTCCACTTAAATAATTGGAAATAATATAAAATACTTGGGAATATACCTGTCAGGCAACATGCCAGACCTTTATGAATGCAAAGAACTATTCTCATAAATACAGGTCTAAATAATTGGAGGAATATTAATTGCTCATATGTAAATTGAAAGAATGTAATAAAACTGACAGTACTGCCAAGATTAATTTACTTATTCAGTGCTATAACAATCAAATTATAAAATATTTTTTTAATTTTTTGTTATTCAATCATTTCAGTCATGTCTGACTCTTTGTGACCCATTTTTTAGCACAAAGACTCTTGATTGGTTTGCTATTTCTTCATTCGTTTTACAGAACAGGAAGTGAGGCCAACTTGCCCATTGTCACACAGTTGTTAAGTGTCTGAAGTCAGTTTTGAACTCAAGAAGATGTCTTCCTCACTTCAAGCCCAGCACTCCATCCATTAACTTAGGGGCACAATTATTTTATGAAGCTAGACAAAATTCTTTTGAGGAACAAGTAGTCAAGAACATCAAGGGAATGATTTTAAAAATGGAAAGGAACAGGACCCAGCAACACCAGATTACAAACTCAACTACAAGGCTGTAATCCTCATTTGGTATGAGAAAAATGATTAAATGGTCTCTTTGTGGTAAAAAATTGGCACAAAATATATTAAGTGGCCAAATAAGCCAGTGCCTGATAAATCCAAAGGCCCCAACTATTGAGACAAGATCTCACCATTAAACAAAAACAGCTTGGAAAATTGGAAAATAGTCTGGCAGAAACTAGGTATAGACCAACATCTCACACCATTTATAAAGTTCAGCTCAAAATGGGTTCACAATTTTGATACAAAAGGGATATCATGAGCCAGTTAATAGAAAATGGGGAAAATTACCTGTCATATTTATGGAGAAGAAAGAGTTAATGACAAAAGAAGAGGAAGAAAGGCTCATGGGAGAGGGAATCGATAGTTTTGATTACATAAAATAAAAAAAAGTTGTAATGAACAAATACAATGTATGTAAAATTACAAGCAAACCAGGAAATGTAGAAAATCTATGCAAGTTTCTTTTGCTAACAGACATCATTTTTTAATTTTAAGATGATTATTTTTGCTTCTATTCATTGAGATTGTCCTTTGCTTTATTATATTTATATTTCTTATCATCAGTTGTTCTTTTTGTTGTTCATTTGGAGAGACTTGCCACTATGGATTCAAGATATTTTTTTTCTATCCTGCCAATTATTTCTTTTATGTAGGCTATAAATTCTGCTTCCCTCTGGAATGTAATAGTTAATGATTTCTCAATCTGCCTTCCCACCTCTCAGCATATCTGTCATCTGTCTCTGCTTTTCAATATTTATTTAGAGACATTTGTGGTCATTTGCATGTGTCAGTAGCCATCTTCCCCCTAAACTGAGAGCTGTACTCAGAAGCCTGTATGCAGACAGCCCTGACTAGAGGGTTACCTACCTTCTTCCTGGATTGTTGCTGTTGTTGTTTTTTAATTAAATTTTTAAAATTTTATTGTTTACATCATTCCTTTCCACAAGATTTTGAGTTACAAATTTCCTCCCAGTATTTCCCCTTCCCCCAAATCCAAAACAGCGATCCTGCTGTGTAGCCCCTCCCCCTCTCTGCTCTCTTTTATGCCCTCCTCCAACAGCATTTTAACTTTCTGGTAGGGCAGGGAGGATCTCCCTACCCCAATTCCTGTGTATTTTAATTCCAAGTTGCATGTAGTTAATAATAATAATAATATATATATATATATATATATATATATATATATATATATGTTTTGTTTTTTAACATTTGGTTGTAGAGCTTTAAATTCTAGATTCTCTCAGTTCCTCCCTTGTCACCTACCCCCACTGTAAGGACAAGCAATTCAATACAGACTGTACATGTGTAATTATGCAGGAAATCTCCACAATGGACCCATTTTGAGAGGCTGATTATATGTCCCTCCTTCCTATCCTGCCCCCCCTTGTTCTACTGTCTACACTGTCCCTGTCCCTTTACTGAAGTGTATGATTCCAGCAACAACCCTCCTCCAGACCCTGCCCTCCCCTCTATCATCCCACCACTCATCCCCATACCCCCTACTCTCCTGTGTGGCATGATACCCAGGTTAGAGTTCATGTTGTTCCTTCCCTAAGTCAAATTCAATGAGAGTAATGAAGGTAAAATTGTAACAGTTATCCCTTGCCTCTTCTATGTCGGATGATTGACCCCATTTTGTCTCTCCCTGTCTCCTCTCATTCTAGTCATCTCCCTCCTCAGAATTTCACCTTTTAAGGTTTCATCCCTTCATATTCAATTGATCCTGTACTCTCTATGTACACATATACACACATGCTCAGATGTGTATTCAAACGCATATGTGCCCTCCTATATAGACATATGTGTGAGTATACATACATACATACATATATATACATACATATATACATATATACACATTTGTATTCCCTTCTCCTATCCTCATACTAAGAAAAGTTTCATAAGTTACTATTATCGTTTTTCCATATTGTCATGTAAATAGCTCAATTTTGATAAATTCCTTATGATTTCTTTTTTTTTTTTGGAGGGCGGTTGGGGTTAAGTGACTTGCCCAAAGTCTCATGGCTAGTTTTTGTGTCAAGTGTCTGAGATTGGATTTGAACTCATGTCCTCCTGTCTTCAGGGTCAATGCTCTATTCACTGCACCACCTAGCCGCCCCCAGTTCCTTATGATTTCTTTCCCATGTTTACCTTATCATGCTTCTTGTGTTTGATTGTCAAATTTTGTGTTCAGTTCTGTTTTTTTTTCAGCAAGAATGCTTGAAAGTCCTCCACCTCATTGAATGGCCATATTTTCCCCTGGAACATTATAGACAATTTTCCTGGGTAGATGATTCTTGGTTTTAATCCTAGCTCTCTTGATCTCTGGAATATCATATTCCAGCCCCTTTCATCCCTCAGTGTAGAAGCTGCCAGATCCTGGGTTATCCTAATTGTGTTTCCACAGTATTCAAAGTGTTTCCTCATGGCAGTCTGTAATATTTTCTCCTTGATGAGGGGGTTCTGGAACCTAGCTATAACATTTCTAGGTGTTTTCTTTTGGGGATCTTTTTCAAGAGGTGATTGGTGAATTCTTTCAAGTTCTATTTTGCCCTCTGGTTCTAAAACATCAGGGCAATTTTCCTTGAGAATTTCTTGAAGGATGCTTTCCAAGTTATGCTTTTGGTCATGGATTTCAGGTAAACCAAAAATTTTCAAATTGTCTATCCTGGATCTATTTTCCAGGTTAGTGGTATTTTTAAGGATATATTTCACATTGCTTTCTATTTTTTTTTTCATTTGTTTGGATCTGTTTAATAGTA